>JAJKLE010000003.1:1800000-2118945 GCA_022593225.1 Xylaria sp. FL0064
CTCATCACATACTGGGAGTCTGGAATAGATATGACGTTGGTCTGGTGAATGAGGTGTACAACTACCTGGGTACTCTGCAATGGTCCCTCACATAGAAACGATTGACTAAAATAAATCCTTATACGAAAGCTTGAAACTTCCAGTAATCAGGACCTGCCCGTAGGGTATATAGTGAGTTGGGTTCGCTTCCTGAAAGCGCAGTTTGGCGACTCGCTTTTGGCTCATTGTCAGGTAGTGGATAGACAAGTTTGCTTGAGGATTTCTTTGCAACTCGCACTGCGAGATCGTCGACGCCAAATGACCAGATTGTTGACAGATATTTATTATCCTGGATAGTAATATGACTTGTAGATCAACGCCTCGGCAAATCCAAGAACTAGATGAGAACCTCTCGAACTACATATGTAGTATATCATGACTAGCTTTGGGAGACATCACGTCATCAATGAACTGGGAGCGTTGTAGGTACAAAGAGGCACAGGATATCATCATTACATAGTATTTGTTAAAGTACCGACAGAAACAAGTCATTCAGAAGCCAGGCGATCTGGCATAACTAAGTATTGTCCTATGACTTTGTTGGAGAGGCTCCCAGTACAGAGAACGCAGTACCTTACTTCTGTTCATGGGGTATCAGTTATATTCAACATATTAATCAACATCTATAACACCGCAATCGCCAGTTAAACCCCCTTGCCATCATTCCTACCCCACAAGTTTACTCTTCTATCGTGTCCTCCGCTTACTATCCATTTACCATCTCTACTAATATCCACGGAGGCGACCGGTCCGGTATGGCCCTCCAATGTCTGTATCAACGACCAGTCGTCCGCAGAGAAGATATTGATTTTGCGATCAAAACCACTCGAAACAAAGAATGTGCTAGACTTCTTTGGTAGCTGATTACTACTCTCGTCGGTGCTGGGAGCTGTTCCTAGTAACGGATCATCTAACCCCTTGAACCATCTGAGATCAGAGACTGCACTGGTGTGCGCACCGATGCCACCTGTCCTTTGCACTTTTCTAACGTCCCAACACTTGATCCAGCCATCTGCTGACCCCGTTAAGACCCGGTGGCCGTCGGAACCCCAGTCGATTCCGTGGATAGGCTTTATGTGGCCGTCGAGGTGTCCATCAAGAATCATTACTGTTCTGCCGGACCTCAGATCCCATATCCTACCAATGCTGTCCATACCTCCGCTAGCGAGCAGAGATCCATCCGTGTTGTAGCTAACTGCGAAAACACCTCGGGAGTGCCCCTCCTGGAGAAGGAGTTCCGAACTTGTCTCAACATCCCATAACCTCCAGGTAGTGTCGTCAGAAGCCGTAGCAAGATATCTTCCAGATGGATGGAACTCAACCCTGACCACGCGCTGACCGTGGCCCTCTAAGGTCGATAGCGGTGTATCTTGCGATAACGACCATAGGTTGACCTGCCCTTCTGCGCCTCCAGAAGCAAGATTGACAGTATCTGGCGACACATTACACTCGGGTAGCGTTGCCCCGGGAAACCATGATATGCCGCCCACCCGGTTGATGTGCCCTCGTAATGTCATCTTCTCCTTCATCGAGGGAATCTCGAT
Source organism: Xylaria sp. FL0064 (assembly GCA_022593225.1). Taxonomy (NCBI): domain Eukaryota; kingdom Fungi; phylum Ascomycota; class Sordariomycetes; order Xylariales; family Xylariaceae; genus Xylaria; species Xylaria sp. FL0064. The sequence continues at coordinate 1,801,584 of JAJKLE010000003.1, forward strand.
AAGCTTGATTGAGCCTCCCCAGTTTCCTGCGGCGACCATCTCACCGTTCGGCGATATCCTCGTCATGCTCACGTTTCTGTCTCCAGCGGTCTGACTGCCCTGAAGCTCGAAGCCCTGAAGCTGTTCTTTAATTTGTTTGCGAAATTTGACGTGTGTGCGCAGTGGTATGGAAGACTCCTGCTTCTCGAAGGTAATCCTCCGCTTTGCCCTCGGCAATGAATATCGCGCAATCTCTTGTCTCGCTCGGAGGAGCTCCGGACTCCCGTTTGTGTAGAATTCTTCTTCCTGATCTTCCTGGTCTTCCTCCGGCGCGTCTTCCATGGCAACATCTGCAGCCTCCGTGGTTCCCTGTTCTGTCTGTAGATTCAACAGCAGTCCTCTCAATCGATCACGGCGATCTGCAGGTCCTTCGCCGAAAAGGGTGATGGGCTCGCCGAGCTCTCGGAGCCTTGCGCGCACTCTGCCGTCGTCTGTAGGCACTGCAATATTGGCTGCCATCCTCTTGCGCTCGAACTGGGAAAGGATAGCCGAGGCCTTTTCGGGCGCGATGCCCGCTGAGGCCGCGGGCATGTCATAGTCATAGTCTGTAGGGATTTCATCGAGACTCATGCCATGATCCTGTGCGGCGAGACGGCCAGTCAGCTACGGTTCAAGCGACAGTGGAAAGTAGCATAGGAATCGCTTACTTCTTCGGCCTCCTCCACATACGCCTGACGCGATGGATGCATCATGATGGGCAAGGATATCAGGCGAGTCTTCTGTGGTAAGCGAGTGATATTTAGATCAGCGCAAGGCCCAGAATGACGAGAAAGTTGGCCGTTCGTACAAATCGTGACTATGATGCTAGAGGTTCAAGGTAGCTATCGAAAAGCAAGCTCCGTATCGATAAGATGGTCCAGGTGCTGAAGGTAGGTACATATACCTACATATCTCTAGGCCCCACTATGAGTTTCCCATTGATATTTCTGATATGTTTCCGCTCAAATCTATCTCTTCCAGATGCTTTGAGTTGTTTCTAAGAGGATAGTCAATTCTCATCACAACGAATTACGCATACTTAGGACATGTGTGTGGCAGTCTCAGGCTTCGAGATTGCACGACTTTTCATTGAAGGTTTCATGCTGCTCAACTGAAGACAGAAACCTTAGGGATTGATAAAGAAAAGCAAGTCATCGAATCCTAATGACAGATTTTATTGAAGCAGCTATATTACCAATGCACAATATTATGACAGATGCGCAAGAACCTCATTTTCATCTAACAGATGCACGGATTTTGTACCGTCTAATAAAGGAAATATGAAGGAGGGTATCAACACCAGTTCGCCGTGCGAAGCTGTTCCACGATCGAGTCTACACAGTCCCCAAACTGGAAAGCAAAATCATTTATACTTGTTATTCCCCGCCCAGCCTTCTATATCCGTATTACCATGGTTTTTCTTGCCCGGGTCTATTTACTGACTAGCCTTTCGGACCCGGTCACGAGGCCCGGAGCTACGGTGCCTCTTGACTTCGCCTAAGATGGCGCTTCCGATGTAAGCTGAGAAAATGACAGCGGCAACGACGGAGTACGCGATGACGAGAGACTGTTTTGCACCGGCCAGTTGAAGGCCGAGTCCACCGTTGACGATACCCAAAACAATCAAGATTCGGCCATACCAAATGTGGCCATGGGAGACGAGACCGCGCTTCTGGTGCTTGACAAAATATAGATGGTGGATATAACCTCCAAGGGGTTGGACCCCGAAGAGTGCGACGACGACGGTGCCGAGAACAGTGTGGTTTTCGGTGAAATTCTGAGACCGCAGTCAGCTCAAGTAAGACCTACAAAAGGGGATAGAGAACAGGGCCGGTGAGGTATGGAGCTGATATATCTAGAGTGTTCCAACTTACAATTCCAGTGCGCTTCGAGAGGACAACGCCGATCGCAAAGCCTGCCCACATAACCAGGAACGAGCTAATCTGCCAGACGGCGTGCAGGACCCAGCTACCGAAAAGAGGCATTAGGATAGAGCCAAGTGGGTACAGTACGACCATGACAATGCTCATGATAATTCCATGAGCAGACTGAAGCTTGGGGATTTCGCGGATATATGATGGTATTTCTGCGGAGCCGGAACCCGACCCAGAGCCAGAACCGTTCGACGGAGTCGTGTTGCCCTCGCCGCTGCCTCCGCTACTGGCTGCTACAAAGGGATTTGTATCGTCGGTAAGGGTGGCCGTGGTCAGATCGAATGTGAATTGATCATGCGAGTCGTGCTCGCTTATGTCGGCACTCAGGCTTTTGCTGTTCAGAGCGCTTCCCGATTTCCAAGCAGCGATGAAGTGGGCGTTGGCGCTCATCAGGCTCAGTGAGCCACCACTCCAAGACTCACAGTTGGCACAACGGACATTCGCTAACATAGTATTGCCATTGTCGACAATGCCACTGCCAGCCAGCAGCTCAATCTGTGTGTCTGTTTGGTGTTGTGGTTCCACGTGACCAGTGCCCTTGCGAGGAGAGACTGTTACGTTGCCAGTTCCATCGGCATACATGACAAAAATATTGGCTCCGGACATCCCTGACCCAGTTCCGAGGGCCACCCAACGATATGTTGTCGGTGCTCGCAGTTGCATATAGATGTTGCCTTCCCCAGACGAGGCTGACACCTCGGGTACACCGATCTGGTAGCATACATTATCCGTTGAGCAGTGAGATGCTGTCGATGCGGCAGCAAAATTGCTATATGCGAAAGCGGCTTATAAAAAAAAAGGTCAGTAAGGTAACCATTAAAGCATATAGGTTGTAACATTCCAGCGGAAGTCCATATGTTTAGTCATTCATTGGGCGATAGGTCTATACCCCCTCTTCATGACAACAAATATGTGTTATACATGATAAGGACAGTGCCGGCTCGGCTCCTATGACAGCAATAGAGACATTGGACAATGCTTACACAATGCCGCGGACGCGAATAGTTTTTGCATCCTTGAATCAAGTATGTTATTGACTCTTAGTGCCTATTTCGATTGCCTGTTTCGATTTCGCTTTCGTGAAAGGACCTCTTCAAAAAGAGGAAATGATAGTGCGTTGAATCAAGAAGCGTTGAGTGTCTTCACAATCGAGGCTCCTAATGGGACAGAATTCAGGCTCTGGGGCTGACACTGACACCTTATATGAGTAGGTATATTGCGTTTAGCTCGCTGCGCCAAGCAAGCCTCTTTGCAGTGTGTCAGAGCGGTATCGAGTCCCAACTAGGTATCAGCCACGGTGACTGGGCGAGGATTGCGTGTTGGTATAACTTGTGTTCCTTCGTGAGATGAGGCACTCAATCAATGCGTGACACCGGTGATGTGCTTGCTGTCGTCTGATAATAGATGCAGGTTGCGCCGCTTGGATCGGGATTCGTTTCGCGATTTTCTTTTTTTTTCCTTTGGACTGCTTACGGGGAGGTGGTGGAAGTCGTCATCAATATGCGCCTCAAGTGTAAGACTTGTCAAAGGAATCGTCTCATAAAGAGTGACGTCTGTCTCGCGTGGGTGGGCAGACAAGTGATACGAACCAATATTCTTTCAGCGCCTGGGAAACGCGAGGCTCGTGCGACTATATACTACACTACGTAGCCAAATATGCGAAGCATGGCAATCTGGGGGCTATGATATATATACTTTTCTAAATTACATCTTCGTCAGACAGACCTGTCGCTTTCCAATTCCATTTTACTTCAACCCGCCAAGCCTTGGCAGGGTCAGCATAAGACTTGCACATTTGCGACTTATTATTAGGTCGCTGTATCATAGTGGCTTGACGAGCGAATCCTAGCAATCCCAGCAATGGCCCTGGACAGAAGACGGGCAAGGTTGCAAGGTGCCATCTGTCGATCTCGCCAAAAAGTAGCTGGGACAGATCCCTAGCTCTCACTAAAACATGCGATGTTTGCCAAGAAGCTATCATGGGATGAAGCGTCAATTAGGCCTATCTTGCGGTGCTTTGCTTATAGGATTCATCCTCATTGGGCGAAGTGCTGTCATCTCGATTGTACAGCACAACTCGTTGGGTTTGACGTAGTATTTTGAGACACACCTATCTTTAATAATTCAATGCATTATTTCACATGAAGAATGTTTCACCGTCACCAATTCTTCTTGATATATCCCAAGCAGCGTAAATCAGTCTGCCAGCATTATCACACCAAACATAAAGCTCTGAACATGGAAGCTATCATGAAAAATTCTACAGGTCAACAACTAAACAATTTCGAGTAGGAGACTCTCCGTAACCCTACCTACCTTAGGCTGGCTAGCAGTATGTAAATCCATATACTGCAATTGGGTAGTGATCTCCTATAAGCCCCGTCTAGCCTTGTCTTATGGCAGATACCTAAGATGTACCTGGTTACGGAGCCCATATTCCGGCAACGGTTGTACCACAGGGGCTACTACCCTGTAGTTAAAACTCAATTCGGGGTCCAGACCGCGGTTCACACCAATCACCGATCTCCTAACGTCAGCAGGATTCTCAACTTACCAGAAAAGGATAACGAAATACCGACAGCCTGCTTCAGTACTTTTTTGGTCAGTCCCATGCACCCTGTCTGCATCTTGGGTACGCACCGTACCTCTTTCTGCATTTAGTCATCTTCTCTCTTCATTAATTATCTACATTTCACTTATGTCCGACATAACTCACATCTGACACATTTCTAGACATGTACCTTATAAGGTAAGTAGGTAGCTAGCCTTATGTTGTTTTCTCGTATTGGCTGGAATATTCTTCGATTGATCATGTCAAAGATGACGACAGCCACGAAGGCTGAACAAATTCCCTTACGCCATGCCGCTATCTAGCCCTCAGCCGTGTAAGCGTGCCATTGGGCCGTCGGTTGTTTCAAGCGAGGCGCAGTCTGCCGGGACGCGTAACTTTTGACATCTTGACACCCATCCATCAACTGCAAGTGATATCATGCATGTGCAGCTATGCTACATACTATACATACTATACATACTATACATACTATACATACTATACATACTATACATACTATACTACGCGCCGCCGGTGGCAGCGTCTCCATGCCGAGAGCCAGTGCTGGCTCTGCGTGGGGGACTTCCGTGCTATACTAGTATAGTAAGGTATGTATGATGTGGGAACAACTTCACGCAAATTATATACGCAACAGGTAAATGACAACGCATGCGCCTCGATAGATAGCGAGAGGGACGAATACGCTGTAGTTACCTCTGCACTGACCATTATCATCGACCCAAAGCTTCTATTGAAACTCCCACGTTGTGTATCGCCGTACGGAATTATTTCCGGCTGAGAAATGTTACAATATCAGGCGTACACTATGGCCCGAATATGCCTACGGAGATTAATAGATAAGGTAAGCAAGCATGGGGATCTATGCAATTCCCGGTATTGAGTTCGGCATCCACCCGGGCCGAGAGGGCTGTGTAAACTAAACTATCTACCGCTATGCTGACGGCCTCAAAACGAGGTATAGAGGGGAGCACCGAGCAGTGCTGTAGCTCAATCCTTTTTCATTAGCCGCTACAAGATCTAAGATGAGCTATACAGTTGTCTTACTAACTTAACGACATAGTGCAAACCTCAGCCCCTCTAAGATTCATGACGTTAGCCTCATTTCATTTTCTGCTTCGGGCTAAGAAGGACTTGGCTTAGAGCCCAAGTGCTTGGCCCTGGCAGTGCTAGACGGGTAGGGCTCGATAGTGCCTTTCGGAAAGGGGAGAAAGGGGAGGGGGGATTCCCAAGGAGCTACCATAACTCGTGCAACTTGCAAATATCACAAATGTAGTTGATTTAACTATACCACTGGGAAATCCCGTGTTAGCGGCGCGTAAATCAGCCTCAAGGTATTACGTATACTTTCATCCACGTATCCAGGCGATACTAAATCAAGTAGGTAGCGTAAAGACGACAAGATAGTTGACAACTTCCCGGAAAGTAAATCACCGTTCGTATCTACCAAGTCAACAATTCACCTGCAGATACTCTAAACTTAATTCCCTGATTTAGATGTTCTTCACTTACTGTAAATGATTCCCTCAATACAACATACATTGACTGTAAACAAGATTTCGAATATTTACCCAGTTTTAGTTTGATACTATGTGCTAAAATCACGTGCTGGCTTGGCGACAAGTAAGCAAGGCCAATGCGAGTTTATACAATGAGCTGAAATATAAAAAGGGGTTTTCTCTTGGCTGTGAAAACGGCAATATTCACTGCAAATCTCCATCTACATTTTCTGCCTACTGTATTCTAGACGCACACAAATACAAATCTACTGCAGGTAGATCTGCGTGACTCGATCAGGTAGGAAGATTGAGAAGGTTTGCCATTTCTGGCAATGTTGAATAGAATAGCCGGAAGGACGCTAATACATCAAGGCAAAATACTTGAAATTAATGATAAGGCGTGTTACAAGACCTTTATACCCTATTGGAGATGAGATAGAAGCCAATAGTGAGAAGTGCTCGATCCCAGAGAGCCTGAACGAAGAGAAAATGGTACGGAGAGAAAAGAGATGGTCTATTTGGATGATACCTCCGACATCCCTGGTCTTCGCTCAAAGAATCATAATCCGTCCAAAACTTTCGGATGAATCAAACAAAGAAACATATACGCGTCTTCCAACAAGTTGCACCCTTCCAAGGGGCATCAATTCTATAACCGACTCCCTTTACGCCTTACAGTCAACAACAGCTATAATCTCGTTTCCAGGCGTTAAGAATACCACGCCACACAATTCCAGGAAGCAGCAATAACAGCCGCATAGGGGTCTCGAACACCTCTTCATTACATGGGAAAATCCTAGGCTCCCGCCATCATGGGTCTCTGACTCTCTAGCAAGCTGCTAGGTGCAACAAAGCTGAACCCGCCGAAAGGGTCTTCCTTAAAGCTCTCTCCAGGCGACATGCCAGCCCATGGGTCCTTCGTGGTGGTAAGAGGGCTAAGAGAAAGATCCGTGAACTCAGGAGCGAAGTTCTCCGCGAGCTCAGGGTCCGTAATCATCGGCTGAATAGGCGGCTCCATTTCCCTCGCGGCAAGTTTCTTCCAGTCAATCTTGCGGAAGAACCTATGGTTTTTGATGGTCTCAAGGTCTTTTGGCATACGGGTACCTAATCGCTTAGCGGGATCCTTCCTCAGTAGTCGTGCGAGAAGGTCTTTGGCTTCTAGGCTCAGAAAATAGGGCATGACGACCTTCTGCTTTACTATATTATGTTGGATTTTGGCGTTGTTAGCCCCTCGAAAGGGCGGGTTACCCGTCATAAGGTCGTAGCCCAAAGCTCCAAAAGACCACCAATCGACTGCCTTCCCGTACTTGTTTCCAAGGATAACCTCTGGAGCCATATATTCGACTGTCCCAAGCATGGATTTGCAGGTATCATCATCACCCACAGCGACCTTTGAGAGACCAAAGTCAGTGAGAAGCAGATGTCCATGTGCATCCAAGAGGCAGTTCTCGGGCTTCAAGTCTCTATAGACAACACCGAGAGATTCATGGAGATAAGACAAGGCAAGGACCATTTCTGCCATGTAGAAAGCAGCAGTTGGTTCTGAAAACATCTTTTCCGTGCTCAGGTGCGTGAAAAGCTCGCCGCCTTGCCCATACTCAAGAATGAGATAGAGCTTCTCATGATCTTGAAAAGCATAGTATAGGTTGACCACAAATGGGTGTCTATTGACAGACTCAAGAATTTGTCGCTCAGTCTTGGTCTGTTCCACCAACTTCTTATGAACGACTACAGATGCCTTCTTGAACTGCTTCTGTGCGTAAAGTCGGCCGGTGTTGCGCTGCTTAACAAGAAGAACAGTACCGTAGGTGCCTTTGCCGAGACAACGTAAAGGCTCAAAATCGTCTGGTTGCATTTTACGAGGGACAAGCCCACCTTCAACGGCCCCATACATTGGCTTTTCGCGAACACTCTCGCTCACGAAGTCGTGCTCTAGCTTAACCTCGTAAGACACCGAGCCGCTTTCAGACGATGCGTCATCATCGCTACGACCAGTCTGACTTTCGGTGGTGCTGCTCGTGTAACGAGGTCGACTGCTGCTACGTGTGCGGGTCATGGTGCTCGCGGGCGAGTCGTTGAGGCTCAGAGGCTCAAATTTGATGCGCAACTTGGCGATGCCGCTCATAGCAGGTGACGGAACGCCCCGCATGATAGGGCTACAGTTGGCACTGACCACATCATCAATGCGATGGCGGCGACTACGTCTGGCAGACAGGGGTGGAGTTGCGCAGCAATCCGAGTCCTCGTCACCGGACACGATCGGGGTCACGATCGGAGTGGGAGCAAACCCCCGAACGGTGGTGATTGCGGGAGCAGCCGGTGAGAGCATCTCAACGTCGGTATTAAATTATCAGCGGTCTTGTCCTCGCCTCCTGGGCGTCCTCGATGGATCAAAAGAGACCTCTGTTCGGTGATTATCGTGAAATTCGGTCTATCGTTAATGGTGTAGTTTTAACCCGCCCCGATTCACGGTCGGCGGGTGCCTCGTCGGCGTTCAGCGTCGGCTCGTGGCTCACAAAGATAATCGAGGTATGTTGGCTGGACAGGTGGGGCGAGCATCGGGTAAGGAATCGAAGAGAAGTCGTCGCGATATGTTTGCTGATGCATTGGCAGTGGGGGGGAAATACTGGTGGTGGATGTTGTCGATTGTGTGCTGGTTGAGGTCGTGGATGTTCACCAAATGGTGGTGGTTGAAGAAGAGAAAACAAGGCAAGAATGGGAGAAAGTGTGTGTGCAGGCATGAGATTGAATATTAATGTGGGGATAGACAACAGGCTTGTTACATTGTATTCCCTACATGGGGAGCTGACTGACCACCACAACCAACAGAATCAGAAGCCAAAACTCACCCGCTCCTGCCCGCTCGTCAGCTGCCACCCTCCTAAAAAGGTACCTACGACCATAAATTGTACCTGTTGTTGGGAACTCAAAGCCCCTTGTTTCAACCTACTTAAAGCACACTTAAGGTGTCAGTGGGCAGAATCAGGCGGGCAGCTGTGCCCCTCAGGTGCCCAACTCACCTACTACTAGTACGTAGGGCGCCCCTTCGCATGTGAAGCGAGCAACCACAACAATCAATATATACCTACCTAGCTATTCACCTTGAGCTTTTTTCAAATATTGGAGGGAAAAAGACACCTTGGGACATCTTGATCCTAATAAACCATGGACACGATAATGGTTTTACTCTGGTATTAACCCGTCTTCCGTCTTCTTCGACTTTTCTAGTTGTGTCCCGGGGTACGGAGTATTCTATTTCGCAGCATTTGCTCGCTTCCGCCGACCTTGATTTTCCAGTTTTCCAATTTTAGCCCTCCACCTGCTTGGAAAGCGTTCCCCAAATTGGTGGGTAGATATTTTAAAGTCCCTACCAAAAGCGGCAGGTACTAGTCCAAATCAGGCAGTGTATTACGGGTACCTAGGTACTCTAAGCAATTTATAGCAGCCGCTAGAGTAGCAGCCGCAAGCAGATCAAGCGGAGCGCTACATCCCACCAGATTGTTCCTTTTTAGTGCTATTTTTCTGTCCCCGAGTTTTTGGAAAGGCAAGCAATTATTGAGATTCCGCCTTGTTGAACAAATAACTGTTTTATACCGAGGTAATATCCAAATATATATTTGCTTACCTATATTTTAGGGAAGCAAGTTGTCAATAGCTTTAATACTTGTTCGAAGTTACCTAGGTAGGTGCTAAACCAAAGTACCATTCCCCACCCCCCCCATCCTCCATCTCCCATCCCTATCTGTTCCTAAATAAGGGCCATCTCAAACGCCGCTTTAGCCATCCACTAGGTTAGGTCCAAAGGACCTGCTGGCTGCATCGTTGTTCAAAGACGCCCTTGAAAGTGTAACTCACCTAGACCAATCTCTCATGATGAATCTGCGGAACCTTTACAATTTCCTGTTCCACGAAGCTATAGTGTGAAACATTCTTTCGACGGATGGCAATGACTCATGACATCGTGTCAACGCTGAGAGCCAATGGCCGGGACTGGCCAGGCTCTTGTGTATTGGTGAAATGCCATATCCTCATGAATGAACGCTGAGTGCTCGCTATATTACACTGGTAGTGTAACAAACCACGGCCATAACCAACACCTGGCTAGGCAAGGGTCTTGTCTATTGTGCGATACTTTCCACTAGACACCCGTTGGCTTCCCTATTACCCACTGCCAGGCTTTCAGTTGGTAACGTCAGCGGCAACATCAGATACTTCCTCCCGAAACCGTGGCCTAAGTTTCGATTAATGTAACCTCTGTTCTCCGATAGGCAGCATCTGTGTGCCGCCCGGGAAAAAGTGAATCGGCCACAGAGTGGGAGATCGATAAGGGTAGCACTACTTCAAATCGAGCCACGAGTTTCACTTCACAGCTAGCCAGCTTCAATTCGTAGTGATGTCTCGTGCGAAGACGCTTTGGGGGTATTGTCAACAACTAGGTTCACTGACAGGATCCGGAACGAGTCAGAAACCAACGGTTAATTGATGTGAGCCAACAACGTTGCGCTGGTTCATTTAGACATATTTATATCAGGTCCTAGTGGAACGAATCTAGAACAGTCCTGGTCTCGTGAGTCATGCGGGCGACATTAAGGTGGTGAACATCTAACCTACCTAGCTATCGAGAGATACTGCAAATAATGTATTGAGTACAAGTGGACGCCAGTCGCGTATTGCTCCTCTTGTGATAACAGTACTTACAGGAAGCTAATGTCACCACGTCCAGCAATCGACCTGAAATCGAGTTGTAATCGATCATTTCATGATATACGTGAATGGCGCAAACATTGGGATGTCAAGTTAATCGGATTCGCGTCCGCTCTTCTGAGAGCAGCCGATGTACCTATAAACCACGCTACGAATCTGGTGTCGTGGAACTGATGCCGAATCTCAACAATCCTAGGCCTTAAGATAGGCACCCTACCTACGAAACCGATCAAAATGTGTTGCAGACAGCCATCCTGGCCTCTGTGTTCATGTCGGCTGGCCCCCGGTCCGTACTGACGTGGTTATAGCCGAACGCAAATTATATCAAAAAATCGGCATGCATTTTATTGTCCATCAGCGGCCTTGGGCTACTGCAGCATGTATCGCCTGCCGGGATGACTAGCACAACAAGTGAAGGTAGCTGGATGATGGCTCTATGGTTGGTTGCTTTCTGTATAAGGCGTCTCAGCGAACAGTGAGCTTCTCTCTAAGACATACTGCGATAGTAAGTCCATTGTGACCATAAACTCGAGAGAGCCATTGCTGGCAGGCCAAGCTCTGCATTATCCAACAAACACGCGCTATATAGCGACTGATCAAGGAAGGCAAATTCCTACTGTTAAGTGTGACAGGAGGAAGGGATGCTTTCGTCTATTGGTAGATTCGTTAGGTGTTATCTCTCTCTGCACTCTGATGCGGCCGAAGCGTCGCCCCAGAGAGTTGACAAGCTCTCATATGAAACCTATACGTTGTGCCACAACACTAGTTCTTTGCTCGTCATCCGGTCGCGTGCACACAAGAAGACGGCATTTTACCCTAAACCGAGTCTGGTGAGGCTGTACATAAATCCGGTAGTGGTTCTACGTAATCTTTCTCATTAACCTTGGTTCAACACGACGCCATCTTTAACCTCTCAAGTTAACAATAAGTTATAAACAATATCGATGACAAGCAGCGGATAGGGAACTTTATAATAATGCACCGGTGCTAGTTTCAATATACCTTAACTACATATACGTCAATTCAGGTCATAAATACCGGATGCAGTGTAAACCGATGTATAGACTAACTCGTGATGTCTGGATGCAGTTTCCCCTCGGCGGATCAACCTTCCTATTCTCTCTTTCTTTTGGTCATTTCTTCTGAAAAAGCCTGTAAACAATGCTGTTCAAATCAATGCGCGTGTAGTAGCCACTGTCACTCGCTTTTGTTCTGCAGTTTGAGTCAGTGCTCCAGACTAGGTGATTATTCTAACTTATGGGATCGAAAGTCCACAACATCCGGTATAGTGTAACGGCTAACATATCGCGTTTTCACCGCGGGGCTCGGGGTTCGATTCCCCGTACCGGAGTAAAAATCGTTCAAATTTCGTTTTTTGCCCTCTCCGGAACATACCTATTCGACCACTCTCTTTCTTCGGACTTTTCAATCTGGATGGTTGCCTTACCGTCTTTTTATTCATCGGGTATCTCCTCACACAAATCACCAGTGGTAGATACTCAACTAGCGATGCATCAAATAACCAAAACCTACATAATATCATTTGTTGCAGTCGACTTGATATATACTACCAGTTATAGTGCAATGGGGTACAGTCGTCGAGGACTGTAGAGCACTGTCTCTATTGGAATTACAAGTCCATCTCTCCCTTTCCACGGTTGCGCCTTTGTATTGGTATTGGCGATTTACGCATATAGTTTTATAAGTTCAGGGTCTCTGCCTAGTGTAGAAACCATGAGAAATCAACCACGAAAACCATCTTTATACCACTTATGCTATAAATTCCCAATAGACCGGACGATAGGCTTGATCGCTCTCGTGTGCCTGGCTTCGTCTATGAAGTCTATAACGTCTATCCAGTTGTCAAACTCTGTCAGGCGAATGCGTTCCTTTTTACTTAACAGCGCGCTCTTATCGGGGCCAAACCCAGCTCCGCACATCTCCGTCAGGTGATGGATTCCCAAATTCAGTGGCAATGGCGCTCGTGCGACGTTATTCATGAAGACATCGACAGCTTCCCACGGACACGTCTCATGGCCGGCGAATAAAGCTGGGTTGGCGAGTAGAGCGCGGGCGGACATCAAGCCCGCTAATTTTGGGAGATGCGGCTGCGCCTTTCCAGAGGCGGAAACACCATTGTTCTCCGGTTTGTCGGCGTTGGAGGTGAAGGTAGGCTGCTGCTGTAGCAGATGCGATGTATATGGCAGAGTCGAGAGCGTGAACACATCGCCGGACACGAGGATGGGTAACTTGTCGCCAAACATATTGGTCAGAAGCTCCAATGCCTCTAGATTGATCGGCACACTCGACTGCGTGTGGCGCGTCCGTGGATGGATCGTCAGCCAGTCTATGTTTCGATTTTGCTCGTCTCCTAGCACCGTGGTGATGAAGTCGACTGTTTTTCTCAGGTCTTTATGCACGCGGATCTTCACGCTCACGCTCCTTCCCTTACCTTCCGGATTTTCCTTATCTGCTTCTTTCCCAACGCCCCATCCATCGTCTCTGAGGCGCTGCCTCGTAGTGACCATCATATCACGCACAAGCTCTCGCTTTTCCATCAGGGCAGCGCCGAGAGTCTCGGCACATGCCCACGATTGAGGACAGCCGCAGTTCAGATCGACACCATTGACAAACGGTGCGGCGAGCAATGACGCTCGCAAAAGTTCCAGGGGCGAGTTGGAACCAAATTGGGCTATGGTGGGCAGTTCGGGCCCAGAAGTTGAGATGGTCAAGTCACTATCTCTCGCAAAATTATTTCGGTTGAACTCCTTTGCTAGAATCATGGGTGTCCAGCACAGATCTGTGCCGTAATGATGCACCGTCTGCCTGAAAGCGAGCTGTTGAAGAAGTTTAGTACGCAACAATCTTTGCGACTTGATATAGTTGGAAACTGTGAAAAAGGCAGAGGTATGGAAGTAGTATAAAAAAGCCTTGCCTTGCTATACCGCACCATCGGCGCGCAAGCGAACAAATATCTGCCCTGAGACTTGGCAACATCGAAGACTCTTAGAGGGCTGCGAAATATTAGTCTACGGTCCATGTTGAACACACTAAATACACAAACTTACTGTGTCCTTGCATAAGGATGCTCTTCTCCCGTATCCCCAGCCATGTCCGTCACGTAGCCCTAGCATGTCATTTTGTAGAAAATGGCTGTATTTAGAAGGGATCGAATCGGAAGTTACGGGTAGACAGTGAAAAGAATCAAACTGGCGAGGCCGGAGCAAGCATCGAATTTCATCAGAAGACGTTATGTTTGACAGAACCCTCCTGACACTGCAGCACAAAAAGACGTGACCGGAGCTACTACAAATGGTGGGGTGAAGGAGGGGCAAGAATTCTCCTACTGTTAGGTTAGGTAGACACGCCCAAGGTAACCTATTGACTTACTTTGTAGGTGGTATCAATTGACCTACTATGTAAGTAACTTAAATAAATACTCTGTACCTGGATGCCTACAGCTCAACTTGAAGAGAATTGATTACCTATGTAGATATTCCCATCAGGATACAGACAATTACTAGGGTCTCTCAATGTGTACGCTCCCGTAACATTTAATTAGGTACAATGAGATCACCATGCTCGCGATACAGTGGGTGATCTCACGCAGTCAGTCGATCCGGGTGCTGCAAAGCCTCATCACTAGCCGTCGCGAATGTCACCTGCCAGCTTGATTCATCCCAGCGGGTCTCATCTTGCAGTTGAGCATCATCTCAGACTCCGCTCAAGAGACACAATCTGTGGCCGCGGAATTTCCGCAACTTTGGTGCCTGAAAAGATCTCAAGGTAAGTGATCTATATTTGGAGCAAGGCTTCATGGCGCAATGTGTAATGCAGGAGAGCGTAACTCGAGGAATTAAAGTAAACGCCGAATGTGGGACGTGGCAGAAAGGTTCTGAGTAATCGGCCTGGTTCCCGCCCCGCGGGCTGCCGAACGGCTACCTTCTACGTAATTACGTAACTTAGTCCTTGAACAATTGAGTTGAAGGGCGGTAGTGCTTAGGGCTTGAAACGGAGATAACGCGGCAGATTTGTAGCGAGAGAATGGCAGCCGGGATTATCGCTGCGATCGGATCCGAGACTACTGGTGAAAAACCGCCGAGTCGATCGAGGCACTCGTGGATTACACAGCGAGTCATTGGCTATGACACGGAGCTAGGCACTTCACCTTATCGCCCTTGCGGGGAATGCGCATTGATGACTTGCGAGAGCGTTTCCTGGGCAGTTGAAGGAGGCCGCTATGTGAAGTTGTTGAAGACTTATGTAGTAAGAGGGGCCTTGACGGCTAAAGTATAAGAAGCTGAGTCCCGCCAGCCTGTGACATCGAATGAAACGGCACTTATCATCACCACTGCAAAGTCTCCTCATACAACTACACTGTGGTCTTTTCCAATCCACCGTATACCAACACACCTGCTTTTTAAACTTGCGAATTTAATAGCCATCATCACCATGGTTCAGCTTATGGGCAAGGAAGTCGGGCCTACGGGCTTTGGCCTTATGGGATTCACTTGGCGAGCTCAGCCATGCTCTCAGGAGCAGGCATTCGAGACCATACGAGAGGCGTTGAAGCAGGGAGCCCTCTTTTGGAATGGTGGTGAATTTTACGGCACTCCCGAGTACAACAGCTTAGTCCTACTCGACCGGTATTTTGAGAAGTACCCAGAAGACGCCGACAAGATTATCTTAAGTATCAAGGGAGGACTAGACGTCAAAACTATGCGCCCCGACGGATCACCCGAAGGGACGCGAAGATCTATTGATAACTGTCTCCGCCTGCTGAATGGGCGGAAGAAGCTTGACATCTTTGAATTCGCTCGCCGAGACCAGAATGTGGACATGAAGACCTCGTTCGACGTCATCCAGAAAGAGTGAGTAAAGCTCCAAAATACACTCTTCTTGTTTCGGCTACTTTCAGAATTAAAAAGGTCGAGGCACAGTCAAGTTGGCAATTACTGACATCGAGTGTCGTAGATATATTGATACGGGCAAAGTCGGTGGTATCTCTCTCTCGGAGGTCCGGGCTGAGACGATCCATGAAGCTGTGAAGCATGCCAAGATTGTGGCTTGTGAAGTTGAGCTCTCGCTGTGAGTATTACAAGGCTGCAATAACGTGATGTATTGCATGGACTTACCGTGAAGCTAACTGCCCGTGACAGATTCGCTACCGACGTCTTGTCCAATGGTGTCGCTGAAGCTTGCGCGAAGTATGACATTCCTCTTGTGGCCTACTCTCCACTGGGTAGAGGATTCCTTACAGGTCAAATCAAGAAGTTTGAAGATATCCCCGAAAACAGCGCCCTAAGACATATGCCACGTTTCCAGCCAGGTGGCAACTTCGAGAATAACATCAAGTTGGTGCATCAGGTTGAGGAGCTGGCAAAGAAAAAGGGCTGCACCCCTGCTCAGCTTGCCCTCGGCTGGGTGAGAGCATTGAATGGCCGCCCGGGGATGCCCACCATCATCCCTATCCCTGGTGCCACTACGGCCGAACGCGTCAAGGAGAATATGAATGTGGTGGAACTGACCGATGAAGAGCTGGCTTCAATTGATAAGATTCTGGACGGATTCAAGCCAATCGGCAGCCGCTATCCCGACAGCATTCCCGTTGAAACATAGAGATCCAGGGTCTTTCCTAGAGCGCGCTCCTGGTCGAACAGTTAGCTAGAAAGGTCATCAATTGTCCAAGCCGAGTAACGTCGCGATTTCATAGCATACAGTCAGGCAAGAAAATTTCCACATTATCGAGCCGAGGCTCTTTTGAGCATTGCAGAATTCTTGAAGTGTACATCACATAAAGGCTATAAAGAAGATTTGGATAGAGAAAGATAAGCTTACATTGAGTTACGCGTTAGTAGGCTCGGTTGATAGAAATGTCTAGAGAAAAATGAAGGAAAGAAAGAAGATCCTAGTGAAGACTATCGAAAGATTTCAGCTGCTAGGGCCGATTCATTCTTACCAGCCACTATTGATTAAATATTACGCCCCGAGATGATGTCTCAGAGTGGTACGAGACCGTGATCTCGTAATGAATGGCGTGTATGCAAGCCACAAGTTGCGATACATTAGACCGATAGCAAAGGATGGGCCACTGCGCAACGTTGAAGGATGAAAATAGATTTTAGGGAGGAAGGAAACGAAATGCAAGTAATTTCGTCAAGGCGCCACTCTTGATTTGTGATCGTGGGGCTGATAGTTGACCAATCATGTATCGGTGCGTCCGTCCCTGCGAAACCCGGGGACTGGTTCGGTACATCGCTTCGATATGCTACAAAATACTAGTACTCCTCCGTATATCACGATATTGCAAGAGAAGATTTTTGGAGGCGCAAGGAGTTTTTCTCTTTTGACTTGCATGACGTTTTATTTTCAGACGTTTCTCTCAATTCGAGTTGCACGAAGAGCAATGGCTATAATACCACCATGGCATTATATAAAGTACCTTATGGTCTTTTCTTATGAAACACAAAGAGGATTGTCATTGCATTGTCTGTACCTTGCTCTCAGGAGACGCGTTCATCGTGTACACTAGACTACTGTATCTATCGGTACAAGGATCAGGGTGCTCTGTCAACGTTTCTGGTCTAGTACTTAGGTAGTGTAGAGCTTCGTGGTGCAGGCAATTAATGGATGAAGCACTCTTCTACATGAAACAAGTTGGCCTTGAAATGGTGGTAACGGAACCCGATCGGTCTACCATGCTACGCACCCAGGTGTTGATTAAAATTTCCGTATAGTCATGTAGGTCGAAACCTAAAAGCGAATGTGAATTAAGGAGGGGGTTCTCCATGCGGTGTTCTTCACTAAAAGCCGGCAATCTACCCAATCTGGCTCTCTCGGCGTAGTGTAAACCAATTTTGGTTAACAATAACCAAGCTAGGCCGACGAAGTCGTTGCTTGAGGTCTCTAGTGCAGTGTACGTACACTAACTACTCTGAACGCCTCCCCGCCTAAGCATGCGCGCAATACTTATTTGCCCATTTTATTGCTTGCAAGGTTGTAGGGGTCTGGAAATGGCCCACCGGGATAAAATTATGTACTTGAGGCATCTACTAAAGTCTACCTAGTCCGCCAACCTACTTACTACCGTAGCTAAGGTTACAGTAGTGTCGATATTGGGACAGGTCCCGACAGGTACCCGCACTCAAGTCACCAACTAGTATAGTACTAGTAAATCATCATCTTCGAAAAACTCCTGAACATTTTTAAACATTATACCTTTCCTTGTCTTACAAGCTCCCGGAGGCGATGCACGGCGACGACATCTACGGCTACACGCGACTCTTACCCCGACAGCGGCAACGATAAAGATACAGATAAGGACCTGATTCGATTCGATCGGAAGCGTTTCTAGCCCGGAAGTCAAGATATCGTAGACATCCAACTACGGCCTGCCGCGTCGTCACCGCCCGCGTGACCATGTCGTTGAAGTGCTAGGCGCACCTCACCATTCTTCCACGAGCCTTTGAACACACGCTACAAGGCAGCATTGTTCTGGTCGCTCTACGCCTTTCAGGCTTCCTGTTCCTGTCGGGACAATTCTTCTCCGGTCCTCGCCTGCCGCTCGTTTCCTCGGCTGTGCTCGTCGCCTCTGCATCTTTCTCAAGCGCACACCGTTAGTCGCGACAGCTACGAGCGGACAAGCGCACCATCATCGCACCCACGTCTGCCGGACAATCCCGCAACGAGAGGAAGCTTGGCCGTGGGCTGACCTTAGACCTGGCGCGCTGTACGGTCTCTTCGCTCGCTTTCTCTAAATGTGTCATCACCGGCAATAGGTAGCTCCAGCCTTGATACATTCGACAACCTAGGTTCCGGAGCTGTTTGCCCGATCTACTGTCTTTCCGTCTGGAGTCGTCGTAGGCGCGGTCGCGGTGCCATCTATTTTTTGGATCGACCCGGGGACGGTCTGATATCCGGGCTCTCATTTGCTTGAGAGAGGTACCGCAGTAGGATAAGAGGACTTCGATAGCGAGTCTGCAATGCAGTCATCGTCTAATATGTCCGAGCGGCAGGGAGATTCGGGCGCGGTGCCCCACGGACCGTTGCCTGCCTCACCTACACTGACTAACCCGGACATGATTTTGCCTGATTAT
Source organism: Xylaria sp. FL0064 (assembly GCA_022593225.1). Taxonomy (NCBI): domain Eukaryota; kingdom Fungi; phylum Ascomycota; class Sordariomycetes; order Xylariales; family Xylariaceae; genus Xylaria; species Xylaria sp. FL0064. The sequence goes on from JAJKLE010000003.1 coordinate 1,820,404, forward strand.
GACGATAGTGTGATGACGCCTTTAGACCGTTCTCACTCGCCTCTAATGGCGTGGAAGAATGCTCACGGCGCCAACTTGGGATTCGATCTGTCTGCTGAGGCATTCACTGCAGGTCCGGTCACCCCGACAACACCCATCATATACGGAAACGGGACAATGCTCTCCGATATTGGAGAGGTTACCGAGGTTGAAAGCACTTGCGGCCCAAATCGGTCTCGCTCTGGGTCTACGCGAAGCGAACTGGCAATCGTGACAAGCACAGCCTTGCCTTATGAAGCGATCAAACAAAGAATAAAACAGTCCAGAATGGCTCACCAAAGACACATGTCCGTCGAGTCTAACAGTACAGTCACTGCTCATGACCAGACAGGCTTGTTTGCCGACTTTGACGATTCCGTTAGCATAGATGACAGCAACTTCCAGGGAGATGACGAAGATAGCGTGGCTGACTCCTATATTGACGACGGTGCCATCCAAGAGACCATCTCACCAGCAAAGGAGTCTTTCGATCCCGATGATGCAAGGTATTCTACCACATTGAGCCGCAGAGCCGAGCAAATCCTGGCCAATGCGAAGCAGCGCCTGACGGTAAGTGCTCAAAATTCACATATCATTGAAAATTGCTAAATGTTTGCAGACAATGGAAAATAATTTAAACCGGGCTCGATCCTCAATCTACTCTCCCACGTGGTCCTCAATGGGCTCTCAATCAACACCATCACCGCCCGTTGGAAGACCGGCTACCGCTGTCAGTCTTGGTAATAACCGTGACCCCAGGAAAGTATCTCATGGCCACAACAGGGTCTCCAGTGAGAGTAATATCGTAGCTGAGCCGATGCTTGCTGTATCTACGCAAAGATCCTTGAGTGCTCTTGGTACAGCTGGAGGGTATCGCCGCCCTCAGCAGGGTTTACGCAATACGGATTATGCGCGAAACAATACCAACAGCACTTCATCGAATCATTCGTCATATGGAAACGCAGCTTCGTCAAACAGCAAAGCATCCTTACATGTGCAAGATAGGCATCTTGAGCCCCTCAGTGAAGGCAGTGTCTTGGAGGCGAAAGACGCACCTGCTCTAGGCGTTGAAGATGCGAAGGTGGATGCTCATCTTAGCCCCGTGGGGCCGCTTTCTGATAAGAATTTGAAACGGTCCACTTCGTCAGCGCAAATGCGCGAACTGAAAGACCAAGTTAATGATCTGAAAGGAAGGCTCTCAACCTTGAGAGATCAAGCCCGTGCAGATAGTATGAAACGTCGAAGTTTGCAAAGTTTGCGCACTCCTAGTCCATTCACTCATGCTCGCGTGGAGCAATGGTACGCCGATGCTGGTAATCATGAAGATGGCGCGGCTTCACATAGTGATCCTGCTATTCAAGCGGCAACGGAAAGTAGCACCAGCCTCCGTGGCCAAACTAATAGTTTAGTGGAGGCAGACGCTCTCGTTCAAAATCAGGATGAATTGCAATCGATTCAGCCGACCTTTGCTGAAGAGTCTGTTGCTCTCATAGCGCCAGATGCAACTGATTCACAGCTGTATTCATCCACCAATTTCGATGACGCAGAGATGAATGGTGCAGAAATCAACGTTGATTCTTTGAACGAGCTGGATAACACTGAGGACGCGGGAACGGACGATGGATACGAATCCGCTGAGACCGATGATTTTAACGAGTCAGCAAGCGAAAGTGGTGCATCTTCTTATCATGATTCGGTTCAAGCTCAAATCTCTCATGAAGATCGCGAAGATGCTTTTGACTATGAGCATTTCTTTCTCCATAGCGCTATGGGTAGCATGAGCCGTAGGCGAATGCGCCGAAAAGGAAGTAATGATAGCTTTAGTTCCGAAGATTCAGTGGAGACAACGAGGGGACCAAGTGTATCCCAGACGACGAATGTGGCGGCCATTAAGGCTGGCCGCCGTTCTAGGAGGGGGAGTGCAGGGTCAACCTCTACTATGGATTCTTTTGCAACAGCAACAGAAGGCCGACATACGAGGGTGGGCATCACTACACCCCAGGAATACGACGAGTATAACGACGAATATGACGATGAGTACCCTGAACATGTTATGACGCTACCAGAGCGTGCTCGAACACACACACCGGACACTGCAAAACGGATGGTATTTAGCCCAGAAGCCAGCGACTCGGCTTCCGACCTAAGACAATCACAATCTTCTCTTCATCGTCGTCCTCAAAGTAGCGCGGCCGCGTTTCAACATCGGCCTTCGGCTTCGATCTTATCCACTGGTACTAATAGGAGCTTTCCACTTATTCATAAAACAAAGGAGAATAGAGGCGTATTAGTATCTAAAGATTCTCACGACAAAGGGCTTAAGCGGCTATCGGAGACAATCATGAGCGAGACAGCCAGCCTTTGCGAGAAAGAGAGCCTACATGATGGCGAGAAAGTCGCCCCCATACAAATGCTGCACAAGGACGACCAGTTCCTCGTGCAGCGGTTAGTGGAGAGCCTCGGTCGATGTGTCCTAGGATTATCGGAAGCTGCAAATGGGAGCCCCGAGGAAAAGACATATCGGAGAAAGATCGAAGCCGCCCGGAGGATCTTGGAAGAGTTTGAATAGTCCACACGACCCATATCGCCTTGGCACTATACTCAGGATAATATTGCTGCGCTCCGAATATTTGGTTTACTACATTTTGTTGGGTTTGGAACCCATCGTTTTTTGCTCAATCCCCTTTGTTCTTTTTACCATCTGTATAATTCATCTAATGAAGACCACGAAAGATGGATTGTTGAGTATGAAGTTACGGCAATTCCCCATTAAAGGCGCTTTGGCAACAACATGTCAGAATAATCCTTGGTCCAATTATGTTCTGCGATACCCTAAAATCAGGCTTGGAGAACCTGTATATTTATTTGTATTTAGATAGAGGCTCCAGTCCAAGTATATAATACTTCAGATTTAATATGACACAGCTTGAATCGAGCGTCTTCGTACGATATTCCCTTCTGTACTACTTTGTCTGTCGCTAGGTTGGCTCTATCAAAAATGCTGAAGTCAATTCTTCAGTGTGTCAGTCGCTGACCCAGAAAACCATGTGGCGTTATTATGTGGCGTCGCTCGTTGGTGTAAGTGCGTACATGTGCATATCGGTCTAACCGCAACAGGTAATTATAGCTTGAGTCATCCGTCAATCAGATGTAAGCAGGAAGGAAGGAAGGAGGGAGGTCTTTGATACTTCCATTTTTCGTCTCATCCTATTTGCCTCGGGCAGGCTCTTATCACTTTCTCGGTAATCGACCACCGCACCCATTCCATTTCGTTTCATTTCAGATGTGCGTGCCCTTTTTCAGGTTACGCAAATCACAACGCCGTCAGTCTTGATGGTCCACCTTCCGAAATAGGTGTCCAATGACCGCTGGACGCCACTTACACTGAGTGTATCATTGCCGGCAGTCCAACTCATCATGGCGGAAAACTTCACTCAACAATACATCCCAGCTGGGTGTCTGCTTATCGACGTAGACCATCATGAGAGGGAGGACCTCAAGGAACGCCTCGGCACACTGTTAACTACTAGAAATTATTCTATGGTGCCTACCACCCTGACAGACGGACAATGGTACTTCTTCAGCAGGAAGCGTGATAACCTACCTCCACTTCTAGCTCTACCGAGGGGATTCCAGGATGCTCTTCTTGCGACGACTTGTCTTGCACAATTCAGTTCACTCTGGACTCAAGGATGGATTCAAATGGCTTACTCTACCTTCTCAGTGTCCACCAGCTCTCAACCTCGCGGAAGGGTTCGTGTGTATGTGCTCCCTCGAGATGTCAATAGGAGCACACATCTTCCACGAAGCGAGTTAACAAAGTCCATGTCCACCCTCCTTCGCCAGTTGGAGTACTCCCAGGAATGTTGGCAGGGAAAAGACGTGTACACGCCCCAAAGCCAACCAGCATTTGCCAACGAACCTGGTATGTCTAGGAACCCCGATGGCTCGCTTCTTGCGCTTTTCAACCACATCCCTTCCCCCGACCCTCGTCCGGAGACAGCGTTGGATCCTGACCTTCGGTGGGCGATGCACTGTCTCTTGGAGAGCCAAATCCCGGGCTTAGTCACGACTCTCTACCCCTATCAGGGTAGATCAGCTGCACTTAGTGAGTAGTTTTCGAGTCCATTTTCTTCTTGTTTAATCATTTCAAGAGTATAAACGGTTTTGAGGCGCTAGGTCCTTTGGTGGAAGCTTCCGAAACGCCATAGATCATGCTCAATGTGGCAATAACTGACCCGGTGCATTGCAGTGCTTCAACGGGAATTAGAGCCAGGTCGGGTCATAGACCCTCGACTTTGTCCCGTGCTTGACCAGTCTAATCAAATTTGGTATTGCGATGAAGTCTCTGGCCTTGTTCTAAAGGAGCCAAGATTTTATGACGGAGCTCGTGGTGGAATTCTAGCGGAAGAAATGGGCATCGGCAAAACGCTGATATGCCTTGCCCTGATCTTGAGCACCAAATCTGAGCCATCTAAGCCTCCAGATCCTTTCATCGCTGAAACGCCCCCTCGCCAAAGTATAGGAAGCTTAATGGATATGGCGGCAGCAGCAGCAAATAAACACTCGGTAGCAGTAAGTATTACCGGAATCTTTTCTTCTTCTTTTTATCCTCCTCCTGCTGCTTTATGGTTTCCATGCGCTCTTAGAACGCTCGAGAAAATTAAAATTTTACCGTAACTAGTAATTTCTGACGTTTGAATTCTTATAGTGGAAACCATATTTTGAAGCGTACACTGCACAATATGGTTACGTATATCAGAACTGTGTAGAAGCTCTGACAAGTCATGATAATCGAGCCCTGTATAAAGTGAGAAATGCTCTCGTTGAGCCTCGGCGAAGCAATCGACTTGCCCCTAGGGAGATTCCTTCGAAGGACGTTTTTCTAAGTCACGCAACTCTTGTCATTGTCCCCAGTAATCTTGTCAAGCAATGGCAAGACGAGATCAAGAAACACACGACAGGCCTAAAAGTCCTGGTACTCATCAACCAAGACACAATCCCTTCGGTCACCGAGCTGCTATTCTACGACATAGTTCTCTTCTCCGAGGCCCGCTTCGAGCGCATTCAGAGGGAGCGATCGGTTGGAGAGGGCCCTCCCCTAGACATTTACAGCCCACTTGAATATATCCATTTCAAGCGATGTATTATTGACGAAGGTCATAAACTAGGAAATGGAAGTCGCGCCTGGAAGAATGATGTGATGAGGGTGATCGACCGTCTTGAGATCTCGGCTCGCTGGGTAGTAACTGGAACGCCATCTCGTGGTTTATACGGTGTGCAGTCTCACGATCTCACGGGTACACGCAACTCCGACAGACCCAGTCTGTCCCAAGACCCTCGCGAAGAGATCGCACAGAAACAAGAGCGGGAAGATCTCCAACGTATTGGGAATCTTTCAGCAAAGTATCTCAAGGTTCGACCCTGGGCTAACAGCAAAAATGAAGCAGGTGACAGTGTCGCCGACTGGGCTACATACGTGAAGGCCTATAACAGAAAGGATTGTTTGGTCAATACACTCAATTCTTTAGTTGTCCGCCACCGTCTCAGTGACGTAAGCACCTTATTACCTCCAGTTGATGAAAAGATAGTCGTGCTGGATGGATCTTTTCAAGACCAGTTGTCCCTCAACCTTTTCTCGATGTTTATTATATTTAATTCTGTTCAATCTCAAAGAACCGATATGGACTACCTTTTCCATGATCGACAGAGGAAAAGTCTAGCCCAGCTTGTAAAAAACTTGAGACAAGCTAGTTTTTTTGGTGGTTCCTTTTTCCCCACGGATGACATCACAAAAGCCGTGAATACTGCTGAAGACTTTCTACACAAAAAAGCGATTCCTATCAGCTTTGAGGACGAAGACCTTCTTAGACAAGCCATCGAATTTGGCAAGAAGGCAGCTTTAAATAAGCTCAAAGATGTTAGCAACCGATTTCATTCTATGCCTATTTATGTGCAGGACTTCCCGGGCGGCCGGGGAAAATCTTGGTCTCTTGACGATGAAGAAAATGAAGAAGGGCTGGTGGTAAGTGATTCTCGAATATTTAGATCTTGCTTTTGGTGACTCTGAGATCCTTACTTCTCTGTTCGTGTTATATTCTTTCTTTGAAACCAGACGCGTTCCGGCTCCGGATACCGTCACTGACTTTGGGTGTTATAGTGTACTGACGCCAGATTGATACATTCGCTTCAAAATTTTCTGAACCCATGTATCGATGCCCCGACTTCTCTCCAACTCATGATCAATAGCGGTAGTTTAGATCGTCAGGGTATAGCTGAGCGATCCCAAGCACTAGCAGCTGCTTCTGATGCTAGTGGAGGTGTGAGAAGCCAAGCTACGCCAACCACGGCATTAGCTGGCAATACCATACTTGGCGGCGATTACCACACGACACCAAAATCAAAGCACATTCTGGATTCAAGCTCCAATGGTCTTGAACAGGCTAGCGTTGATCTGCTAAATCACGTTGAAGTTGCCAGACCTCTTGCCAAGACGAGGATTATCTCTACTGTTTCGGCAAAGCTGTCATACCTGGTTGACTCAATAGTGAAGTATCAGGACAGTGAACAGATACTCATTTTCTATGACCACGACAATGTAGCTTGGTACCTTTCCGGCGTCCTTGAGATCGTAAGTCGTTTTTCACTCCACTCCCTATTCACTTAAGACTAACCCATTGCTAGCTTCAAATTGAGCATTTGATCTATACAAGAGCTGGTCTAAGCGCAGAACAACGCGCACAATACGTAGCTGCCTTCACGAACAGTATCAAATATCGTGTACTACTGATGGACATTAGTCAGGCTGCATTCGGTCTCGACATGCGGAGCGCGTCACGAATATACTTCATTTCGCCGGTTCTTAACCCACAAGTTATGGCGCAGGCAATTGGAAGAGCTCGTCGAATCAGCCAGCAAAAACCTGTTTCAGTCGAGACATTAGTTCTACGGAACAGCATCGAAGAGGTTATGGTGAATCGCCGAGAGCATATGACACAAGCAGAACATAGTAGGATAAAAAGCGTTCTAGATGACAGGAAGATCAAAGAATGGATCCGAGATCCGAAGATCTACCCAATGACTGACGCAAAGGATGGCGTGGAACAGACTGCTGTGTTATCATCCCCGCAATATGTGTTCGGCAGAGGTTTTGGACGAGCGTCGTACCACCCCGACGAGGGATTGATAACGGGCAGTCCGGAAGATAAGACTACTGCTAAGCCCACGAAGTTGCAGGATGGCCCGGCCGTTCCGCTCAAACTTAACGGAGGGTCTAAGCGAGCATCAAGCCCCGAAGGCACTGAAGCCACGGATGGCAAATTTCCCCACGGCGCGATGGTTCGCGAGCGCCCCATCAAGCGCCGAGCGCGGGTCGCCTGGGTCGATCAAGAAGTGTAATCACGAAATGTAACAATTGAAGCGAGGCGTTATTGGACGTGTCTGGTGAAGTTGGACGTAGGCTGGGCAATGACAAGGAGTAATGTGGCGTTGAGTTAAGGACGAAGGGTTGTTATTATACGTGTATATTGCATGTGCCTCTAGACTTCTAGCACACATATTGTACCCTAGGTTCTTCTCCTGGCATGAGTGCGGAGTTCATAGTGAATTCAATATTGGCAATACTGTTCCTCAGTATGCAAGCAGCTAGTCTGCTAAAACTCCTTTGAACAATGTCTAGGCTTTATAGTACTCGAGAGATCAGGCTGTGGGGATGATATTAATAGTAGGGTAGCTTACAGTAGTCTTCCCTTCCCAATAAGGAAGGTTTCATCACCTCCATAGTTTACCGCATCTCTCACTAAATAAAATGTTTCATCTCACCCGATCTAGATTGATCGGATGCAGAACATGTGCCCATGGGCCTCCCGGGAGTTTGCCAATGCAGGCGTCACGTTCCCTGACATAATGGTTACATGTTCCATTGCCAAGTTAGCAGGGCTGCTGTTTAATAACATCATTGGTCTATCTATGAAGTGCACGGAGGTTGTTTTCAAGGTCTGCCGACTGCTTTGATTGATGGTTACTTAATTTCGAAGAAATCTTTATCTAGGAGCCGGAGTGCCGTGATTGCTATCGTCGTCGCGGTCGTCATCAGATGAGAAATCGCCCTGTCTCAAATGTGCGCGCCATCCATCTATTCGAGGCCACCTTGTGACTATTGCATGGTAACCTTACTTTACTCGCTTCGGCCTGGTAATTATTACATCGAGATGACCTTGAATGGCTGCATGCTTATCTTAGGCGATGAGTCGATGACCCTGTTCTTGAGTCAAGAGTTGCCTTACGTCACATAATATTTACTTGCTGGCGCATAGAGAACAGTCCAAGTTACCAGCCTAGAATCGCAGTTAGAATGTTTATTGCTGAGGAGATCCTCAGCTGCCTGGCTTCAGCTGTAGGCCCTCAGCTGGTCTTTTTATAGGTCGATAGGAGGCAGCCGCGCCTACACGCGCCGGGGCGCTCTACAGCATCGAATAGAGATCGGTAGGTATTTCCTCGCGTCGATCTGATCAGGTCACCTTACCTGAATACCCATGGCGGCGGGAGGTGAGATGCGTTAAATAGGTAGGTAGGTGATCCTGGTCCAGTAGCGTAAGAGCGGGAGATGCTTGGCAAGCCCGACACCACTCATTGGCCTTTTTCGTCAGTACGCCATCACCGTCATGACCCTACCGAGCCTACGGATGGTTACCTTTTTCTACACTAAGAAGGCCAGTGCCGAACTTATGTAGGCTCCGCCACACGTTGCATACGAAAAACAAACCATCCTCGACCATGTCTTGCGGGCTTGCGGGGAAGCCAACAAATCAAAACATGTCCGGACCGCAGCATACTTGCCGTCTTATACACACTAGGACTCCATTTCATGCGTTGTCTCTGCTGCTGCTAGTAGTGGCGGGCTGAGTCAACGCATGGAGCCTACTATGGATGACCTAGCTCTAGTTATACTGACCTTACCTATATAAGTCCCTGGAGGTGAGGACATGGAGAGAGAGAGAAAGGTAGGTAGGGCGTCTGAGTGAGACATGCTATAATTAGGAACCAAGGTCTTCGAAGCTGTCCTCTGACGACCGGTTTCACGCCACCCTGAGCCTAGGCAAACTATGATATATCGGGGAGGAGGGCACCGATCAAGTTGGTCATTGGTGTCTCGACGTGTCCGACTCGATTCAACCCATCCATTTAATACCTGCTGCTCAGCTCGACACACAAGTCACGTAACCTGTGTGCCATACGAATACTCTTCCCCGTCGTTCGAACTGAAACACGACGCTCGACTTCTGACATGATCGAATTGTTCGCGAAGAAGACGTCGGCCGGCCTTACCTAGTCGAATTGGTTGGGGTACCAAGAGATGCTACCTTCGTATTGAATGCTGAAGCAAGCAGCCTGTTGGCCCCCACCCCAACGACGTCCGATCTCGAACTGGATACTCGAGTGAGAGCGCCTGTGGCCGCACAGCCAGGTTTCGGTGGAAGAGGAAGAGGAAGAGGTTATCAGACGCGAACACGAATGGCACTACCATTATTAGTGCCAATCTGAAAAACACACAAATAAGATGGAGCCCTCGTCGTCTCACACGGGAGCGTCTGCGTCCAGGCGTAGGTCGACGGTATATGCACGCCTGTTTCGTTCCCGGCCAGAAGCCCGAAGGATCAAAAAGAGAAGCTCGCTTCCGAATCCCGAGTCAGCAGCAGCGGCGCCAGCGTCAGAGTCAGTGCCAGAGCCAGAGCCAGAGCCAAAGCTAGCCGCACCACCAGCTTCAGCTCGTCGGGCTAGCCCTCAGGCGGCGGCTGACCCTAGACATACGCATAGACATGGCGACGAGGAATTTGCTGCCATCAGCGCACACCACCACCACCACCACAACCACACCTTTCAGGTACAAGCGATCAGCCCCGATCCTGTTTCGTCGTGAGTGGTCCATCTTTTTTTTTTTTTTTTTTTTTTTTTTTTCTTGCTTTGCCGTTTCGATAACTTGGTCTTCTTCTATTTCTTTTGTCTCTTTCCGAATAGGTCGAAAATGCGCTCTTTATTGTTTCCTGAATCGGCGTCAGCAAGCAACCCCCCGGTCTCTATGATTTCCCCATAGGGGTATGGACAAAGTTGAACCCGTCAAAACAGGTCATCGCTCACTTTTGACAAAGCTCTTATTATATACATACCCAGAGTACTTTTCACGCTACAATCTCGCTTTCCTCCTTTCGTACATGTCGCGTACAGTACGCACACTTCGTATTGCATTTTAGCCCAACTTCCTTGTCACCATTCCCCTCCACTGCTACACTACACCACAGTACAACTGCCCACCCACGGACACTAGACAGGGGAATTACTCTTTTCTCTTGTCTACTCAGGGGTTTAATTTCCACCCTGCAGCGCTAAGCGAGCAGCCTCGCGCTAAGGAGCCTCCAAGCGGGTACATTGATGGCGAAAAACCGCAAACCAGAGTGGCATTAACGCTTTGTCATTGAGATTCTCATGTCATGTCTTTGGTCGAGCGTTCGCGTGCTATAGCGAGAGCCCACTCTCTTTAGCGATAGCGTATGTAGCTAGGCATATTTCCTCATGAGCGAGGGCCAATGGCTTGCTGTCGGGCTTTGTTGCGCGCGCGAGTCAAAACTCCTTGCGTGGCGCCTGGAAAAACGTTGCAGAGAGAGAGTTGTTTAGTCGGCGTCACATCGTCCCATTATTCTATACCTATTTGCAGTAGGTATAAGCCGTATAACACTCAGTACCCTACCTTGTTTACCTATACCTACACTCGGTATAATGGTACATGCCTAGGTAGTACTGTTAACTATACATTATTAGCTTAGTGTATTCTCCGAATTGCCTGCACGACATACTTACCTTATACTGCAACGAGCACTCACCGGTCTTTTTCTTAATTCTTAATTCTCTATACTAGACTAATTCTATGCTGATCATCACTTTCGTCTTCTGGTTGTTCCTTGTCAGCCTTCTCGCTAACCTCCTTTTCTTTTAATTCGCGCCTTTCAGATTCACTTACCACAAGAGGTCTTTCTCTGCCAATGCTGTGGTCCATCGACCCAGATACGACGATCGCCTGTTAAAGCCTTCACCTCTGCGCCTCCCCGTTTCCGGCCACCCGAGAGTCCCCTCGTATGGCCCTGCGAATTTCAGATATAATCCCGAGCTCAACACTGGACACGGATTCCCCGGCGCTGGCTCTGTCGAAGGCATGGACCGCTCATCTTACGAAGGGATTGGTCCCGTACCCCAGCATCCCCAGCGGCCGAGAATGTCTGCGGGCATGATGGCCAACTATGCGCAGATTGATCCCCAATCCACCATCTACCAACGACGATCCTCGAGTAGCTCGAGCGTGGCGAGCTCTGTCGGCTCCAAGGACACTTTCGACGCTATTCTAGCATCTCCTGCTAGTAGCAGGACAAGTTTCGAATCATGGCAATCCAACTCCCGAAGACCGGAGCATGGATGGCAACGGCCTGCGCCGATAAAGCAGTATAGACGGAGGAGAGAAGAGGGCGAGCTCTTCGGCGCTCTGCCGGATGAAGTTCTGAGCCTTATACTCCAAAGACTGAAGGAGTCGCATTTAAAGCCTGGAAGCTCCAGCTGTACGACTTGCATGATGAGGGATCTATGCTCTGTTGCGGTATCCGCCAAGAAGCTCCTGAAGGTCGCGCGCCTAGCATTGTATGTTATTCTAGACTTTTCAGCAGGGCTGCGAATATTAACCCAACGGCTTAGGTACGAGCACAGCCAAATCGTCGGAGCGGATTCGCAGGTACAGAAGAAACGCTTCAAGATGAGTTATGAATCGCGTCTGGTTTTCCTCCGGCGCACGCTGAGATCTAACCCTGGAATCGCCATCCTAGTGCGCAGCTTGAAGGCACCCGCCGTTCCGCAAGGCGTTTCCGTCGAGTCATACCAGAATCTCATTGCCTCTGTTATTATGGCCTGCCCGAACTTCGAAAAATTAGTTGGACCCCATCAGAACTACGACTTCACCTTTAGCCGTCTATTCCACGCATTGTCAACACGAGAGCAGCTGACGGATATACATTGGACATTGGAGGCATCCAAAACACAGAGGAAACGTCGCATGTCGAATGCCGCGCCCATGCTAAGTGCGGGCAACCCGAATTTCCAGGAAGCACCGGGCGATCTGCGACCAGAGCAGAGCGACGAATTCCGAGAGCTTCATATGAATTGGGCGAACCTCACAACACTCTCTATCCACTGCTTGCCGGGAGCAACCCTTACTCCTGTGTCACTGCTGCCGGATATCTTAGCCGACCTACCTTCCCTTCAGCACCTCCACCTGTCTCACCTGCCATTCACGGCATTCAACGACGCTAATCTATTGTCACTTCCTCCCCTGCAAACACTAACTCTATCACACCTCCCGGGCGTTTCTAGCATAGGACTCTCGCAGTTCGCAAGGCGCCCCTCAAGCCAGTCGATTCGCAAGCTTACTCTGCACCATCTGGACGTGGACTCTCTTCCCACCATAGCCCAGATCCTCTCAAACCTGAGATCCTTGGAGACGTTCGCACTTGTGCAATCGCATACTCCCATCCTCCCCGAAGGCGAAATGATCTGGCTCTTCCCATACCTTGCTTCGGCGACGATGAAGAAGCTGCACTGGGACATACCGAGTTTCGCAACGACAGCTAACATTGCGGACTCGATTCTTGCTAAGAGTATCTCTGCACACGGCTTTCCAGCCCTTCAGACGCTACGGACGCCCGCCGATCCTGAAGGCATCTTTCAGGCGCTCTGTAAGCCTGTCGAGAAGGTCGAGATGGCGAGCGACAGGTATCGCGGGCTTATAGCGAAAGCCGGCTCGCGTCCGAAAAGCCCGCCCGAAACTCCGACTACGCCGAAGACGCCCCTGACGCCGGGCAGCACCAACTCGAAGTCGCCGTTTGGGCTGAACTTCCCCATGGATGATCAACTCTTCCCTTCCAAGATATCAAGTAACCTTGCTCAATCCCGGCTCGACGCACAGCGCCGGCTTGAGGCGGCGCGCAACGAGCCTCGCTTTACCTTCAATCTCGTGGATGAGAGGGGCAAGGTCCTTGAGACGACGCAGCTGGGCGGTTTCATTGGCGAGATCAGCTCGCCTATCAGCTACTGCCTCACGCCTGATCCTGGCGCAGTAGATGAGAATGGTGGCCTTGTGGAGATATCAGATTTCCTGGGCGATGGTGGCGAGAATTTGAAAGACGGGAATCGCGAGGGTTGCACTGGTCGCTGGAACACCTACAGCGGCGCAGTGATAGATAAGAAGGACCGCGAGCGTTGGTGGCATACCGAGCGTGGGCGATGGAGACCCGTCGAGCTCTGAAAGGGGGGGCTGTATATGAAGAACGAATATCTGGGCCGATACTAATAATTCTCTAATGGTGATGATGTGGTGGTAATATAATGAAGATTCGGAGTCAGGGAGTTCAGACGGTGTGTGAAGGCGGCAACACAAGAGTGGATGATAATCACACTTTGGCTATGACGCTTCGGACTCGCATCGGACTCGCATCGGACTTTGACACGGAAAAAAGGAGGATAAGCAAATGAAAGGTAAAAGGACATTATCACGTCTATCATTAATGTCGTTAGGATATACCAACTGGAATACCCCCGGCCGATCGATGTAGGCACTTAGGTACATTGAGGTTTTACGTACATAATAGTAGTTTTGTTTTCAATCCTATACATTAAACGCACACGATACCAAGACATTCATATATGTATAAAGAACATGCTGCCTACTTAACCGATATATATATCGGAAAATAAAATCCCATGAGCAACGGCCGAGACCATCGGCACTGGAAGCGAATTTCGGGTATTAGCGGGTCTAGGGGGGAAGGAATGAATCTCGGCGTTGGTTCCGACGTCATAGGGCCGAGCCGAGACAAAAGCTCTTGTCATTTTTGCTTTTCTCCAGATGGATGGCTAATACATCAATGTTTTATATACCAATCAGTTAGTCTATCTCTCTGTCAACTTCGTGCTTTCTGGCATCCAGATCAGACGATAATACTGCATTCATAATAAGATAAACATGCGGTCGCCATCTATATTTACCGCAAGGCCGACGCGTCGCCTCTGCGCCTTCTGCAGACAGCAGCAACAGCAGCAGCAACGGCACATTGCGACAATGCGAAGCCTGTACGCTTCGTCGGCGTCACAGCAGAGCAGAGAATCGAGCTCGCCTCTCGCTTCATCGCACTCTCGAGGCTATCGCATGACGCAAAGCTCGACGGCCGCGACTCGACAACGGCCATTCTCGCAGAGCGCCACATTTCGAAATGACGGCACTGCTTCTACTTCTACCACTACACAGCAGCAACAGCCCGCCTCCACCACCAATGACACCAATAACGAAGATAGCAAACCTAAAGTACCACTGACGCACTACGACTTCTTCCCGGAAACCCTGCCCGCGGGCCCCCCACCGCAGGGTCCCTTGGAAATAGACGTGCGCGCGCTCCGCCGCGAATTCCTCGCGCTGCAATCAGGCGCGCATCCAGATCTGCACCCGCACCACATGAAAGCGCGGGCGCAGGCGACGTCGGCGCGGATCAACGAGGCGTACAAGACGCTGTCGCACCCGCTTTCGCGGGCGCAGTACGTGCTCTCGCTGCAGGGGATGGACGTGGCCGGGGACGAGACGGCGAAGGTCGAGGACCCGGAGCTGCTGATGCTCGTGCTCGAGACGCGGGAGTGTATTGAGGAGGCGGCGGAGGAGGGGGATTTGGTGGAGCTTAGGGAGGAGAATGAGGAGAGGATCGAGGCGAGTGTGAAGAGGCTTGGGGAGCTTTTTGCTGTTGCGGGACAAAGGGGGGAGGGGAAGGAGGGGGAGGAGGCGCTGAGGGAGGCGAGGGATGAGACTGTTAGGTTGAGGTATTGGGTTAATGTTAGGGAGAGCATTGATAATTGGGAGAAGGGGAAGCCGGTTGTTCTTGAGCATTGAGGGTGATTAGGAGATTCGTGAGGAAGAGAACGGGGGCTGAAGAGGAATGGGGTGTGTGGATGCGTGAAGCTGTATGATGCGAGTTAGAGTGTATATTATGGCCCTCATGGTTGTAGAGGTTGTGGATACAGTCTTTCATGTCGGATATGTTGGCAGCGTTCACGCTCCAGTGCTGTCTTGTTTCACTCTCACTCTACACATTTATTTGTATTGCTATTTAGCTAGACTTCGATCTCAGGAGCTCCTAAGGCTAGAAGACTCTAGATACTGTATTAGGGCTACTTGACACAACATTCAAGGATATCAAGAAGAGGAAAGAGACAATGACACTTGTTAGTCAAAACGCAGAATTGAATTTAATGTGTGTATATGTATTTATATATATGATGAGTTATGTAGTGAGTACGTAGTGAGTATTAGTATCATAGATATTGCAGTATTGAAACCGCTGAATCTTTGTCTCAAGCCGTCCTCTTCGCTTACCATGTTCACACTGGACTAGCAGTGCTACTGGCAATCATTTTGGTACTTACCTTACCCGGGATAGGTACGTGCTGTGTTATAGAGTGACACCCATGGACATGCAGGCAGGAGTAAACTTTAGAATGGCTGTTGCCCACCTGGCGGGGCCCATCCGGGTGACAAGCCCCAGAGCTCTTTCTACCCCAGCTCTTTCTGCCCCACCTTCTACCAACCCGCCGCCTATGTTATCTTTGGGAGCTTCATTCACAGATAAAGCTCACCCCTCCAGCATACATCTGATACCCTTCTAAACACACCTGTAGACTATTCGTTCCAACACCAAAATTGAGGATCCAATTTCAGAGCCCAACGTCTGACCCTCAACGCTACATACTCTGGACAAGCCCAGGGGAATAGCGAATACTAAATATGGCCAGCCCTCAAATCAGCCGGCTTCTGGCCGAGGCCAAGGCGGCTGACGACCAAGCCGCTGCCTACGACGCTCTGCTCGAGAACCTCAAATCACACTCGACGCCCGCCACAGTCACGGCCGACATGAAGGCCATAGCGAGCTCGATATTCTCCAATGACCTACGCGTCGTCGCTCTACGGAGCGTGCTGGAGCGGTTCATAGAGGTACTGGCCGGCTTCAACAACGCCGACCTGACCGTGGCCGTGGGCCAGCACACGCTCGATACTATCGCGGCGCAGCCATCAGCGACGCTCCTGGACCAGGTGGTGTCGCTGCGGAACATTATGGCCGACGCCTACGAGAGCAATGAGGACTTCCTCGAGGCGGCCAAAGTGCTGTCGGAGATGCCGCTCGACGCCACGCAACGTAAGGTGACGGACGCCGAGCGCGCCGCCGTCTGGGTGCGTATAGTGCGCAACTACCTCGAGGTCGACGACACCACGTCCGCCGAGATATACCTCAACAAGCTCAAGATCGTCATCCACGACGTTGCCGACCCGGCCCTGAACCTGCACTTCCGCCTCTCGCAGGCCCGCATCCAGGACGCCAAGCGTGAGTTTCTCAGTGCTAGCAGCGCCTACCACGACATCAGTCTCTCGCCCGCCGTGTCCGAGGAAGAGCGGCTCCACACCCTCGCCATGGCCGCGCGCTGCGCCATTCTTGCCCCCGCCGGTCCCCTGCGCAGCCGTGCTCTCGCCCGTCTCTACAAGGACGAGCGTGCTGTTAACCTCGACGAATTTAGTATGCTCGAGAAGATGTTCCTCGATCGCCTATTGGCGCCCGACGAGGTCGAGAAGTTCGCTCAGGGTCTTGCCCCGCATCAGCTAGCCACGACATCCGACGGGTCCACGGTGCTGGCCAAGGCCGTCGTGGAGCACAATCTGCTAGCTGCCTCGCGGTTGTACCTCAACATTAGTTTCCAGGCGCTCGGTGAGCTTCTAGGTCTCGACGCCTCCCGGGCCGAGGACACCACAGCCAAGATGATCGAGCAGGGCCGTCTCGTCGGTCGCATCGACCAGGTCGAGCAGTGGATCTTTTTCGAGCGCGGCGAGGCGTCAGGCGAGAAGGGCAGCGGGCGTGCCGAGGTGACCGTGGGCAAGGAGATGCGGCACTGGGACGCCAACGTGCAGGGCCTCGCCGAGGAGGTCGAGAACGTCACGAACGCCCTTCAGCGGGAATTCCCCGACTTCGTCGCCGCCAATCTGGTGCTATAGGACAGACGAACCGGGAGAAGGGAAGCAAAGAAGGAAAAGAAAGACTAAGGAATGCGTGATACGATGATATGGAAATTGGCATGACGGATATCGGATGAATACGAACTATTACAACATAATGGCGTTTCTCGGTGGTATGAACGGTCGGGCTCTCAGACCGCAGCAGGTCGAGACTCATCCGACTGGATTATAGAAGGAAAGAAAAGACTATTCGTGTTTTCTAATAGGTATTGAGGAAACATGATTATCATAGCTTGCACAAAAATGGCGTTTTGGAGGTTCCGGGTTTACAGCGCGGCTTTACAGCATAGCACAGCACAGCATAGCAGAGAAGAACTGGAGCATTTTGATAGTCTGTTTGAATCAATAAGATGTGGGTTCAAACGCCCATTATCAATATCTTTCTTGCTCTCGATTGGGAGAGGAATAGAATAGATGGTGAATGGAAAAAAATCATCGCGAAAGTCTTTATCGCTATCTATATATTCACCTATCCACTTCTAACTCGTTGATTCATATTCACTCATTCAATTTCATCGATCAAACAATCAATCGAGATCCTTCTTACGAACCACAATGTAGCCCTGGCTCAGGAGCCGCGGGTCGCCCATTTCCTCCTCGACGATCAGATCCTCGATCGCCTTGCGCTGCTTGGGGTCCCACACGACGCTGCTGATGCCCGTGTCTTGGGCCTCGGCCAGCCGTAGGATCCGCACCAGGGCGTCGCCTATCTTCTCGCCCATGAGGTCGTAGCCTGCCGTCTGAAGGTGCACGCCGTCGGGATCCCAGTATTTAGCCCGGTCTTCCGGGGGCATGGCGTGATAAGGGATTTCTTTGAATAGGTCGAAGTGGTAGCTAGAATTTCTAGGTGTTAGAGAGGGGAGAGGACGGTGTAATCGTGGTGCAATCAAGCGTCCGTTGAAGGCGTAGGTTTGGCTGGCGGGCAGTGGGATTGAAGGATAGAGTCATGTACTTAAGGGGGGGGAACAGGAATACACTTACAAATTCTCCCTCTCGTAGTTCTTGATGGCTTCGTTCACCTCGTTCCGTCTCTCCGTAATGTCGCGAAACCTGCCCTTGGTCTCCATTATCGTGAGCGCTAGGACTTTACTTCCCTTCGCCAACGGGATGTCCCAAGCCTTCTTCAGACCCTCGATGATCGATTCTGCTGATCGGCCCCATCCGAGGTCACTAGGCGCAGGTTACGTTAGTAAGCTGTAGCTACTTATTATGGCCACGAACTGATTCATCGTGTTGTTTTCACCTGTGAAGTATACTGTATCATGAGATGACAAGATTATGTGGCAAGACGAAGAAACTCAAATCAACAAGTCAAGAAGGGAAATAAACGTACTTTGTCCCGCCCAGCACAATTGTCCAGTCGTATGGGTGGTCTGCTAATCTCCCTAGACGAACAGTCATGTCAGTGCCTGTAATAATTACTTAGGGTGGAAGAAGATCTCAATATTTTAGAGACTCTTATGTGATAAATTGAAAAAGGTGACGAAGAAGGGAACCTGTTGTATCCAAACTCGTGTCGGACAGCCCCGTGCTCCTATAGAATGAATCCATTGACAGGGGCACCTACAACTATCATGCATTCGAGGAATAAAATCGCCGGTAGTCACGAGGTCGCCAGGCACACCCTCAACCTCGGCCTCGACCTTGTGTCCGGGAAACGCCTCCTCGATCTTCTCGATCAGCCGGCCGGCATACGGGTCACCTACGGGGTAGCCACAGGTGAGGGAGTTGCCGAAGCACAGGATACGGAGGGGCGGGTCGGCGCTCTTCTTGGCATGCTTCTGATTGCTCCGGCTCGCCATGGTGCCGACTTCTTTTGTGTGTTTGATTTGGCGCGGAAGCGTTTGTCTTCTTCAGTCCAGAGCCAAGATTGCGGGAGAGCGTAGGCAGGTGTGCATGTGTAGGCTACCTATCTGCGGCTGAAAATGGTGGTGTTTGTTTGGTCCCGACGTTAACACTCACGAGGCCCTTCAACGGGGGGAGCGTCTGCCTGCGCGATGTTGGTGGGGCTCCGGAGCCTGATGGGTGCTGATGGACAGGCAGACTTGTAGAAGCAGCCCTCACTCTTCGATGTGCAGCAAGAAAGATACTAAGAGAGGCTGTGTCTGTGATAGTGTCACACTTATTTCCGGTGGAAGTCACGCCTCACCGGTGCAATGTATTGCCTTATTTGTCTTATTAGCAGAGTCGGATATTGCCCAGGCACGTGCCGACGGAGCATATGATGTCTTCAAACCTAACGGTGTCGTGCGCAGGCCCAGAGGCTTACTTGCTCTACCGAAACAAGCCGGAGTAGTGGATAGTGTAAACTATATGTAGAAGTAGTAAGTAAGAAGGAGATGTAGTAAGAACTACCCTGGCAGGATAGGACAACCGATAGGGCAAAGACTGGCCCGTATCGAAAGAAGAATCAAAAGTTATTGACCAAAACGAAACAAAATATAAATCCGAACCAGGTGTTTAGCCTGGGAATCAAAACGATCGAAAGCTGCGGGTTGGTTCGTTGGGAGGTTACAGAGTGGTGAGACCATGTGGCAGGGATGATCAAGTAAGAAGTAAGGGATTCCGGAGAGTGCAGTCTGTTATGCCCCGTCGTCACTGTATGACTTGATAAGACTAAAACGTGGGGTAGGACTAGGTACATATAGGTATCAACCTTACATTGGAAGTACCTACCCATGCTATTATGTACTTACCCATCAGGTACCCGGAAGTATAAGGGTGCGTTAACATTTACTGGTCACGCCAACTAGGCAGATGCAACAATACTGGATTCATACACCCCTTGTATCAACCAAAGTGAAAAAAGAGTAAGGGCATTTATTCTAAATTTGAAAGAGCAGCAGGCAGCCTTAGTCACGCCGCTGAATGATCTGTAAACGCTGAGAGAGTTGGATCCCGGTCCACCCAACTAAGATACAAACCTACAAGTACGCCATGCCACCCAAGATGCAAACCAACCAATGCTTGTTTTTCATGCAATGCTATCCTTGCACCTTGTTATTGACTGGCCTAGTCGCGGAATTTTGCTGCTGAGACGCTCCTAAAATACCAGACTAGAGCCTACACGCCCTATGTACAATTATCTCTAGTCATTATTGTCCTTCTAAAAGGCCTGTCCGTGATATGGGCTGGGTCCACGCGGACTGCTCGAGCTACCATTTGGTCCAGGCGAGAACGGTGGTGGTGATGATGAGAACTGGCCTTGAGGTGGCATGAAACGTGGATCCATATTGCCTGGAGGAGGTGATCGAAAACCCCCCGGGCTAGGTGCCCAATTCCCTTCTTGTTTAGGATCGCCACCGTAGCCACGAGACATGCCGAAGCCTTGTTGTCTAGGCGACGGAGGAACCATCCCTCGACCCATATTGGAATACATACCAGCCGGGGGCGGGACGCTGGGTGGTGATGCCGTGGGTTGTTGGTATTGCGGAAAGCCCGGGTGTTGTTGCTGCTGAATGGCGTTCTGGGCGGCTTGACTGGCCCAACCATGCTTCATCTGTTCCCTCCCGCGCTCCCGGACTTCAATTGCACCTACAAGTCCTCCACCAGTCTGTGGCGCGTTCTTGTTCCCCGCCATGTTAATAAGAGGTGACCCAGTAATCCGCGCAACATGCTCCTGTTCACGGGCGGATAGATGCGACTCCCCTTGTGATTGTTGGCCCCCCAGAACAGCACCTGCGCCGCGAGACCCGGGCCTCTGGAACAGCTCCCCGGATCTCGGTCGCTGCAGAAGTTCCCCAGCCCCTCGAGAGCTTGGGCGCTGTAAGAGATCGTGCGAGCTGTTCCGCGAATGCGCCGTTCCAATGTAGTCTTTATCTTGACCGCGACCTAGAGGAGGAGTTGGTGTACCGGCACGATAACCAGCGAGAGTATTGCCAGATGAATGACGTTGATGAGCATACAAAGGTGTTGCTGTTGCTGCCCTTTGTTGAACAAATTCCTCGGCAGAAAGGCCCGGGCCGCTAGACCCAGGGGAGCCAGAAGTTGCGGCCGCTGGCTGCCAAATTACGCTCTTTCGCACGTTCTCTTCCGAACCTTGTCGGCTATGTGAAGCTTCAGCTATGCGTGGCCTCTGAGGAAACGCCGCGGCAGGTGACTGAGCCCTGTGACCAGATGGATTCGAAGTTTGTGAAACGCCAATACTGCCAGGCTGGGATATCTCTCGCGGTGCAGTGGCATAATTAAGCGTCGGGCCGAAATCAATACCTGGAATTTCAAAACTTGAACCGCCTGCTCGACCTGACGATTCTTCTGCAGCCCCTACTGTTTTCAATACACCAGCCCTGGGTCGTTCAACAACCGACGAAGAGGTCCCAGTTGATGGTCGCGAACTGGCATAATCAGGGCTTGAAGTAGACGCACCATCGTCATATCGGCTACTAGCCTGGCTGATCATCGTGTCGTAACGCAGAACACCTTGCTGAGGTGCGGAGTTGCCTGCGTTTTGAGCACGAACCTGCCCAAACCCTTCAGCATCCATGCGATGGCCCGTGATGCTGGCACTACTAGTTGATGCGGTCACTGGAGTTACGTTGTCTCTTCCTGACCGTTGCTGAAGACTATCTGAACGGACTGGTAACGGTTTTCTGCGAACGGGTGAAGTGTCCAAGGGAGGCAATTGTTCCCCGCGATTAGGTGGAGGAGATCGGGGTCCACCTCTACCACCCGGCCCTGAAGGACCAGGGGGATATCCGCCGTGCATGCCTGGAGGTCCGTTACCGGGATAGCCACGGCCGGGGCCTGCCATGTTCGGCGGCGGGCGACCGCGGCCTCTACCGGAAGGTGGCATGCCAGGAGGACCTGGTGGTGGTCCAGCAGGAGGCGGCCCACGGTAGGCTGGGTGGTTACCCTGAGAACCATAATTAGGGGGTCCCGTAGGTCGGTTCCCTGGGGCAGTTCCTGGTCTCGAGGTCGGGGTCTTTGGCCGAGGAGTAGGAATTGGGCCGCGGGAATTGGGTTGAGGACCTCCTGCTGGATTGAACGGAGATCTTGATCGTTGCGATATCGAATCCATGTCAGGGGGAAGGCCTGGGGAGCGTGGGGCGTTTGCTTCACGGGATCCAAAATTAGCAGGTGGTCCCACGTTGGCTTGTAAATGTACAGGGGGTCCACCACAGTGGTCAGGGTCCTGACGAAATGCTTCCATTTGCTCTGCGTTACTCCTCTCGCTCTCGGGGCTCCATACGTCTTGGCCAGCAGGTACGTTACCAGCGGTAGCAAGCTGTTTTAGTGTATTGATAGATAACCGGCTGTTAGCGCGGCGCATTTCCGGCGAGTGATATGGTCGATTGCTGGGCTTGTCGCCTGGGGCGTGAGAAAACGTTGGTGGCTGAGAAACTGGCTCTGGCGTCTGCATCCTTCGTATACCATCAAAATCACGAAGGGGCGGTCCCATCCTTTCCTCATCCGAGCTGACAGACTCTGGGGCAGCTGCAAACTCCGCTGCGGATGGAGGCGCAGGGTCAGGACCAAATCCAGGGCTCGGGCTCACAGAGTAGGGACTCTCATTGTGACGAGGAACCGGCGGCGGAATGGATCCCGCAAGGTATGCATCAGACGTGCTTGAAATGTCGTTTGTGGCCACCGGGCCAGAATTAAGAGACATGGATCGTGATGCGCGAACTGTTGGCGGAGGTGTATCGTCAGCGAAACCTACACGAGGTTTCGCGGTCCCACTTGTCGTATGACCAAAACTAAGTCGCTTCGTGCGACTATTAGCTCGACTCGTACCACTACTCTCACTTTCATCCGTCGCCGTGTTCATTCGAGTACCAGTGAGTTCTTTTAGCTTTTTCCTCCACTCTCTTTCGGAGCGGTTGGCGTTTCCATCGGTTAATATCAAACTCGACACATCCAGCAATTCAAGATATCCGTAGCGCTTGTGTTTGGGCATTGCGAACATCAGGGATCTGGAATCCAATACACTGGCAACCAAGCGTCCTGGGCGACCGTATAGTCCAAAGGTATCCCAGGTAGGGAACAAAAATCGTAGCATCATTTCGAATCCGCTAACAGCAGGATTTACTTCTGGCATGATAAAGACGAACCCTTCCGTGGATGAAGGAGGATCGGCATGTATTGTAATATCACCTTCAATCTTAATCAAGGTGGACGCATCAATCAACGATTTAGATTGTGGATATAACGCATATGCTGAGTAGGCGTCGTTAATTGTCGCTATGGGCTGCACTTTCTTTTGCTTTTTGCCCTCTTTTCTCTGGTCGTAGAATTTGATGTCGCCTTTCAATATTGGGGGATGTGATCGATCATATGGGTTCTTTTTCTTGTGTTCCTTCATCGCTTTCTGATATTCCTTCTCGTCTGGTGGGGAGATGACACACCAACAGCGTCTCCAGGGCACACCGGCACCGAACCGAACTCTGACCCATTGATCTACGTGAACCCGCGATCTTTCCATGATGACACCTATATTATTTAGTTGTTTCCCCTTGCCTGCGATGAGTGCCCCTGTGTAGGCTTCCTGAAGCGTGGAATGCTCGAACATGGCAAGCCGTATGCCAGAAGTCCACTGAATCAGGGACTGCCTAGAATTAAAGTGTAGGAGATATCGATTTCTCCCTGCCGTTGAGATGCTAAGAATATTTTGTAAAGGCTGTTCATCGTTTGATCTCGTAGGTAAAGACTCAATCTGGGAAGTGGTCAATCCAATGCGCCCCAGTTATAGCAAGGCGAGAATTGATAACATACCATTTTGATTGACGCATCAGTTAGGTTAATGAATTTAGGTAGAACCTCTCCATCCTCGCCTGCAGCATCCAACTCGGCGGCGTCCCAAAGAGACAGGACTGTCCCTACCAGTTGCGCAAAGCATTCTGTCCATGTGCGATCGGGATTCGGCTTGCCCTCTGCATACAATTAGAACGGGTCCAGGCACACGGTACTTCACATCGCGTTCCACTCTGACGTACGGGTATTCTGGTCATCAAGTTTGAGGAAATATCCTTCTTGATACAGCTTATTCGCATGGCTGTTGAGAAAAGTAAATATGGGCTGGAGCTCCGGTATCGTGTCTTCGTTGACATCCATGCGGGGCGGTTGGTAGGCCTGGACCATAGACAGTGGGCGCGAGGAACTACGGCTTCGGGAACGGTTGTGGTCGGCAACAGTAATCGGCGAACTATTTAGCGGCGAGCTGTCATGGTCGACCCAGAGCGGCGAGGCCGGGATGGTTGATGACACGGCCCGGGTGTGGCCGCGGCGGTGGAAGAAGTCGCTTTTGGTGGCGGCGGGATTCTTGCCGGGGTAAGGCGATTGGTGATTTACGAGGCTGCTTATGCCGTTCGGCGGCGTCGACGGCGTCGAGGTAGAGTCGTTGTAGAGAGACTTCGGATCGCTATTGGCAGGAGAATGCGAGCCGGCGAAATGGGACATAAACGAGAGTACTTTTGGATCACGAGAGAGCTGGTTAGTGCAACGTAGGGTAGCAGCAGGCAGCGGATATGTGAGTTCTTGTTGGATCGTCAGGTCGTCGGGTTGTCAGGTGAATGAACTGTCATTGACACTTGTACAGTGAGGGTCTCTGTATGACGGATGGCGGAGCTGGCGTCAAAGGAACGACAAATAATGGCGAGGGATTGGCAGCTAGTAAAGGGGTGAGGGGGAGGGCAAGGATGGCCTCGGGGCGGAGGGACGGGGGAATTCGAAGGTAAGGTTTTGATGACCGCCGCGTGCTCAAGTGAGATGGTGCAGGTCGGTACAGGACGGTGCAGGATAGAATGCAGGACTGCTGCAGGTCTGGTGCTTGCTTTTGACATGAGGTTGCTGCATTCGCCGTAGATACAGTACCTATGGGTATGAATTCTAGGTACAAATTCTACAGACCCTCGGTAGATAGGGAGAGAATATAGTGGACTTTCAGTCTTCTGCAATGCGTGTTGCAATGCTTCGTTTTAGGCCACTACACCACTGAGTAAATAGCAGGCAGCCTGTAAGCATTGCATTGTCTGATTCCAGTGTGAATCAAGCACCCACCATAGTGCAAGGGAACAGTGGAACCCCTTGTTCAACGCCCAGCAAGAAGGAAATGAACCGACGATGAAAGGTGTTTCAACTACTTCGTGTGTACTAGTAGTGTAGAACACAGCCTCTCATGTGCATGCTCGGAAAGAATATAGTCAGAAGACTTCTACTCTTTTCATGGAAGGTCCCAGCTGTCGGTGTCGCTGCGGCCCACGCCAAAGAAGCCGGAGAGCAAGCCAGAGACATGGTCTCGATACAGGAAGCAAGGAAGAGCATCGTGGTGACTTAAATATGTCGCAAGCTGTTTCTTTGCTCGGCTAGACTTGTAATGCGCAAGCCCTCTCATCCTGCGATCTTCATTTGTGTGTACAGGGACAGAGCTACTTTGCCAGGGTACGAGTTGTGGACTCCAAGGACATGTGACGATTACAATTCCAGAACCGGGCATTCGGGAGAGAGGTGGGAATCCAAATAAGAATGTCGAAAGGAGAATATACTAACCTCGTTTCCTGACCATTTTGTCTGTCTCAACTCCCAGTCAGAGTCTCGACGAGCTCTCCGCGTACTGGAACCACTATCTGCAGCCCTTTCTGTTTTAGTTTGAGTCTGCTTTGCGCAATGCCGGCTCAGGTGCAGGAGAGTCAGGTAGATATGAGGTAGCCCTCAAAGAACGGCCGTTTCGATCACTCCGATGGTCCGTCGGCGTCGCTGGCTAAGGATGAGAGAGACGAACCAAAGAAATAGGAAGGGATGGAAGCAACAACAATAGCAACGAACCACTATAAAAAATTTTTGAGGGTGTTGAAAGCTTGTACAACCAACCACCCAGTTTCGCGCGGACGGCCCAAAAAGTACCGACGGTCAGTCAGCACATGCGACTGTAGTGTGACTGTGTCAGGAGAATGTGGGCACGAGTGAGTTTTGTAGCTTCACGGGATCCGGGTGGCACCGCACAAGTGCGCGCGATATCCACACCGATACGCAATTACGAATAAACGGATTGCCATCCACTTCAGGAAAAGGGAAGGTCTCAAAAGCTGGGGGCTTGCAGCTTGAGTCGACAGCCTGCGACCACGACTGGCTCGACTGGCCGGCTTGGGTCGGTTTGCTGGTTCTGCTGGTCGCTTGGTATTGATTCAACACGAGAGATTGGACGCCTGTATGACGATAGGTACCAGTGCAGCCTGCTTGGCATGGACAAAGACGGCCTGGACTATGTACCTAGGTACTGAGGTTAGATTAATGCTGACCTAGATGCTGTGGCTGTACAGTGGCCGGTCTGAGTGACGTATATACCTACGTAGCCGCTAGGTGAATAACTGTATTATAAGTTTACCGTAGTGCCGATGATATACTCTTTTGTGTCCCTGTCCGGCACGGAAGCGTCGGTCACTGAACTTGACACTTTAGCAGCGATGCAGTGGTGGATCTCTAGAATGTGATGTAGAACAGAGTCGGCCAAAAACTTTTCAAAGAAAGAGGGAAGAGGTAAAGAAAAGCGTCCGTCGAGCCCGGTCAAAGCTGGACGGAAAATGAAAACGAGAAAGACAAGGCAATGATGATGGGAGAAATGGCTGATAGGTAGGTGGAGTTACAGTAAACGCCCAAAACACCATGCAGTAGTGTGTACACCCACCTGAGAGTATACATATAGACCAGTCCCTTGTCACAAATCATCCTGCCCAAAAGAGCGCCAAACTCTTGATTTCTCCCGCTTGGCCGGCCTGTGAACATAGCCGTCCAAGTTTCGCGCCTAGGTTGACCCTGGTGCGCATCAGTCCTAATCGGCAGCAACCGGATGGTGCGGCACTATCATTGAGGGCGCCAGCACGATACGTACTGTGTACGATATCAAATATTAGCAAAATGCTCCTCGGATACACTACGTCAGTCCTTGGGCTTACCGTTGTCGAGGAGGGCATAGATTGGATGCTAGTGGCATTAGTGTGGACTATTGCGTCGTATATTACCTATAGGTAGCTTTCGCTATATTGAATGACTTCTATCTATGTCCTCTATCACAAGTTTGCATGAAGGCTTTACCACTATATTCTGCCTCTCCGTTGCAATTCCTCACTATATGTCCGTGTGGTAGAGTCAGGTTGAATATTTGAACCTCCGTCCACACTATTATCCAACTCGCGATGGTTAGTACCATGCCTGAGATAGCGAAGTATTTGTCCAAGCTTGCTTCCGCGGATTTACTAGTAGTTGTTAATTATTGCAGTGTAGTGTCCTGGTGTAGCTTGAACGCTAAAATCCTAGCATCGGGCATTATCAGTTTAAGCTGCCAGTGGTGTTAGTAGTAATATGGACCCCCAGACCAGGTGGTCCTCGCTTTTTCGTATTTCCATACCCTGCACTTGTTAGTCACCTAAAGTCTTTGGCAGGAAGTTAACAATTCAATGTAACATTGGCGAATACGCGGGTTAAGCACTCAAATCATAGGAGGCGCTAAAGAATTGCGCTCGTTAGTTCACTAAGCTAACTACGCCATCAAGATGCCAATGTTTGCATACGCGCAGTTCTCGAAACCAACCAAGGGTGTCCCGTTTGGCTCAGCTTATTTTCAAACATGATATGATCTGCTGTGCCGATGATTGTTTTCCCGTATTGATCTAAATTTGTACATTGCAATTTTGTCCCTTGATATGAAGAACATCTAGCTGCAGTTGTATCCATCTAGTGCTGATCAAAGCCTTACGGGGTATGTCTAAGAACTTACGACGAAACGGGACGTTTTGATCTCACTATGGAGATATTAATATAACTACTAGCATTGGCCTTCGTAGATTAACCAGCACCTTTCTTATCAGGTTGGGAAAGCGTTCCTCGTAGCTACCTATATGCTGTTTCAATCCTTAACAGCGCTATGAGGTTATTCGCTTTTGGCTCATTTGCCAGCCTTAAAACATAGCGCAGCGCAGCGCTTCCCTTCTTTTCTGTTTGCAAAGCTTATAAAAAAGCCCGTGCTCACATACACCGTAACGAGTATCAGTAACCCTTAAATGTTTTTATATGTAATGAAAGCGTTTTGGCCTTAGAAAAACTGTCTTTTCTTTAACCGTATAGAAGCAACTGTGCCACGTCCGAAGATGCCGCGTGTGGTTAGGCTAAGGAGTATAATTTCATAGAGAAACTCAAAGAGTGTCTTAAGGTCATTCAGTTAACCCCCCGCCTCGTTAGTCCAAGGTACTACCAGGTAAGCTTAGGTAAGTATTCCAGGTACTCTATCACATGCATCTACTTCTATCTGTCTAAGTAGGTACTTACGTAGTAGCATCTATCTTTACCTACTACGTAATTAATCAGAATCTCAACAAAGCAGGGTTCCAGGGGCGATATCAACTTTACATTGTCATTATCGATAGCAAGGCCGCGGCACCACTATCGGACCCCCGTCCCATCCCACTATGTGAATAGTGCTCCCGCCTCGTCGTCTTTCTCTGGTCTGCGCGTGCGTGCATCGTGGGGATGAGGAGGTCACCTCTCCCCGTGCTGGCCTCCATCCTGGGTCCGACGCGACGGCCATGCTACCGTATTTACTCCGCGGCATGGCCTTTTCGAGACCAGCAATTTAGCCTCATCTCTTCCACTAGCGCAGCAAGCAGCACCAGCGACGTCACCCCACCTCTACCAGAGTCTCATCAGAAGCTTCCATTTCATTTCGAGACGGGCGTTGCGCTTTTCGCAAAACGCTCGCCCAGACCATTTCCCCCGCCATTCTTGTCACCACCATCTGGCTCTTTTTCAGATCCGTTGAGCACACATCACCAAAGTCGTGACAGGCGCGTCTTCGTTCACGGCGAGCTTATTCGGGGATGGACCAATGGCGACGATGCCGTCTACGCCAGCGATCACTTTATTTGCGCCAATGATGGAGTGGGCGCGTGGTCATCCCGGCCGAGGGGTCACGCAGGGTAACGCATTGCTTGTCGTCAACAAACACTGAAACCGCTGCTGACACTACTCTAAGCCTGTGGTCTCGGCTGATTCTGCACTTTTGGGTAATGGCTATGGAGGAGGATATTGCTAAAGCTCGACCACACAGCTCCTACCAGCCGGACCCGAAACGATACTTGCAGATAGCATTTCAGCGGACAGTCGAGGCTACATCTAGCCCCAATGACTGTTTGGGGACGACAACGGCTGCGGGTGCACAACTCTTCTACAAGGGTGACTTGACGGATCCACAATCGACAATTACGCCACTTGTATACGCAACTAATCTAGGCGACTCAAAAGTCATGGTAGTCCGGAGTAAAAGTCGGGAAGTCATATACCAGTCAAAAGAACAATGGCATTGGTTCGACTGTCCAAGACAGCTCGGTACGAACAGCCCGGATACGCCAGATCAGAATGCGGTGGTCGATATTGTGGAGCTCGCTGAAGGAGATATATGTCTTGCAATGTCTGACGGAGTTACCGATAACCTCTGGGAACACGAGATTGTCGATACCGTTGCGAATAGCGTGCAACGCTGGGAAGCTGGAGAAGGCGGTCAAGCTCATGGTGATCGCACTCACGGCGCTAACGGAGGTATGCTTTTTGTTGCGGAAGAGCTTATGAAGGCGGCCAGAGCGGTTGCAACTGATCCCTTTGCGGAGAGTCCATTCATGGAACACGCCATCGAAGAAGGACTGGCGAGTTCGGGTGGTGAGTCGCATTTCTTCACTATCGTGGTTAATCACAAAGACTAATCGACATCCGTGCAGGAAAACTTGACGATATCAGCGTTGTAGCTGGATTATGCCGGCGCAATCCGTCTATAATTTCAGGCTCTGTTACATAGACTTCAAGGGTCTTCTTCTTAGCGGGCTGTTCGACGTAGCTATTAGATCTCACATTAGGAAGCACTATCACAATTCTGGGCGTTGAGTATGTTTATCTACATTTCTAGTTATACTTAGCCGGTATGATCGGAGGCATCAGAGCTTTGCTGGGGCTTTCCGGCGCCGGTCCGCCGCGTCGGCTCGCGGATAGGACTCTTAAGTTAACTTACATAAGAGAGTCTTAGTACAAACAAGAATAAAACGAATAGAAGAAGAAATATATGAGAAAATCAATAAACATACACAAATTCTGAGAAGAAAACTTAAGTACCAAGCTGATTGTATTGCAGCTCGATACCTGCGGTGTTGCATAAAGGAGTCGAGGAGCTGTATAGGTATTTGGTACCTACCTACTAGTACTAGTGGAGTAACCTTGTCCACTCTGGATAACGCTACTATCGATAAGGATCCTCGATGTATACAACCTTAAAAAAAGCTCTTATCAGGAAGCTTCATTTTCAACCATCTCAGCTGAACTACAATAATCTGTCTCTACGGGTCGTAGCAAGGACGGTACATATGGGATCTAATGCCAACGGCAGATTGTGTCACAACAAAAGCTACTCTGGTCAATCAGCAATCAAAGGAGGATGCCGCGCGCAAAGAGATCGAAGCAGTACAAGCGGTTGATGAACCAATATGGTGAGTAGGCTCACGTATATATCCAAGGTCATCAAGTACATTGCTCAACCAGCTCATGTGCAGAAATAAATTTCGGATTCCGTGAACCCTACCAAGTCCTCTGCGACAGTCAGTTTCTCGAAGCGGCTATTCGTAGTAAGATGGACATCAACCACATATTGAAGGGGACTCTGCACGGTCAAACGAAACTACGTGCGTCCGTCTGCTCTTCTCAACACCCTGGAGCCATGCTAATCGGATTGCCTAGTAATTACTCAGTGCTCGATGAGATGGTTGTACGCAAGGAAGAATGAGCCCGGCGTAGGAGCTGTTATCGATTTCGCAAAGGAAAGAGTGGAACGACGACGATGCGGGCACCATCCCTCCGACTACCCCGAGCCTCTTGGTATGATTCGACCAAGCTTCTTGCTTCCTCTTATGGGAGCCTTTGGGCTTATTGTTCGCGATTTCAGTCGTCTGTTACTAACTATTCATCTTGAACAGCGGAATTAGATTGCCTTCACTCCGTGGTCGATCCGAGTAAGAACGGAATAAATAAGCACCGTTATGTTTGCACAATCAACGATGATGAAATACGATCCTCGTTGCGGAACGGAATTCAGGTCGTGCCCCTATTGTACATCCGGCGTTCTGTCCTCATCATGGAACCAGCATCGTCGACAACAGTGAAAGCACGTTCGCGAGATGAGAAGGCGAAATATACGGCGGAGCTCAAATTGTTAGGCGGGAAGAGGAAGAGACAGCAAGAAGATACAGATGACGATGATGGCAACAGTAAAAAGGAAAGGACCGATTCGAACAAGCCTGAGAAGAAGAAGACAAAAAAGGCGTATGGCCGCAAGGAACCAAATCCGCTGTCCGTAAAAAAGAAAAAAGAACAAAAGCCACAGCACACAGAGAAAGCCGCGACAGAGACAGATGAAACGGCCGAACTGGAGGAGGTGAAACCGGATAATGGAGCACAAGTAGAGGCTGCCGGAGAAGCCACTGGACGAAAACGCCGGCGCAAACACAAGTCAAAATCTGCTTCTGCTGGTGGAGGTGGAGGTGGAGGTGGAGGAGATAGTGGTGATGGTGGGGGTGGTAACAGTAAGGCTGATGATATTCAGGCAGAGGCCGCGGAGGCTTCTGTGGGCGATGAATAATTATTTTGGAAGGCAGTCCAAATTTCCACCTTCGCGATTACGAAGAAAGCATTTGCATGGCGTTTCTAGGAAGGGCAAAGTTTCTTACACGGACCTTAAAAGTCACTAATACCATCGTTGATCCTAATTATCTCTCCGAGGTCTTGAGATACCCAGTCTCATATTATCATAATCCAGGAATATGGATATTGGGGTCACCTGGACCCTACTCTTACTGACCTACTATCCATCCTATGAAGGTCCATACTACCTGAGGCAGTACCTTCGTTGCTGTTGCAATACGTGCATTTAATTACAGGTGCCCCGTAGGTGCTATAGTGGAAGTTAGTGTCTTGTAGCTCGGGCTAGAGGGGAGTCACGACGTTCAGTTATTTGAAGTGCAAGACTTGGACTTGAGATAACCTCTTAATGTAAGCGCACTAGTGGGCGATTATAGTCTTTATTGTGGGGTTCGAACAATGAGACGGGACTTGTAAAGCACTAGACCCCTGTTCTTTGGCGGCTACGCCTATATATACTAGTAACTAAGTACTTGATCATTTCCAGCACGGTCGATACTTTGTGGTGGAAAGACTGTGCTTCACTTACGTACTTCGTATTCCACACCGCAGCAAAGTTCCCCATCGGTTTATGCAGAGAGTCACGACATTGCGCGTCGGTCCACCGTACTACGTAGGTACCTAAGGTACCAGACTCTGCGTAGTGCCTAGGGGTATACCGCCGATCCTTGATCACGTATCGCAACCTGGTGACCTAAACCTATTACTGACAGTACTGTGGGGAATGCCAAAACGACGCCTGCAACTAGCAGCCTAGGAACCTCAACATTTTGTTCATCGTGACGGCTTTCTGGACCTTAGTACTGCGATAGGTATACCGACAACTCCCTTACAAAATATAAAATCTACCTAGATACGGTACCTTTGCTCAAGTCTGGCAGGGTCAGTAAATTGCACCACCCACATGCGCACGAAACAACAGCACCCATGGCAGCTGCCGGCGGTCCCCAAGTCGACGATTTTGGCTTACCCATCCGAAAATACGTAAGCCCCGTAGAGAAAGATGCGAACGGCGAACACCAGCCTGCGGGCGCTGCGGCTGGGCAGACCGAGAGTAGCATGCCCTCCCAAGGGTCCGATATAGCTGAGAAGGAGACTTTGCAGTCTCCAGGACCAGAGACCTCGAAGACTGTCGCAAACAAGGAATCGGTAGAAGAGCAACCAACCCCAACCCCAACCTCAACGAGCGCCGGCACTGAAACAAGCGACCCGAACGTATCAAACAGCGAAAAGGGAGTCCTTCAAGATACCCCGTCTACACCAAAACCAACACCCATTGCTACACCCGCAAATATCGGCCGAGGTACATGGACCATCGCGACTCAGAAGACTCAGGATGGGGAAATAAAACCCCCAATTGCCTCTAAGCATAGGAGCACTGGGACCAAGGAGGTTCAAGCCATATCAGGGCCGTCGTTCAAGGAAGTACAAGCAACCAAGCAAGCAGCCGAGGCCGAGAAAGCTCCCGGCGTGAGCCACAGCCGAGATGCCAGCGCGGCAAGCCATAATAATGAAGTCTCTGAGTTCTCTCACCAACAACTTACAGCTCCAAAGGAAGAAACCGATGATGCTGACGACGGGTGGCAAACCATGCCGGCTTACGCACCTTATGATATGTACGACGATGACAATAGGCTTATAGCAAAGGAGCACAATCCAGACGAAGATGAGGCGTACGGATATGCCGGCCTTGGCGGCGCCGGCAAAGGGTATACCCGAGTCATAGATGACGAAGATGCAGAGTCTGAGACAAGTATGGACGACAATACACGATACCTGTTTAATAATGTCAAATCTACGAGCATGACCGAAATGGATGAGGAACAGCGCGATGCTGTCTCCCAATTGCAGGCAACCAAGGACCTCCTGACTGAAGGACAGAGGATAGCCTACGTCGGTATTGCCCGCTTGGAATTGGCCAGCATGTTAAATAATGCGGAACGATTGCAACAACTCAAATGTGCGAAGAAAGATTTGCTGATAGCCGTTGAAGCTATGAAAATGTGGTCACAAAAGATTATGGTTCGATTGTATGCGCATATGGATATCAGCTCCGCAGAGCAGGTTATGATAGAACAGCTATCCGACCATGGCGTCCAGCCTGCCGACCTTACTCCGGCCCTCATGCAAAACGCGAGGGTGAAGAACCCCATGGCAGAAACTACAGAGGCCTCAACACCTAAAAGGTCGGGGAAGAATACCCCTCGACTATCCATCTCTAGTGATCCTAGTCAAGAAGCGTCAGCAGAGCCACCGCCACCATATGAGAACCACGAGGGCGACGAAATGCCAGAAGTTAAGACACCCTCCCAACTGCCCAGTACGGACAAGATTGATATCGATCTACGATGGACTGTACTCTGTGACCTCTTCCTTGTCCTAATAGCTGATGGGATTTATGACGCGCGATCGAGGGTACTTCTAGAACGAGTAGGGAAGGATTTGGAGGTTCCTTGGATAGATATCTGCAGGTTCGAGAAGCGTGTAACAGATGCCTTGGAAATGCAACAACAGGCTGAGCAAGAAAATTGGAACGAAGAAGAACACCTTGAAAATCGAAGGAAACTAGCTCTTAAGAAGCGCTACGTAATGATGGGGCTAGCCACTGTTGGTGGTGGTCTCGTGATCGGACTGTCCGCTGGGTTATTGGCGCCTCTAATCGGCGCAGGTCTCGCAGCCGGGTTTACGACAATTGGTATTGGGGGGACGAGTTCTTTCCTAGCAGGAGCAGGCGGAGCGGCCATCATCACATCTGGTGCCGCTGCTTCTGGAAGTTTCATGGGCGGAAAGGCTGCTGATCGCAGGACAGGCGCCGTGAAGACTTTCGAGTACCGGCCACTTAATAACAATAAGCGGGTCAATCTCATAATAACAATTTCCGGATGGCTGACCAGCAAAGTCGACGACGTCCGTTTACCGTTCAGTACCGTGGATCCAATCATGGGTGATCTATACTCCATATTGTGGGAGCCGGAACTCTTAACGAGTATGGGCGACACCATTAACATTCTAGCAACGGAAGTAAGTAATTCGCTCAGGGTTCCAAAAACGACGCTTAGCTCATAATATTAGGCTCTCACCCAAGGTCTTCAGCAAGTACTAGGTAGTACGATCTTGATCAGTCTGATGGCGGCTCTGCAATTACCAGTGGTATTGTCGAAGCTCGCATACTTGATTGACAATCCGTGGGCGGTGTCGCTGGATCGAGCATGGGCTGCTGGTCTCATCCTCGCAGATTCTCTAATAGACAGGAATCTGGGCACCCGTCCCATCACTCTCGTAGGTTACTCCCTTGGGTCGCGTGTCATCCTCTCTTGTCTGCTCGAACTCGCCCGAAAGGGTGCACATGGACTCGTACAGAATGTCTATCTCTTCGGAGCACCTATCGTCGTGAAAAGGGAAGAAATTGTCAGAGCCAGGGCTGTCGTCGCCGGTCGGTTCGTCAATGGGTATAACCGAAACGACTGGATTTTAGGTTATCTTTTCCGCTTAACGAATGGAGGTATTCGACGAGTGGCTGGCCTAGCCTCAATAGACGATGTACCCGACGTTGAAAACTTTGATTGCACAAACCTAGTTGGAGGTCATATGCAATACCGAACCGCTATGCCTCGTCTCCTACGAGAATGCGGCTGGGTAGTTGAAAGTGATGAATTTGGAGAGATTGAAGATCCCGACCCAGACCGTCACCGAGAACGACAAATCGAACTTATTAATGAGATCGAAGAAGCCCGTAAGGAACTGGAGAAAGAAGGGCAATCGAAGAAAGGGAAGGGTAGCTGGGGTATCTTTGGCCGGAAGAAGAAAGCAGAGCGTCAGGACTGGGAGATCTACGAAGACAGTAAACGCACAGCAGATGGATCTCGGACCGAGGAAAAGAGTAACAACAATAGCGGCGTATTATTTGATGTTGACGCCATGCGCGCCGAGTTGGCACGTGATGAGGAACTGCAAGTCAAAGAATTGGCCTCCACATTGCCGCCGATGAAGCTCGATCTCTCGCCATCTACACAGTCAAGTCCACGAGACATGCTACGTGAAACTAAAAGTCTTGATGGAACGCCCACGTCACGGTCAGGGAATTTCCACGGACACAATATTCACCACGAGCCAGATGATGTTCATATGACATTTGATACGGCCTTTCGAGAATCCGAGCCACTACCTCCTATGAAAGATTATATGAATACGCCTAGTCCTACGCGTCCAGAAATGAGGACGTCCTACACAACACCGAACGTAGCCCTTGAAGATCCATGGGCCGATGAGGACGAAGATTTCGGCAAGGAAAAGGAAATTACAATGACATTCGCATAGTGAATTCCTCGCATCATCCCATCGCATATTGTTCAGTCTTTCTCTGGACAATCAGATTATACAATTCCTACGGCGGTCGGACAGGATTTTAGAGAAGCACATCACCCGCATCATTGTCTACTTCCCTTCATCCATTCCTTCCACCACATGAGATACGAACAGTTGCACGAGGTAACGGGTCCGTCTAGTAGAGATATTGATTTAACTTAATTTGTCTGCCTCGAGGGCGGCAGCTTGTTGTATATTTATAATGGCCACGAGATGGGGCATACTGACGTGGTGTACTTGTACCGGGATGAATCAAATAGAACGAGTTAAAACTACGCTCACGATCATAATCAGAGGATCCATTGATCATACGTTGAAGAGACCTTGTCAATTTACTCGTGAACATTGACGGGAACAGGCTGGTTCATAAAAGTTCGTATACCATAGTATGCTATGCAGGTATAAAACTCCCAAGCGTGCTCGCAGCATACGCACTACTCTCCTATATGAACGAAGGTGATCCACCAGACTCGAGGTGTACATTTTTCTAAAAACATCTACTCATTCCGTAGATATGTGGTGTCGGGTATCAGTCTACGGTTTTCGGCGGCCGGATCCCATTGCCCGGAGAACGAGCTGGTCGAGTGCATCGCCTCGACTAGCCTAGGCTAGATAGTAGGCAATATAGCAGGACTTACACCAGGTAAAATACACGCGTGGACCGCAAAGGAATACATTTATAGAAGTAAAAGACAACAATAGCGAGCGCTCTATTATCTATCTGAAGAGGCGGGACTAAAGGCAATAGCTCGGATCATATCATAGTGCAAGCTCCGTTTGCCTTATATGTAGTTTGGGGGCACAGCTGGAAGGATGCTGCTGTTGGCTCGGGTCGACGGGGTGCTGGCGTTCAGATGCACAATGTAGCTAGGAATTGTTGTCAATACACCTACGCCGCTTCTAAGTATACCTACAGGAACAACAAGCGTACTACTCCTTCTTTGGACCGCAGATGTATGTATGTCCTCGCTCACCTACATACCTTCATCCATCCGCCTGATCCGCGTACGAAGATACCGTGATCCCGAGTGTCGGCCAGATATCTATATTGCATGCATAATGTGCACTTGGGTTCACGATCCTGCAACGCCTCAGCCACGCTCTCGTCCTACAGTATTGCTACTGAATACGCAAGTGGCCTGCCTACCTAGCGTATGATGCCGTTATGGACTATTGGGCAGATGTGACCCCCTATGCTTGTTCGGTCTTGCGCCTAACCTGCCCTAGGTACCCTCGTCGGTTTCTTACCGTCATTCTTTCATCAATTATTAGGTAGGTAGTTTATTGGTCAAGATGAAGCAATTGACCTTTCTACTGCCCCCCCCAAGGCTATTACATCCATTCGTTCAGGCTATCCAGACGTCCTCGACGGCTCCCATTTGTTCCTCTCTGGAACAGCAGCGTACATGGTTTGCAGTACAGTAGGGCTGAGAATTATTCGCCCACTTCGTTCCACCGCCGCCGCCGCCCGGTCTTGGTTTAGTGTTGCGTAGTGCTCTGGGTCGGGCAGGCTATATTTGGCATGGAGGATCTAGAACCCATGCGAAACGTGCCTCAGCCCACCAACGCGGTGACGGTGGGGTGGAAAGATCCAGTTGGTCAGTCTGTTGGTCAGTCCATCAGCCAAGTCTGGCGCCCCCGCGGGCAGAATCATTCCGTCTTTTCTCACGGACAGCGCTAGAAATATCCAATGTCCGACCCAACGAGGCGATACTTGGGCATGTCACTCTGTCGTTTGTGTTTGTTGGCGGAAATGATGGAAGAAGACGGCGGCGTAAGCTGCAACGCCGTTTCTCTGGTTATGTGGGTGGCATTGCAGCAGCCCGCAATACGCAGTATATACGCTCTATATGTGCTTTCGAGCATTTGGGGGTAGCCGTTACTAAGAATGACCTAGCCTTGCTGAAAAGGATCAATCTTTGAAACTAATTACGCTCGTCTGATCTGATCAAACACAGGGAGTCGGATTTCGAGTCAGGAGAATCGCATCTGCCGTTCCTGTACGATGACAACGTTCAGATGAAGAAATAAACCACACGCAGCTTCTTGAACTAACTACTGTACTGAGCAGTCTCTCTCCTTAAAGCTGATAGGGGTTTCAATGTTGGTGTTAAGCCTACATATACCTAGACATACATACATACATACATACATACATACATACATACATACATACATAAAAACCTCCAGTACTGGGGTGTGTCTTACCGAAAAATAGCACGGCTTACAATGCGTATCACTTCTCCACTGGTCTAATAAGGGACACAGCCTGTCTTACTTGGGTCCGTGGCTGGCACATATTTGCGACAGTAGACGACCTGGACCCCAAGCCAAATCCTCTTTTGGTCACATCGAGCTCAGCTACGCTAGAGCTGACTGGCCGCTTGGGTGTTGTGCTGAACTGCGGAATTCAACACTCACCCTTGACCCTGTCTCCGACTCACCATCTTCTTGCTTCCCTAGTGTAGGTCTCTTGTCTTTCTCTCTGACTGTATTCTTCTTCTTCTTCTCCCTAGCCTGGCGCTCTTTCTATTATACGTCATAGATACCATCATCATCATCAACTAGGACGATACGAAAACAAGCAGAGATCAGATTATTCTGTCACGAGCGGGTACGTCGCCGTGATATCAACTCCGAGTGGTGGGAAGCGAGTGCGCCGAGGACTTGGCACGAATCCGGGCATAGAGCAGCTTGGCCGAGGTGACATACCGGCCCGTGCTCAACATCACGACAATGCGGCACAATGTCGCAATATCTACGCTTGTAGCTTGTTTAATAGGCCCATCAGCGGCCGATGAGACCGGAGAGATCATATTACGCGGGGATGAACTGGGAGCCGGAGCAGAGACAAGTCCGAGCCAGGTGGTTTCGTTCAATGCCTTGCCAACACCGGCAATCATCTCTCAGACCAACACTCCAACAACAACATTCGTCTTCACAGCCCACAATGTGACCATAGATGCAGTCAAACTAAAGAAATATAATATAACTGGGGCGGCAGATGGGCGCGACGATACGCTCATTAAAGAATACAGCATATATCAGCAGCCATTTCCACCAACAGCAACTGTCGGTGTTGGCGGACCGGATCTAACCCGCGCAGACACAGACGGCCTTCATATACAACGTAAGGACTCCTCTAATCAACATCGATCGACATAGATAGACAAACTAACGAATTCATCCAAGTAAACAACGATAGCATCGTCGTCGAATGGGGCGACGAATCGTACTATCTCTACCATCCCCTCTACCTGGAGTGCGAATGGAGGAATAGGTCCTTCTCGGGCAATAGCACTTCCCAGTTATTCGTGGTCTTCGATAATGACGGAAGGGCAGCCGCCGGCAATCTGACAGCCGCAGGTGCGGCGGGTAGTACCAATGGCGGCGTAGCTCCCTCAGCCAGACAGGAAATCGTGAATCCGATCTTACCTCCCGGGACGTCACCCACTCCAGCAACAACGACATCTCCCACGTCGCAGACGAGCCAGCCGGGCGCCACCCTGGGTGTCGCGGCCCCCTCCTCGCAGAGCCCGAACGGCGGCCTCAGCAAAGCCGGCATCATCGGCGTCGCCGTGGGCGCCTCGGTAGGCGGACTCCTGCTACTCGGCGCGCTGCTTGCATGGCTGTTCTGCATTCGGGGGAGGAGGAGGAGGAGGCGTAGTAGTCGCCACCGCGGGGACGCCACGACGCACCACATGATGCCGAGCTACGCCTCGGACCTCGACGGCGCGCACGCCATGATGCCCGACAAGGAGATGCCGGCGATGGTGCGCGAGTCGTCGTCGCCGCAGCAGTCCGCGTACGACGGGCGGCCGAGCGCGGACCTCTACGCGCCGTACTCGGATCGGCGGCGCTCCGCTGCGTCGCCTGCTCCCGCGTCAGTACCTGCGCCATTCGAACATCGTCAAAGCCAACATCAACATCATCGTAGCGTAACGGGTGGTAGCGCAGGTGTGGGGGCGGGTGCGAGCGAGACGGATCTGAATAGCTGGAATGCAAATGGAAATGGAAATGGAAATGGGAATGGGAATGGGAATGGGGGTGCGAATGGTAGGGGCGCGCCGACGCCGACGTCGCTCATCGCCTCGCGGTATGCGCATCTCGTTGAAGAGGGCATGACGGAGGACGAGATCAGACGGCTCGAGGAGGAGGAGCGGCAGCTCGATGCCGCGATAGAACATGCGGGTCGGAGGGGCGGTCCCTCTTGAGGATTGAGGACTAGAGGGTTTAAGGGGGCTTAAGGGATAGTGGCGCGGAAAGGGGAAGAGAGAGAGAGAGGTGAGTGTGTGAGCGACAGAGAAATATATAATCTCAAATCATGAATATCATTTATTGTTGGGAAGGTGTTTCTTCTCTCTGTCTCTCTCTCCTCGCCTGCTGTCCATCTTTTCTTGGGCCATTTTTTTTCTTTCCTAATCTCTCCTGCTTAAACAAAATTCAGGGGTGTCGGCGTTATAGTAATATCCATCAAGGGAGAAAATAGGGGGCAGCGAAGGCTCCTTTTCCCTTCGAGCATTCGTTTATCGAGCGGCGGCGGCGGCGGCGGCGGTAGTAGTCCATTGTGTTCGTCTTATTTCTGTATCTGGGAAAAGTTCGCGACAGGCTCATCCATAAGGATAGATCGATATATGGCAGATAGTGGTGGTACTATCTTTATACTCCTGGAATTCAATGGAGAGTGGTGGTGGTATAAGAAATAAGAAGCTTTCGGTCTTCGAGTGTTGCGGTATGCCATACGAGTCCACAAGCCCTTTGGTTGGAACTTGAGGCGCAATAGCAGACGGGACTATATAAAT
Organism: Xylaria sp. FL0064; assembly: GCA_022593225.1. Lineage (NCBI taxonomy): Eukaryota > Fungi > Ascomycota > Sordariomycetes > Xylariales > Xylariaceae > Xylaria > Xylaria sp. FL0064. The sequence goes on from JAJKLE010000003.1 coordinate 1,861,387, forward strand.
GTTACGAGACCCAGAAACGTAACGTGCTTAATATTTCATATTGATACAAATAGTAATAGCAACTCGCTTCTTAACATAGACAAATATGTATTGTATAATGAGCTTGTAGCATACTCTTACGACGCATGAATGACCCTGCCAAAAGCCTCGAATCCATTCCCTATTCCCAGTCCTTAAATTCGATTCCTGCACATGACGGTATAAATTCCGTTCATTTGTGTCTAGCGGCCAAAAGTGAACAGACGCCCGACCATGTTGCTTGCGATACTACCAGCAAGATTACCCGTGGACAGGGCGCTGCCTGCGATGTTCGACGCCTGGCTGAACTTATCGCAGCGGGAGAAGGCAAGAGTGTTCGTAACGGTGAGAGCCAGGGCAATTGCTAGGTTTCGGGGAGAAGACATTAGCAAGCAGTGTCTCAAACAGAATTCAACCTTTTATGAGACTTTGTCTCCTGATGAACCCTTCCTCTGGACCAGAAGCGAAGTACTCACCCACAAGCGGCAGCCAGATGAACTTCAGCCGGATGATGGCCAAAATGGCAAGCGCGACCCATAGCACGGGCTGCGAGTACAGGGCGAGCCAGAAGAAGCGGGAATCGGTGGGGTTGACGATCTTGGTGCCGGGCTCGCTGCTCTCGAAGACCCATTGGCTGTCGCCCGTCGAAGGGTCGACCTCGTTCCACCACCGCAGGCCCACGAGCCGGCGGCCTGCGATGTTCTTCAGGTTGTAGAAGTCGGCGGCTAGGAGCAGGATCGTGATGATGAAGATGAGCACCATGTTGTCAGTGAAGATGACGCCGAATAGGTACACGAGGAGGGAGGCTATATTTCGGTCGCGCGATGGCCAACTGGTTAGCTTGGAGCTTCTTGACTGCAAGAATAAGGATAGAAGGAGGCTAGAAGGGGAGAGGGATGGTCGTCGACTCCTTGGGAAGATGTATATAGGGATGCGAAGCTGGTGATGGTGAAGTCTTACAGACGCGGAAGGCGAGGAAGCTGAGCAGCGTTATTGGATGGGAGCTGAGACGCCAGCTCAGAGAGCCGGCGGGTTGCTGTTGTGGTTGTTCCATCGGTGAAGATGGGTTTCGCCGTCGTCTATGTCGGCGTGGTTGTTGTGTGTTCAACAATGCAAATGCGCTTGCGCCTGCGACGGGACAGCTTGTATTAATTCGGATGCCTACCTAGGTATCTATCTGCATGCCTCCAAGCTAGGTTAGGTACCTAGCTCGAGCTGGCGAGCTGTCCATTAGCACGAACTTACAATATTATATTATTTGTTACGTGCATAATCGGTCCACTCTATTTCTTTAGCGGGTATTTACAAATAGCTCCAAGTTGGATAGGTACATAGTATTACCCCCGTGATACTACTTCTATTTATATTTACCGAGAATCATGACTTCCAAATTTCAATATGGATAGGCTCTAACCTCATCCTCACGGCTAAGATCTAGGCCCCTTGCGATCTGCTCCTCGTGCTTCTTATCGAGAAATTCTAGCAAGACGTCTGCATATCGCTCTTTGCCCTTATAGCGGCTCACATCGTCACCCCAGCTCCTCACAGCACTAGCCAATCTTCCTGGCACATAGTCCTCCTCGGCGACCTCTCTGATCTTGTGAAAATATGTCCGGATAGTGAACACGATCCCGCCGCTTTTCGGCAAGCGCCGAAGTGTCTGCCTCTCGGACCGGAAGTGGTGGTTGTCGATGGCCCGGCCCTTCTCAGCCGTGCCCCAGCCAACGTGCCCAGTGACATCCGAGTCTTCAGGGCCGACGCTCCACGACCAGCCGAGGTCATCATCCACTTGGAAAAAGTAGTTATGACGTCCCACGATTTCCTCTGGTTTGAGTCGCCGAAATAGATTCATCATACCCTTCTCTAGCTTCTCCTTGTATTGGGGCACGTCGCCTGACGTGTGGATCTCAGACAGCGGCATCCCGAACTTGTCTCCAAGGCGCCAGAAACCAGGGAGCACGATGCAACCCGCGAGGAGATAGTATTGCCCGTCGGGCTTCTCAATCATGATGGCAAGGTCATCCTGTATGAGACGCGCACACATCTGCATGGGATCCTCTGGAAGAGGGCGGGTAACGATGTTGAAGCTCTCGCCAGACCACAGGTTATCTAATCCGACTTCTGTGCGCTTGTACAGAGAAGGGTATCTTGCCGGTAGATATTCCGTGAGCTCTTCGAGAAGCTCAACTGCCGCCGGGTACGCCTCGGGCGCCGTTATACATAACTTGTCGCCACGCTCCGCAATCCTTCTTGTTTTATCAGCATGGAAGCGCGGAAAATGATTGTCGAGCTCGATCCAGTCTTCATGCTTCAGTGACCTAAGGCCCATCGTCACGTTGTACTTTGGCCCGTAACGAAACGGTCGATACGGGAGTGGCTTTGTACTCTCGATCGACCAATCGGGATATGCCTCTGGCGTGGGCATTCGGAAGTCTGACGGCGTCCATTTACCAAATTCTCGGGTTTGCCCCTTCTCAAGACGAGGTGTCGTTGGCGTCGGCGGCCGCGTGATGAGACCACTTCGCTTCTGCCTACGAATGATAAACGTAATCACGCCCCCTAATCCTAGGAGCACGAGGAGTAGCACTGAGACTGGCTTGTTTAAATTCCCATTTCGCTGGAAAGACTCCCAGAACATTTTCATAACAGACGTGCAGTGGTGTCCGGCTGCCTTGGCTCCATTTCTTATCTCTTCAGCCCGGTTAAACCCTCGGGCGACTATCTTGCCCATGGCTACCAAGCCAAAGCCCCGCGCTTCGAAGATCCTTTCTATCAAGTTGCTTAGATCGGGAATGATCACGAACCTGTCAGAAGAGAATATGGCTGGTAAGTATGAGCAATCCTATGCTTAGATACGATGAGGGGCAGCAGTTAGTTGGGAGGTTTGCCTTTTTAAGCTTTGTTCTTTCTTGCCCGTTCTCGGCCGTTGAACGGTCTCAAGCGGCGCCACACCCCACTATTCAGACAAATATATTGTCAACCCGATATGACGGTCTCGCGATTAAGACCCCGCTAGTGCAGTATGAGCCTTCTGCCCGTTGTTGACGGCGCATCAACAACCACACTAAGAAGCCTCCTTGGCGATGCGGAGAGCGTGTATAACAGGAAATGATGCTATTATGTCAAAAGCGGGCCGATATTCGGTATCAGATACACGGCAACGATTCGGCAGCCAGTTGTTTGAATCTGTCTCCACATCGAATAGAAGTAGCGTGGTTATTGGATGTTGTTAGTCAAGAGATAAGGGACAGAGGGTCTCCCCCACACTGGTGCTAATCCCCTTGATATCAGGCTTCACAGGAGTAGCATCTTGAGCATTCGATAGTTGAAAGCCGATTCCTGCGTTTCATATAATCACGCCATATGCAGAACAATCCAAACGATAACGAGACGGCTTTGAGAACCCGAATCCAGCTTCCACCACTTTGTTATATCAACACAAAGGTACAATATTAGAGCAAATGTTCAGCGAGAAAACGCTAGATAATGCAGTTGAGTAAGAGCTAGGAATGATCTGGTGCCGCTATCGACCTATGACCTTGAAACATCAATATGCTCTAGGATAGCACTTCGATTTAGCTCCCGCGCCCAGAGTCTAAGCAACATCGCAACAGCACTCGCATCAGCTAGAGGCTCAGGGCTACTCTCATGTTTGACAACCCAATACCTGTGCGGATGCCATCAATTCACGCTTAAGGCCTCAATCTGAACTTTAACAATGCACACCGCCGACGATTACGTTCCATCCATCAGTATCGAAGATCTGTCCGTGGACCGCATCCTCAGGAAGTTCTATGATGAAGTGGGAGTCAATCAGCATAGAATTGAAGAGAAAAGGTAGATGTGAGTAACGCTTACCCCCAGACGCGTAGCAATTCTCGATTATATCCCACTGCAAATGTTGGAGTTAGCTATTCGCGTTCTGGGCGTGTGGCGATGCAGCTTTGTAACAAGCTTCCTATCTAGTAGAAGTTTCTCCCATCAGAGCCATAAGATTCAGACGCCCTTAGAATGCAGAGCTAAAATCAGAGGAATACTCACCGCCCGGTCCCCAAACGTGCTGCAAGGCACGGACATTGGATACGGGTTATCGTTGCAGAACCAGATGCCGGAGGACCACGAGCACGAGACCCGGGAGCAATTGCCGGGGCCCGATCCGTTCGTGCAATTCCCGTGAATCTTGCGTAAGTACGAGATGCCTTGGCGGATATGGAAGACGGAGGCGAAGGGGAGGTTCCACTGCACATCGCAGATGGTATCGCCCTCGCTCTTGATCGAGTTATTGCTTGCCGCCTGTTTGGGCGTGTCCGACCAGGAGAAGGCTGGGCTGGTCTCTTGAATTTGCGCCTCGATGTGCTGCAAGCTCTAATATCTGTATGTTAGAAGTTGTTAAATTTCTGCTGGGTGCAAGGTTTGAGCGTAGGGTGTGGAAGCTCCAACTCTGCTTCTTTTCAAGATAGAGACTTGGAAGTGCGTACTCGTCCAGTGAATGACATCAGCTCGCCACCCTCTTCTATGCGGCCTGTCCAAGCAATATCTGATATGTGAGAGATACCCAACAACTCATTAGGCGTATGTACTCCATTGGGCAGCCCTTTCGTCGCTGCCAGGAGGAGTGCGATTAGTGGTAAAGTGTTCGTCAGCATTCTCACATAGGAGGCTTGGGTATCCACGCTTGGCATTGAAGGGGTATAGAAAACGATAGACATGCTTATCGGTTTATTTATACTTCTTAAGTTTTCCGTGAGCTCTTTCTTACTGTCCCTTAGATCACTGGCACTTGCATTCAACTATGTTGATGTTGCTTATCTTTAGGTACAGTATGTATGTCGCGATTGACCTAGCATTTATGTAGTCCCGTGGAGGCTCCCCTTGTGGTTGCCGAGGAACGCGAAACCTTAAACACATGACGTATCATGAGATGCACAGACGAAGTTCGGTTTCCGAGAGAAGCTCGGGACAAAAGACACATACTCAAGTTGTTGCATTCATGGCTGTCACGCGTTAGAACTCGTCGTACTCCAAAGCTATACACACTTGTAGTGCATGAACATCATAATGAGATGAAAATATACTGTTGACTGCTAGGGAGTCGACTGAGGTAAGTACTATGATCTACGTTTTACTTAAAATATTGACTGGTTGTTGTACTCATGGTATGTAGTGGCACACAGATGTACTTGCAAAATAGCACAAATTTGGCCTTCCTACTCCCTGTCAAGTTGTTGGCATGAACCATGGCTTAACATTAATGCCATTCGCAAAAATTCTTACCTCATACGTTGTCATTTCCACAGTAGTGTCTCTCGATACTCATCTATGCATTTTCGTGAACCGCGGTCAGGTCGAGAAAGGTTATAGAGTAATCATTAAAACTTATGTCGCGCAAGAGTAGATTATCACCAAGTAAAGGCCACATAGAAGCCGGGCGGCGACTAAGTTTGAATATCATTATAGTACACATGTTCACTCCTGATCTGGTTACATACCATCTAATATTCGCCTAATCTTCCAGAAGCATCGTGTCCTATGTAACAATACCTGAAACCCAGACACTACGCAACAGCCAGGTGCTACCTACCTCCATAATGCGCAAGCTGATCTTTACAATCGATCTGCTCATGAAAATAGTTACAGTCGGCCCGTCTTCGGTTGGTCTGTCCTCCCACATGATGTGTGTCGGTGTCCGCTCCTTAAGCAGTCTGTGATGTACCGGTCAGGTTCAACAGACATAGAATCAGTCTCGTCGCCTAAGTGAGGCCGAGGAAGGCTGTGTCTGAAGATATCATGTGTATCATACTTTGATTCAGTTGACGCAATGGTCCTGGATTCAGTTAGTTGATGGAGCTTCGCTACGCAGCCCGAGATTGCGAACTATTCTTCTTTAAGATCGGAGAACCTCGCGGTGTCCGAGTATTTGACAACGGGGCTCAATGAGCAAAGGGGTACGAATTGAACATTGTTGCTGTAGCGTCTACTTTAATTGACTTAGGTCGAATAGCAGACATTAGGGCAGCCATCAGTTCTGCCAAGGCGGGATCTAGTTCGTGAGACATGACGCGCGGCTTCAGTTTAGTTCGTTAGTAATTTTTCAACCTTTACACTGTAACAATCGTTATTGACACACAACGCAACACACATGCTTCTAATCAAATTGGCACCAGTGAATAGTATTTGAATAGTCTCCATTATGGATGAACTCAAATGCACCTTGCGTCTTACAGAGCTGTGACAGATCGCTATTCCAGATTTGATCTTCAGGGGGGATGGGGGTGAAGATCTAGAATTACGACTATTGAGACGATCCGTTCCCGTTACACTTAGTGTATGTTCGGCAGTGGTGTTTAGTGGGAAACCATCTTACATAATAAGAAGGTGGTGCAATAGGAGTCAATTTGAATTTATCTCTCATTACTCTTTACGTGTTGTTTCTACGTAGTGAGATGCGGCCAGAGCCAACAGTTCAGAGATCAGGCGCTCCTGTTGCTGAACGGCGAAGTGATTCCGATGAGAGTCACATTAGTACCACTGCTTGGTCAACAAGAAAATACCTGTGTTGATCAAGCCATGCCAAGACACCTGCTCTCAGCTTCGGAGGATATTGGTTTAGTCTAGTCTTTGACGCTAAGTCTCCCGTGCTCCGAGACCCCTCTAAATTTAGTTTACTCTTATTCCGTTTTCTCACGAGCTGTAAGTCAAAATCAAATCGCTCAGTCTACATGTAAGTAGACCAGTAAAGATAGGAGTGGGGGATCAATAGTGTTGGATTCCTATTATTGAAAACTTTTAGAACCGTCGTAGCTTTCTTTTCACGCAAGCCTTCATAGCGCCGTATCTCGTCCCTAGACATTTCTCGTCAGATAGAAATCTAGTTCTCATTAGACATATGAAGGGGAAAGACCAGACGCAACAGCGTGCCAAAATCTGGTCCCCTTAGGCCTTGCAAACGCCTAAGTATGATACGTGATCTCTTTTGCAAAGGCAATATTGGTGTAAAATGCTTCCAGGTGGGATATATGTTTGAAACCTGTCGAATCAACAATAGCACTACACTAGAAAACGTCGCGGCGTTAAATTTTGGATGATTATTTTGGGTATCAGCAAGTAGATGATTCAAATGGAAAACGAAGATGAATCCTAGGTATATCAAGGGACCCGAAAAAGTTCCTCGTCGGAAGATGCTGCCGCCGCAGTAGCGTGCCCGTCCGTCTTTTGTGTCGTCGTTCCGGACTCGTCAGCGATCTTGCTCTTTCTCGTATCGCGGCTTTTTACAACAAGTTCATGATATGGTCCACTGTCTTGCGTGCCCCGTGATGCGTACTTCGTAGTTCCGTCGAATAGTGCCGGTATGTGTCTGAGGAGTGGTCGGAGTGCAGCTGCAGACGCCGCAAGAATCGCAAGGCCAAGCTCAATATCAGCCCACAGCAGCAGATCGTAGTGGAGTCCCGTTGCTTCACTCCCCTTGGCGTATGGAAGACGCACGATGATGACAAGCTTGACAATCGTTGCGGTACTCGCACTATAAAGCAGTCGGGTCGTCAGTTATTGTCTCTTCTTTCCGTGAAATCGTTGAAGGTTCTGGGCGTCCTACAAAATTCCCAACCCTAGCAGGAATATTGCTACTATCTTGAGCTTCTTTTGCATCTGGGAGCCTCGAAGGATATAGACCGGAAGCAGGGCATAAAAGTAGTCGATAAAGATGTTGGATATTGTGCGGAAGTAACCAACATCGGTGCATTTCTGGCTTCCAGCCCAGTTACTCGAGCCGCCTGTAGCACAAATTCCAGAAGCGAAGACAACGGTAATGATTGTCCAAATACCAACGACAACCATGGATGCGATGAGGGTTATGCGTATGCCCTTAGAAATTGAGATGCGAAGGAGCACCAGCGCTACAGCCAACTTCACTAAACCAGCCGAAATGTAGAGGGTGGTCTGGTTTCCATAGGTGAACTTCAGAAAGAGAGGCCTAGTCAGCTAACTTTTCGACACCATCAAGATTGGCTGTCTTTCACGGTTGAGAGCGTACCATTGTTGCCTTGTCAGTGTTATACCAAGGCTGAATGTCGTCCGCAGCGTATCCATAGCTGTGAAGAATTAGATGTTAGAAAAGCATAGTATGTAGTCAAGGCCAACGATCTTCGGGAGCTTTTAGTGCGATGTGCAGGAGTATATGCGATCTTTGTTAGATGCGCAAATAGAAGAATGAATACGTACTGCATAGCAGCGAAGCCGAGCCCTATAGATATTACAAAACCAATCTGTTGATGCTGAATTAGATGACGTTCTGGTCTGAACATTGAAACAGAGGGACAGCTTACGTATGTTAAGCACAAAACAAAATCATCCCAACCAAAACCCCTCGGTATCACTATTGTTCGGACATAGACGCGGGCGAACACGACAATGGTGTTGAGAACCAGGAAAAGAACCGCCGCCGCGAGTAAGCTGTCGTGATGGCTACCCATCTTGTCGTCGGTAATAGAGGTCGCTTCGGGGTTTGTAGTAAAGGGCAAGCTGACAACTGGAAGCAGCCAGCTCTTAATCCATCTCACATGCCTGATGGAGGGAGGAACAATTACTATAGTTCTAGATGAAAGTCTTGTAAGATGGCGAATTAAGAGGCGGGGAGTCTTGGATATGTAAGAAGCGGTCCCGAACCCAGCATCCCTCAAACACGGTATCCGTATTACAACGGTAACATTACAGGTGGCCCTTATTTTTGAATTACTTCTGTTCCCGTTTTAGACAGGTATTTGCAGTGAAAAAGGAGCCTAGTGTCCGGAGTCTTCTCGGAAGAGCATATTCAAACTGCAGCTTTTATGAACCGGCATTTTTTCCCCGTCTTTCAAAACATTAATTCCCTGGTCCATTTTACCCCGTCATTTTCTTTGCATTCATAGAATTACTGTAGGAAAATGGCATTAAAGACGCTACCTGAAGAAGTATACGGGAGTGGCGCCATCCCGGGATCCCCGTCCGCAATAGCGGACGACGTAGTATTGTAGTGTCCTACGCCGTACGTAGCTTGCCATGGAATAACTCTGGAAACGAGAGCAGGGATCTCATTCGACGGTAATGCATTAAATGCCCGAGATGTAACGCTGTGTTGATGCATAACTCAGTAGTCCAAACGCAATTGTTCACTCAGACTGTCTTGGGAACAAAGGAAACGGGTAAAATAATGTAGGGTCAGACTGATCACCTACCTATGTTGGATAGCGTTCTACAACTTACCTCTTGCCCAGAACGGACCATGAAGATAACCAGGACTGATCAAGACTAGATCGCTGAGCGATAAAACAGGGTCCTGACGAGGGTTGGTAGGAGCACATTGAGGGTTCGGTGGAGACATTGTGAAAGAGTCGATATCACACAAATAAACGAGGCGGACTAGGTAAAGGCCTCACACCACACATGCATGCAACCTCTGCGAGTTGCACAGCGTAACCGTCTGCGCCAAGCGGTTTTGGTCGTTAGAATTAGCCATGTTGAACGTCTCCGCCCCCTGCTCATTCGCCAGGGCGACCTTGCAGGCCTGCTAAGCGACAGATGCTTTGCTTCTTTTCCTTTTCTCCCCTCACACCCTCCGCAAATCATACGACCCAAGATCTCAGCTGGGATGCAAGTGAGAAATCTGGGCTGCAGAACCTGGAGAAGCAGCACCATACCAGGCTGTCCCAAGGTCACATTGGGATGTTGCGCATACGTATACATTACCTAACTATTTACATTACCCCAACTTATTCTTCACTGTACTGTAATTCTGTTGAATGGATCATCTACAAGTGATTACGCTGTGTGGTCTCTTATATCGACTAACCAGTCTAGTACACATACGTGTACAACTCTATATTTGTAGTCAAATATGGATCTGCGTGATTATTCTGGCGTACATTGCGCACAGAATAAGGATATACAAATAGGTTAGGCGCAAATATACGGAGACAAGGGATGGGTTTTACTGTACTACACAAGTGCCCGTAGGATCGCACTACACTTAAATAGTGCCGGTAGGTAAGACCGAGTTCGATGGTCGGCTCTACTCGGCAATCCTAGCTCTCTGCTGCTATGAATTGAGTCTCGATATCATGTATAAATATATGCTTGAAGACGACTTAATTTTCCAAAATACAATCTACGCCACGACCCACGCAGGAGAATACAATGCATACTTACCTCTGCGCTGTATGCCATTATCTTGCGTTTTCTTGTACTAGTCTGAGAAACCACCAACCTAAATATATACCTAAGTCTACCAATATGAAGTTGTGAACGGTCACGTCAGATTGGCGAGGTGTCCTCCCAAAATCCACTCTATTCGAGTTGATAACAGCATCTCTCTCCATTGCCTAGCCAATCGCCTAACCATAGATAGATAGATCTCCCGGTCTACCTGAACATGTGGGTGCGGAGGAGGGTTCCGTCTCGCTGGACATTGAGACCTCGGCTACCGTACCCGGGAGCCGCAGAGAGAGAGAGAGAGATGAATATTGTAAGCTGAAATATAAACGTACGGAGAATCTTGCATGAGATCATCACTTAAAGATCTCTGTGCAATACTCTTCAGGGTTTGTGTCAAACTAAATGACAATAATTATAAAGTTATTCCGCCTCATAGTAGTCAAAGGTATCGCTGATGTGGATATAAAGTCGTCGACTTCGCTAATTAAATAACCCGCCTCCTACCTATCTGCGCCGCACTATCTAGGTGGGACAGGGACAAAGACAAAAGACCGGTAATTCGGGAATAACGACAAACATGAGCTCTCGTTTCCATACACAGCACACATTATCAGTACGCAACTGCGTACGATAGTACACCAGGGCCGGAGGAACCAGACAACTGCAGGGGTCCTCGAATTTCCCATTTCCGAAGCTCCATCACCTCCATTACTAAGAGCACACTAGTTTGCATGGCCTGAGGATAGTGTTAGAGAGCAGCGTTGGTGGCCGCTCAGCTCCCTAGCCTCTTCCGAACCATCTCGCCATCTTCGCAGTAAAATACCCGGTTTAATGGGCTCTAGGAATCTAGTGTTTGCACTAATCGGCCCAACGACCAGCACCCCGGACAGACTAGATACGCTCTCGTGAGGGTGAGAGAGATATACAAGGCGTGCGTCGCCAACGTGGAGAGGGTTTGGAGCTGAACCAGGCGGTTTTCCCTCGTTCCTCTCGTTGTTACACACGCGCACTCGCACCGTGGCATCACCAACTATTCACTCTCTTTCAAATTCGCCAGTCAGTCAAGATGCGCGCTTCTATCTACGCAGCGACAGTCGCCGCTACACTGCTCGGCGTGCCGGCAACGGCTACACAGGATTCCTGTAAGCCCGACTCCGAGCGCATGGCGTTAAGCATCATCGCACGTGGTCAGGGCATCTTCACGGGAGACGGTGGAGTATCCGAAGCCCTACAGGCCGGCTTTGTCCAAAAGGCATTTACTGCGCTGGCTGGCTATTACCTGAAATCAGCCGCTACTTATGAAGACTATGTTCGACAGAGCGCTTCATCGGCTACTCTTTTCCTTTCAAACGCTAGCTACGATGCGTTCTCGTATCCCATGGACCGGCTATCTAACGGCAATGCGCTTTTGGCCCTCTCATCCGCCAAAGGTGCGACCAATTACCGTGTTACAGCAGATGCTCTCCGACAAAGTATCAATTTGAACCGCCGAAACTCGCAAGGTGGTTTATGGTATTATACGTACCCTTACTGGAGTTACCTGGACGGAATGTACTCTTTGGGTCCATTCTACACTTTCTACACAGTTGAGGAGACACCATCCGATAGCCTTGGTTATGCACTAGCCCTGGATGACATGCTTTATCAATTTGAGATTCTTTGGTTGCATACTCGTGACCCCGTGACTGGATTGCTCCGTCATGGATACGATGCCTCTCTCACAGCCGTGTGGGCCGCCCCGGGGACGGGCAGCAGTCCTTGGGTCTGGGGTAGAAGTCTTGGCTGGTACGCCATGGCCTTGGTAGACACTCTCGAGATTCTAGAACAGCACAACGCGCCACGCAAGTACGCCAGGCCGTTACTTGAGAAGTTCCAGCTCTTGATGGCGGCCGTAGTCAAGGCTGTGGATAGCGAGACAGGTGGATGGTGGCAGGTCGTAAACCAGCCTGGGAGGGAGGGAAACTATATTGAGTCTAGCGGTACTGCCATGTTCGCCTATTCATTGTTGAAGGGCGCTCGATTGGGTTACCTGCCATACAAGTTCGTCCCGGCCGCAAGAAATGTTGGAACTCGGGCTCAGAAGTACCTCACCAATACTTTCGTCGTCAACGAGGGCAACGGAACTGTCGGTTACAACGGAACCGTAGCCGTATGCAGCCTGAACTCGACTGCATCTTACGACGTGAGTTCTCCCGCTAGCTAATCCCAACAATCACTCTTGCTGTTTAGTTGACTGACCAATCTCCTATAGTACTACGTTCACCAGCCTCTTCTATACAACAGCGTCCTCGGCTCTGCTGCATACGTGCTTGCTTCACTTGAAGTGGAGAGACTGCATTGATACCTGGAATTCCATCTGCTCTAGACAAAAGACGTCACCTATGCTATGTGTATATAATTAGAGAGAATATCGCAAGACAGACTGGCGAATCTATTCACCCATATACTTAATTTAAACATTCTACTTGCCATCAACAATATTCATACAGGAATATTCCTGTAGCAGGAGTGCGTGCTTGCCGCCAACAGTACAATGTCACGACACAGCCATAGACACTGCGCTACTGGCTATTGAGGCTTATAAAGATAACTGTGCACACGTACTTTCAAGGCTGCTGTGGCAGACGATCGAAAGCGAGGAGAAAGGTGACTTCGATGGACTAATAGATAGGCTACGTTATCGACACTTGGTTAGGTGGATATCCCTATTTCACTCCCGTTTCTTAAGCTGAGAAGTACTTTTATACAGTAACCCAGAGCAGTTCTATTAAAAGATAGTTGTCCCGGCCACAGGGAAGGTGGTGCTCCTAGATCATAATATATATACCAAAAATGATGTTACGAGATACTTTGCGGCTCTAATTTCACATTTGTCGACTAGTTTATGGCCAATAATGTCTTGTCGTTATTGATATACCACCTAATGGGCTTTAAGAACTCAGCCCTGATTCCATAACAATCTGCGCTGCAGAATGAGGTTGACATACTGTACAAGGAGAAAGACAAGAATAAGATCTTGTTGCATAATACTTACCTCCCTTATGTGATCATACGTACATCACACCATGATACAAGCTTAGTCGGCATTTCATTAACCTATTACTGGCCTTCTAACATTAGGGAACATTGATGGCCACTGACTTTTTGACGTCGAAATTATACTAGCTAGACTAGACCCCGAGGAGCGACGAGATACGAAAGAAGACTTCAGTTTAACCTTGTGGAGGTCACTATCCTACCCATACAATTGATGTCAAAGATGTGCTAAACCATTTGAGGTTTTAAACGACCCAAAAAAAAAGTACAAACAGCGTTACAGCATCGGGTTGGCAGTAAAGCGTACTACCGGGTATATAAACAACGCAGCACCATCTATCCGAATAGAATGATTTTCTTGGTTGAAGGCGGTTCGAGGCTAAAGGACTAAGCTCGTGCTAGCTCAAGTTTGAGGCTCTAGAACTTGTTACCGGGTTTTATATACCACTTACCAAATGCTGTCACTATTGTGAAAGGTTGGAACGATAATGGTTTAGAAAGTCAGTGGTCCTAACTAATAGAAAGGATGCGTGTAGATGTGCGGACCCAGAACATACTTGTACGCTTCCGCGGCGTTCACGGCTATTCTACTAGCGCTCTTCGGATTTCTCACCGTGAAGCTACGGTTGACTTCTGGCTCTCAACTAAGCGGGATGGTACTGTATGTTGAGAGACACTGCCGCTTCACATATTGAGATACTGCTAAGAAGTAAGCACCAGGCATATTGCTTTCTTGCTTTCGCCGATCCAAGAGGTGAAGGAACATTTTTCTGGCTTGTGCCATGCCTTCCTTGATGGCTTTATCCCACGCCACAATCTCCTAGAACTTCACAGAGATCGAAAACGCTAGTCTCAAATACTGCGACGGTGAAGTATGCTATATTGATCCTCAAGTGGCTAGCCCTTGACTTTGTCATACCACCTACACGCAACTGGGGTGACACCAGACGCAACACTACCACTACACCAATAGTCAGGGTATTTTCCCAATTCTCATCTTATGCAGTCACATCTGCCGCCATGGAGGTCGAGCATTAGAGATGTTTTGTTAGGTTTACGAATATGGACATCGTGCCCAAAAGAACTGTTCAATAATCACTGGCTATAGTGTGTAGAATGACAGGCCTAGATGACGTGGAATGCGTGGGATTGATGGGCGATAATGGAGTAGCCCCCTAGGGGAAGCGATATATACCTACTCATAGCTATCGAATAGTGAGAGCAGTCTAGTTCACGACTTTACGGGGAACGTAATTCTAACTTGCTCCCAAGTCAGCCGAACATGAAGAGGAGTAAGAGAGAAAAAAGAAGGAAACAAAGATGTACAACATCAACAGTTCGCCTGTCGTCATCGGTTCGACCACTGATTCGGCGGCTGGGAAGTTGGACGGAGAAGCAGGATTGGCAATACGCCATAGGTTTATAAGTAGATAATATATTCATGAAAACCGAACTTGACGCACAATATACGGGTGAGCAATAACAATAAAGCGTGCCAACCGGAACATATCCGTTTCAAATCGTACCTAGCCATCTGCAAGTACTGACTGAGTTCTCATAACTAATCTGGTAGACCCATGTGGAAGAACTATAAACTCTTGGTCGTCCCTGTGTTGGAGATTGTTAAGTATGTATTACCTGTAGAGCGTTACTAATAATTTATGCATCAAGCCACTTCACCAGACTCCGACGAGACGGGTTCGGCGGGCCCGCGCGTTAGCCATCCCCGCAGACTGCTTTGTAACTGAAGAGGTCGATGCTAGTGCCTTAAGTCGGGTCTGTAAAGCCCTCAAAATTCAGTCACGCATTCTGTGTGTTCTGGGAACACTCGAAATTCATAGTACAAGTAAAGAGACCTAGTCTGGGACACTTGTTCTACGAGGGAGAGTAGGAGACTTTCTATTCCCAAGCCTTGTATGCGAGAGACATCATCAACGCCAATACTGAATGAGAGGATAATGAACGACTTGTTCAGGTGTCGGGGCACCTATGCCGATCTCATCTACTTTCGGGTTTTCATACACCTCGGGGTCCGGGCGTCAACTCTCAAACTCGGTTAAGCTATTCGAACCCCGGACGACTTTGACATTGGTAGATTAGAACGGTAAACTCTGGATGTTGGTCAGCCAAGTGCTCATGTGACTGCTTCTCTGTTGTTACAGTGTGGTCGTACTACACTCGCTTTCCTGGAGATCGGAACGTAAGAAGGGTGTTTCGGGAAACACAGGCGACCCGACGGTGGGTGGTAAGCGAGCTGGGCATGCACGTGCAGTACTAGTAGTCTGTAAAAAAAGAAGAAAAAAAAATTACCACACAGATGCTCTGGCCATTGGAGCGGATGTGTGTGGCCAAGTTTTGGCAGGGAACTGCACGTGTAGGATAGCGCCGCTTCGCTGCTGCGGTGGCACGTTGGACTTAGACGCTCTCGAAGGGCGCTTAGGCGTACTGTGTGTAAGACATACATATAGTACTACCTGAGTTGTAATGTAAGCAAGGGATCCCATTCTCGCTGGCTCGTAAAAGGTTGATATTGCTTTATTTATCCAAGACACGGGAAAAAGGGAAAAAGAAAGGTATATGTCTGTAGTCAGGGCATGCCGGACAATATACCTATCTAAGTCGCCCTGAAGCTCTATTGTGTCACAACCGCCGATCTTCCACTCAGTACCGTTTTACTTTTTCGCGTGGTTATCCAGAACCTTTGCATACGTGTATAAGGTAGTACAGAGTATAGGCATCCCATTTTTCTGAGGCCATCCCTTGCTGCGTCATTGACGGTACAGCTATGTCCCTAGGTAGATCTTGCATATTGCCATCATAGCTTTCGATATGAATAGCAGCATTTAACTGAACACTACTCCGTAGTATGCAGACGTATTATCTGGGTACGGACTTCTCCATCTCTAAAGCCCCGTGCGTCGCGCGCAAAGCAGCGTTAGCCACGTTGAAGTCTTGGCTAACAGACTAATTAGCCGCGCGCCAGTCTGTCTAAACAACAGTATCCGCTCTTCGTAACGTACACGAAAGAATCCTCTTGAGTGTCGTAGAAAAAGTGAAGGTGGCTTTACTTGTATAGGTAGGTATGCGTGCGCTGTAGATAAACCATTGCTGTAGGTAGGTTGTAGCACTTACACACGCAAGGCACGGGAGGATGATCAAGTGTCGGTATAACGATACGAGATCTGCTAAATGTCGCATTGCACAATCTAACTCCCCCCACCCCTTTTGATTGGTGATTAGGTACATTCGATCAAAAGCTCCAGATTCTCCATCCTCCTCCCACCACAAAACAAAATACAGTAATCCATTGTACGCCAGAGAGGCTGTCGAGATTGACGATCTCGAATTGAACGAATTGTCCTCTTCCAATAGGCCCGTGTTAGAGAAGGTCGGGGTTTTTTTGCGCTCTCCAATTACAGTTCCTGGTATAATTCAGATCGAGAAGCAGTACTGTGTTAGTCCAGTGCCTGAGTGCACCGCGAACCTAGCGTAGGATAGTGCGCACGCGCTACTGTACGTCGTACCTGCATACTGCAGGGGCAGGGCAGAGACGACGAAGACAAAGGAGACAATGATTGGAGGGGATCGCCCTTCTGGTCTTGAGGGGGTGTGGAGGGGGCGGCAACCAGCGATAAGAGTAAGATTGCGAATGGACAAAAGCGGCTAAGGATAGGTTAAAGGACGGCACATTGGACAAGGGCCCGCAGCCACTGGACTGGGTTTTGAAAGCCAACTTTCTTTATGAGCAGCCACTTACGATGGCCAATGCAAACCGAGCAAGGGGGAAATACCAGGGGCGGCTTGGTTGCCATATTCGCTAAAACTTTTACAGAGAGCCGCCAACCACCAGCACGGGGTAGCTGGTTGACGGATTGGCTGTAATCTCTGCTAATTGGCCCGCTGTAACGCTGTGGCTCTGCTAAGCGGGTACTGTCGCCCACTGAACTGTGCTTGGTAGCGTGTAGCTACCACTATACTGGCTAAGAGCAGTGGGTACCAGCATACTGGCCCCCCCTTTTTCTGCGGATCGCATGGACCCATGGTCACATCGTCGTCTTGTAGCGGCTCTCTCACATCTATTTCTCTCCTTTCCCAAGACTTTGTCCACCGCAAATGCTGGAGGGCACTCGGGCGTGATGTCTAATTGAGTAACTTACCTATCTCTCATCTCATTTCGAGTTTCAAGCCCTTGCTGTTCTTGGTCCTTAGTCTTGTGCAAATCCTTGGCCCGGAATTGGGGGCAAGAGTCAAGTGACAGTTTTAGCTACGGCATAGTGTGATACCCTAGTCGGCAATTATACTGCGGACTTTTGGATAACCTGCCTGAACGGCGTGTGGTACTATTCACATTCCAGAACGGAGAAAGGCTGCTTGTTGGTTGCTAGTGTAGTTATGCCCGCATAGGCACACACACGCGCACACACATCATACACAAAGAGACAAGGGAGCGTCTTAGACGGGGAGACGGATACCTGGTATACTTCGTCCCTGGTATAGGAGGAGACAATGGCTACCGCCAATCCACCTTCTTCTTCCCCTTCTTCCCAAGAGCCGCCCTTCATGGATAGTGCTGCCCCAGACTACGACTATCATCAACACCACCGTCCGTCGCTGTCTGCCCTTTCCGAGACCTCTACTGCCTCGTCTCATGTTTCCTTCTCGGCGTTTCCCTTCCACGGTGATCGGCCGCCACCCCTGAACACCTTTCCGGCGTCATCTGTTTCGGGCTCGAGGAACACAAAAGGCCTTGTCCTTCACCAGAGCAGTGGTCGCAATTCCGGCCCGCCTGCCCAGCCCATTCGACGCAAGCCTTTGTCGTCCACGGCGTCGCCAATCGCCACGCGCTATTCATCAGGTGAGCACCTGGCCAGCGTGGTCAAGAGCCTGCCCCGGCCTGAGCATCGCTACGACCGCGCCTTCTCCGTGGACAGCCCTACCGTCTACGAGTTCCCGCAGGCGCACATCGAGCCGCCCATGTCTCGGCCCCCTCGCTGGGAACCTGCAACAACTCCAGCAACCAAGCCAACTTCAGGTGCTCCAGGTGCGAGCCCTCCCGCGCTGACGGAACTCGACAAAGACATCGAGTAAGTCAATGTTTCAATGTCTCATTGGTCTCCATGATCCACAATCCAACGCGGCTCGGGCGTGTGAGCCGGGCCAACAGCGCGATGCTAATCTATGCCATTTTAACCAGGAAATCTCCCGACAATCAGCACTCCCGTGTTTCCAGTGTTGTTTCCACCCCAGGGAACACCAACCCGGCTGCCACAGCGGCTGAAGCCCAACGCCAAGGCTTCCGGGACAGCCACGCTGCAGCCCAGCAAACGCAAACAGCGCCGCCGTCACACACTGACGGACAGACGCTGTACGACCATCTATTGGCTGACGAGGACGAAGACGAGGACGACGAAGACCCCCTGAGTGACAACATCCTGGACGGCTATAACTCGGACTCATCCGGCTCCACCAGTCCTACACCTGTTAATGATAATATGTCTCTACACATCTCACGGAAAGCCATACCACAACACCTGACGCTTAAGTCCGACGAACCGTCTCTAGTTCGAACTAATAGCAACGAACTCAAGACACCTAATACAGACAAACCATTACCTAAATCCCCTAATTCATCCAGGCTCGGTAATTTCTTTGGCTGGACTTCATCGCCCACTACCGAGACCTCAGAGAAAGCATACTCTCCCCTCCCCTCGCCCTTTAACTTCTCAAGGTCGGGTAGCCAACCAGATGCATCTCCAATCACCACAGTCGGACCGCAATCAGCATTTGAAACGAGCAAGGCTCAAACCGAGAGCCCCAACTCACGCGAGTATTGTGAATCATACTTGGCTACTCCCTCTGTTGCGTCGCCGGACCCTGCTGAGATCGACGAGATGGAAGACGAGTTGAGGGCCATTTCGGCCGAGTTGGCGGCGTCCATTCGGCGCGAGATAGATTTGGAAGACCTGGTAGACAGGCTACAGGCAGAAAAAGAAAACCCCGGAGCGACTGGAAATAAGAGGACTAGTGACTACTTCTCTGACTCAGGCTACAGCTCCGCCAAATTTAGCGAATATGACCAGTCGAGAGAAGAGGTTGAGAAGATACAGCGGAGGTCAGAGCAGGAAAAGGCCCAGCTCCGCCTCGAGCTGACAACCAAGCTTCAAGATGAGAGACTCAAAAGACAGAAGATGGATAAGCAAATCAAGGAATTGTCGACCAAAGCATCACAAATCGACCTCAATGCGGCAAGTGGTACTGACACGAGTGAGCGTGTGAGAGAGCTGGAGGCGACCTGCGAAACTCTACGACGAAAGCTTTCTGAGGAACGGCAAGCCAAGGATAACATCGAGGACTTATTTGCGGCGCTCAAAGGAGAGCTCCGGGTTGCGGCTAACGAGCGAGATAATCTACGTGACGAAATTGTCCCACAGCTTCGTGCTCGTGTAGAGGGTCTCGAGAGCCAGGCTTCCGACCTCGAGAAGATGACTTATGAGTCCACCAAGATGCAACAAGAATTAAACAATTTGAGAAGCGAAAACTCAAATTTGAAGCAGTTTCAAATGGATAGCATATCCGAAGAAGGCGGAGCTTCAGGCGGAACCACAAGTGCACCACTTTCTCGATCTAATTCTGTCGGCGGCTCACGTTCGTCCTTCAGGCTCCAGCGACCACCCTCAGGCCTCATGAGATCCAAAACCGTTAAGACTTCAGAGTCTCGTGATCAGCTTTCAGACCGCCTGAAGGACGTTGAAGAACAGCGTGACGCCCTACATCGGGCACTCAAAAACTTACTCGAGAGACAGGAACATCAGAACCGCGAGAACCAGAAGAAGATTCGCCTTCTCGAAATGGAACGCGATCGCCTCTTGACTTCCTCACCGCAGAAGGCCGGTTTTCAGCGTGAAATTGGTAACCTCCGAGCTGAGATCACTACACTACGTCGGAGAGCCGAGGAGGCGCTGGACCAGAAGTGGCAGGTTGAGAAAGGTCTCGCTGGTCTGAAGATGGATCTTGACAAAGCGGAGCAGGAAGTGGCGTATCTCCGTAAGCTTCTCGAGGAGAAAGACATCCTTATACCTCCAGCATTTGCGCGATTGAGTAGCGGCAGTGATCAGTTTGCCACGCCAGTCACATCGGAATCTTTAATGGCCGCGTATCACGATCTCCAGCAGGCTCACGCCGATGCTATCCAACGGATCAAGAGCTTAGAAGCTGGGCCTATGAGTGATGAGAGGACTCAGGTGGCCATGCAAAGACTAGAAAACGCCTTGTCTACAGCTGTTTCCGAGCGTGATATTGCTCAGCATGAGGCAGAATCCTACAAAGAGCAACTTGCTTCTCTCAAAGCCGGGGAACAAGCCTACCTTGCTTCGGAGAAAGCCCTGGCGGATGAGCTTCAAGAATCAGCACGTCGTGTAGAAGAACTAGCTATTCAGGTTCAGCAGCAACTCTCGATAAATCAGCAGCTGCGTCTACGGATCGCTGACACTGTAGCACGAGGTGACGCAAGCCAGAAGGCAAACGCGGAGCAGATCACAACAATGCAGGCCCACTTGCGGGCTCTAGAAGAGAAACTAGAGGCAGCACAGGCAGCATCGGAAGATAGAGTAGCCCGTCACGAGGAGGAGATGTCGGCTCTCAAAGAAAGCCATAATGTACAGCTTACTAGGCTCCGTGATGGTCTTCGCTCACCACGCGTTTTCCCCGCCAAGTCTCCGCTATCGCCTCTCTTCACAGCTCCAGGCGCACTGTCACCTCGCCTCAGTATTACGCGTTCTGGGCCGGCAATGAATGTGTCCGAGGAAACCCAGGTTGACAACCTTAAGGCGCGTGTCGCACAGCTGGAGAATGCGCTAATGGATGCCGACGTTGAAATGCAGCAGGTGGTTGGACGCATGAACACCGCACAAATAGAAGTACTGCAGCTTCAAGAGGAGCGTGAAGCTGCCATTAACCAGACACGAAAACTGGAGAGAGAGCTGCAGGCAGAGAGGGTTAAAGCCTTCGAGGAACGTTTCAAGAGCCTTCAGTCGTGATAGGTTCGCAATCGAAAACTTACCATGGACGGCGCACCACTTATATGTTTGATTTGAGCATTTACCAGCGTTGGCCAACGGCGTCCCCTTCTTTTGGCTTACGATGATAAGCACTGTCTGGATTAACACCCGAGTGTGTGGGCATATTAGTATCCTAATTGTACTCTATCGCCATCCTTGTATATTTGTCTTGAATCATGGCATGGGGAACCTTTATTCGAAAATTCTGTCTAATGTTTTACACCTTAGTATTTATTTGTACCTATATTGGAGAATGGGGAAGACTGGCTAGACGCAGGAAAGAAAGAGGGCACATCGGTCAATAGGGAAGTAAGTGATGGGCGCTAAGAAAGGTGCCAGCCAGCCCATAGTGTTGCATTAGGCTAGTCGAATCAATGGGTGTGTATACCCTTCATCTACCATTAGCTGTGAGTGATGCCATCTGAGTGCTCTCAGTGTCTACTTGTATTTATTTGTCTGCCAGATTCATAGGGTTGAACCTGCCTCACCTGCCAACAATCGCAGGCTATGCTAGGTGCCTAGAAAAAACCGGCCAGAGGTGATGCGTGGGTAGGAGTATGTACGTGGCCAGCAGAAATAGACGTTCCAATGAATGGTTCAATCGGCATCGAAAAATCATGCACTGCCACTACCAACAATGACACCTCGGCCAAGCCCGTTCCATTCCCCGCGATTTCTGTCCTTAGCTGGACAAACTGTTAGCTAATGCGAACATAGGGCTGCGTCAGCCATCGACTGTATAAGGTAGCTAGATCGATGATCCATCGACGAATGGCAGAAGTGTATGGGAGTCGATGATGAAAATACAGTGAAGAGTGGTTGACAGTTCTCGACAGTTATCTCTTATGTCTTGCGCTGGCCCAATGGCAATGCGTACAGGTTGACGTCACTTGGTCACCGCGGTGGCACGCCGCCTCGGCTTAGCCTCAGCCTCAGCCAACACCTACATCTACAGTACCTAGGTAGATACCTACCCAGGTACTTCACTGTGTGTCACAGTGCGTAGGATACATAGGAACGTAGGTCTTCTTCTATGCCGACTACCCGACTGCCAACAGGTATGATACGAATAGGAAAAAGATGCACACCAAAAGCCCCGGAGAATGTGTCACCTAGCCTGACCTAGCGACGTCTAGTAACTCTGTACCTGTCATAATTATACCTAGTTGGAACCTACGAAGACCGCTACGGAGCTAACTATGCTGTTTGCGGATGGAATCTGGCGAGGAAGGTTGGCCGTGGACGTCATGTTTATAGCGATCTCGTCGAATAGCTCGCGTAGTTTGCTTTTTCCAGCTGCGTGCTCGGTGCTTACCATTCTGATAGGTACTCTCTACGCCACGAGTTTTCAACAGGCGAAAGGAAATACAATGCTCGCATTTTGCGATGCAAGGCACCAACATGCCAGCCCGTTGAGCTATATGCCAAGCCAAGATTTTCAGGTATTACCAAAAAATAAGCAGCCAATGGGAATTGCAGCCGTATGATATATATATACCTACCTAGGTAGGTAGTCTTTAGGTATAAATACCCGGGGTAGCTACAGCTACATGTAGCTACCACATACAAGGCTGGATGTCCGACGTCAGAATTCCGTACAACGAACGTCCTACATGAAGTGGCTCTAGTTGCACATCGAGTGGCACAGGACAAATCAGAGCGCTGTCTTGGCCGGATCAGATATACTTGCTCGGTACAGTTGGTGGCACACGGTGTAGGACACAATGGAGGATCTGGGGGCTGAGCAGTGAGAGTTTGTTCAACAGGCCGAATAGTGAACAGGATAATCACTGTTGCCTTTGGTCGAAGGATATGTGGCAGGTGCGCCGGTTAGTGAATTATTCCTTCTACCTACCTGGAACTTCTTTCCTATATAAATAAGCTCCCCAGTTTACCTTCCCTTACTTGTTACCTTGAACTCTTGGCAACTTCCTCAACTCACTCACCATACGTGCTGATATCATCGTGCAAGCGTGTATATCACATCCTCACATCACCCGAGGAATACCTAAAGACATACCGTAAACAAAAATCACACACTCACACCGACGAAAATGCTGTTCGACAAGAAAGTCTTGCCCGCCGTAGCCGCCCTCGCCGGCACAACCTTCGCTCAAGACAGCGGCAGCAGCACCGGCAGCAGCAGCACCACGAGCGGCGGAAGCGGCACCAACAACGCAGCCTGTACCGCGTCGTACGTGGCCCTGCTACACGGCGCCCCGACGCCCAGCAGCAACCTGGCCACGGCTATCGCGAGCTACGCTACCAGCGCCGCGTCCACCGCCAGCGCCAGCACCGCCACCAACATCGACCCGCAGGCCCTCCTGACGCAGGCCTGCGCCTTCTCGTCGCAGCTGCCCAGCTCGCTGCAGAGCGAGTTCGACGACTACGCCACGAGCGTCATCAGCTACGTCAGCGCGTCCTCGTCCGCCATCGACGCCGTCATCACCAACTGCGTCGCCACGGGCACCCAGGGCGCGGGTTACACGTCCCTCGTCAACTCGCTGGCCACGCACTCGGGCCCGCTTTGCACCGGTGTCGCTGGCGGTGCGGGTGGTGGTAACGGCACTTCTTCTTCTACGAGCTCTTCGGGTACGGCTACCGGTACTGGTACTAGTGGCGGTGCGGGTGGTTCATCGGGATCGTCTAGCCCGACTTCGACGGGTGCTGGCGGCGGTAGCACTACTACTGGAGGTGCTGGCGGTGCTGGTAGCGGTACGACTACTGCTACTGGAGGCGGAAGTGGTGGCACTTCGACTGGTGCTGCGGCCGTGCCCACTGCTGTCTTCGGAGGCGCTGCTGCCGCTGTTGGTATCCTTGGTGCCGCGATATTGCTGTAAGGGATCATGGGCTGCGCGGATATGAGATCATGAAGTGGATGGTATTGACCAATGTATATATGTATGTGTATGATAAAGGAACCATCGGAGGCGCGATTGACTTTTGATGTTTGGGGCCGGTAATCATTGATGGGTCACGGGGTTTTCGGAATGGGAACGAAGAAAAGAAACGACGAATACGCGATGAATTGGAGGACGGCAAGGTCTGGGTTGGCACTCAGTGGTGCTATAATTTTCGTCTTAACCACGGTCCTTGATGAGTATGAAGCACACAATGATAATTAATCTTCTCATATATCTGCGCTCACCTGTTTTATGCTAATTCCTCCGCGATGGCGAGTACACATGCTATGAGTTGTTCAAACAGCTTTCGGTTGTATCTGCATTTTTCGAGTGGTGTTAAACTCGTGTAGTGATATGACAGGTTCAGGGATCCCCATGCCACTTGCCTTGTTCAATTTGTTGACCAACTGCATAGATACCGAAGAATACTGTACTTACGTACGCTTTTCATCAAAAGCCAACCCCGGCTTCACCTCTTCAGGTACGAAGATTAGTACTCAGATGATTCATCTGATCGGACCCTATCAATATACGGTGCATGCTTAAGCAAGCCCTGACGGACTCTCGTCATTGTCGTCCGACCTGCGGAGTCTCGCCCTAGTAGGCTGAAGGTCCGCGATGACCAGTTGCCGTCGAGTAAGTTGGTTAAGAATCAATTGCATGATGTGAGTATGTGTCGTCAATTGCTAACGTGTACAGAATACTGGAAGGATATCTATGACCTTGCCAATGGCACCGCTGCGCTGCCTTCTACGCCTCGGAAGGCGAAAACTGCGATCACAGACAACTGCCTCTTCCCAGTCCTAATGACCATGAACAAAGATGGTGTTCAGACCGTACGTGAAATGATCTGGAAACGTTTCTGGCATACATGACTAATGCATGTAACCGGATACTGTTGGCATGAAGGCCAGTGTAGAGGCCCACAGGAGTCTTGTGCTCGTTGCGCGTCTTAGAACGAACGCGGCCGCAGTGAATTGAGACTGGTTCTCGATTGGTTCTCGACTGTTTATTGTACTGATCTGATGCTGCAGTCTTATTCGGGGTCTTGTGGTCCATGAGTAGTGATGTTCATCCTGGGTCGGCCAGGGCAACGCCCATGAACATGGATTCTAGGAACAAATATGATTTCCGGCTGATTAGCCGGTGGTCGCTGGGGTTCATTTAGAAAAGCCCAACCGTAAGTAGGAGTTGAGGGGAAGGTCTCACCTTACCGGATCCTTCATCGTGACCTGAGTGAACGATGAACTTGGTAGCCACGATCATCTATTCCGGTCAGAACCCTAGAGAGTAGGCCATATTGATGGCTCGTGAGCGCCAAACGACTGGGTGTTTAGATCGATAACATCATAGGACATGGAGCAACCCGTTATGGTGATGACGCCTGGTAGGTTAGAATTGCTTCTAGAAACTATTTCATATTTTTCAAACCGCAATTTCCGGATGTATGCAAGTACAACCTCTTATCACAAGTTAGAATCTGTAATGTTGTGTCTGCTTTATAAAGTGAAAGAAATAAGATCGCCAAGTGTAATGAAATTGTGTCATAAATGCTGGTCAATGAGCCTTCGATATTTCTATCTTGTAAATACCTGTCTAATCCGCACTCGCATCTAATGAATGACCTGGGTATATTTGAGACTGTCAGAGATCGTGACAACTAGCACGCCTGTACACTCTCATGGTGTGTCCTCTATATCATGAAGATGCGAACCCTTGTGGGCTTCTAGTAGTAGTGTAAATGCCATGCTCCATCCCCAACGCCTGTAAATGATTGGTCCAAATTGAAACATTGGATATGCAAAGAAAAAAGAGCCCCAACGCCTGCCATGCATGATGACCTCAGATCATAAGTCGTGACTTAAGTAAAAGAAATGATATGTCCTCCCGTAGGTAATCGGTATATGTGGATAGATCGTGGTTGGATATATGATGCGGGATTGCTCCGTATAGGTGTTTATCACTTTAGGATGGCCTTCGGCATCACCGGCTCAGCGCTACCTATCCTAGATGATCTAGGCGAAGACGAGGGCGACGAATGTGGAGAAGAAGACAGTATGGATGAGTCAGCCTCCGAGCTCCGCGACGAAGGCCACGACTTCTCGCTCATAGGTTCAGCGAAGCGGTTGGGTGCTATCCGGCGAGCGATGCTGGACCAGTACAGAGCCAGGACGAGAGTAAGACCGAGGAAGGCCAGAACAGAGATGATGCTCGCAACGATGGCGGTGATGAGGGTGGTCTCGAAGCTAGCCATTGTGGTTATGTCTGTGGAGGTCGATGTGTATGTACTTTATAATATGTGTCGTATATGAGGGGTTTATGGACAGGTGAAGCAGGATGGATGGACTCGATGTGCCGGCTTTTTGTTAGGTAGCAATGGTTTGTCTGTAAAATATCTTGCTGCTCCTGCCACTGGCGCGCTGCGACAATGGTGACGACGACTTCTCAGACGGACTGGTGTTTCACTGAAGTTTCGAAACCTCGACGACAAAGAGAGAGAACCTGCTCACAAAAATAAGTCCAAGACAGATCGTGATTCAGAAAACCGTCGGTCAACAGCACAGACGTGCGTCCCTGCCAGACTTATAGACCCTCATAGGGTCCAGTCCTAGCAGGGGTGGCCCCCCCATTAGTCGTACGTCATCCGGGCTATCCGTACGCCTTGGGTTTTGGAATCAGGGTCTTGGGGATGGGGTTGTGCGAGGACGCGAACGCTTGACACTTGTCAGACCCGGAAAAGTCGGTCGACTGTGGCATCGTAAGCCAAGTCATTATGTGTGTGTGGGCGCCAAAAAAGCGAGAGCCGAGAGCAAGATAGCGGTTTGCGCGCGGCACCATCGGGTGTGGAGGCAGTGGGGGGATTGGGTTTGAGTCGTCAGAGGAGAACGATTCGCTCGCACGCCAGCATGACAAAACCCTGCGGTTACCAGAACCCTCTGCGCCCCACCCCTTGCGGTCCTGTTGCTGCTGCTGCAGTTGGCGGCGGATGGCGTAAGTGGCTTTCTCAGCCAATGGTTCGCCTCTATCCGTCCAGTTGCGGAACTCTCCCTACCTATTTCAGTACCTACTATCTCAGCACCTAGGGTACTGCCTAGACAGACCTAGTTAGGGGCCTAGTAGGGCTTTCCTCAGGGATCGTAAGCTGGCGCGCGGGATCGCCCTCTTTACCGCCAGAAGCTGCCGCCAGCCAACCATCTGCACCAGTCCTACAAGCATCTCTAACAGCCTCGCTCTTGTCGCTTTCTGTGTCCTATTTCTGTCGTCGCGGTAGTATTCACCAGAAACCGAATGCGACGGCAATGTGGCAGTTAGGGTAGCAATCTTGCTCCCGTCCCGATCCAAGTGCCTTACCTTTAGTCGCATGCATTCCCGTCACACCATTCCTACCTACCTAGGTACCGTTGCATGCTAGATCGATTACTACTGTATGCACTATAACCTTCCCCCATCATAGCTGACGATACTTACCTAACTCACCTCAAGCAAGAAGATAGGCAATAGTTTCTCAACCGGCTTTTACGCCAACGCCAACGGCGAAAGAAGTGATGTAATTCAATTGTCACTTGTTCCCCTCAATTTTTGAAAACACCATTTCATCACATTCTTAAGATGTTCGAATTGGCGCTATCAAAGATGTTAATCGCTTGAATTGGGCGGCGCTATACACAGACTATTAACTCTTTAATGCCGGCGATCATTTATGGGTGCCGGCATCTATATGGGATCGTCAACCATGCGGCTGAAAGCCAATGACGCAAATGTAACCAGTCACGTCATGACATCGGAACGCAACCACCCCACGACCATAGGGACCTATAACTAAGTTCTCTGTGTAGCTGAAGTTGAGTTCACGATATATACCTTGGTTATGTCATATGCCCAACCAACGCGGCTCCCTTCTAAGGACCACTAATTGAATGTGGCTGCAGGCCACGTGCGTAGTCCGGCATATACAGGTCTACTTTTATGACATACCTGATCCCACGAAATATTCCGTCCTGTCTGCAAGACTCAATATCCTTACTACTACGGTTTATATATTGGGATCTTTTTACTCTCTGGCGAACCTTCCCTGCTTAGTGCACTCCAACCAGGACATTTTTGTATCCTTGTGGCGATCACCTTCGCCGATCAATCAAGCATTATCAAATGACATAATACAACTATGTACTGCATATAAAATCCGTCCAGTGCCCATCTCCGTTTAAATCTCTTCAGCAAATCAACTAGTTCGAGGTTCTCCCGCAGCGAGGTGTGCTCCCAGCACTGCTGCAATACAGGCTCTCGAACGCCTCAAACAGTGTCCCGTTGATTTCTAGATCCAGATCGACACCATCTCAGTTTCATTACCACCCTACCTCGAGAGGTAAAGCGCGCGAGGCTGATTATTTCTAGTAATTCACGATGCAGATGAGTGCCTCTCGGCTCTCGTTGCTATGTAGCACATACGCGGACCTACCGACATATTCGAGAAACATAACCATACTCTAGGCGGATCAGCAGGTAGCTCTTCGTTGGGCGTAACTGCGTCTTCATGGTGGGCGAGAGACTGTTCCGGATAATTAAATCAATTGCCGCATGCGAAGTGTAGGGCGCAGCATATCTATATGGAAAAGGGAGAAGTCTACCCCTAGGGCAAATTGTCCATCCTGTGTACTCTAATACGCAGCAGCTACCATGGTGTTCTAAAGAGCGCAAGTTTGACTTGCAGGTCACTTGGACGACATGGTTTACAGTTATCAAGAGTCAACGTGCTGTTAGTGTTTGAATATCGTTGCGTATTAATCCTAAGTAGAGGAATTCCGTCTTGAAGTTGGTATTCCAGTGGCAGCAACGTAAAGTGACCGGTTCATTGTTGCTCACGTTGGGTGTCACGTTCGTAGGGCTCGAGGAACAAGAAGCAGTCTTCTTGTTGCTTTGTCGCCTTCCTCTTCAACTTCATTACCATGACGTAATCTTGAGCTATCAACAACTCATGCTCTCTGGAATCGAAGTCAATCTCGTCAGTGACTAAAAGACGTCGTCCTTAACTGGATGTCCACTATTCCGCATCTAGTGAAAGCGTACAGTTCACTTGAATATTTGATGATAGAGACGCTATGATTGGTAGTAAGTCCCCTGCGATCGCTAGGCCCGCGACTCTTGTGATCATCGCCATAGCCGCGTCCTCGATAGTCTTGGTCAAACCGGCGGTCCAGATTATGTTCATATCCGGAATCCGAGGATCCTCTGTCTTGATAATTCGCGTACGTGGTCGCATGGGGTCCGCGCTTATGTCGCTCTTGATGAGTATGTTGGTTGCGCCTTCGACGAGGAAGTCGTAGATGCGGCGAGTTGTATAGAAGCCTGGACGAAACGAAGTTACACCAGTGGAATAGCAGTAGACTACACTATCCGCGCAGAACCACAATGGACCTTTGTAGTCATATCGTCATATCATACGTATAAAGGCATACCGCATAGGGTTCCAGATACCTGATAAATGGAGCTATTCAGAATTCACTCCCTGAATCATAGAGCAGAGGCTGAAAAGACGAAGGTCAGAGGGTCAGCTGTATATATAGATCTCGACCTCCAGGAAGCTATAGGAGTGTCTTCTGGATGACCAAGGGGCCTTGCGGACACAGCATATTATTGTTGTATTGAGACTATCTCAAGCCCTGTATTTAGTCCTTGTGATACGATACACTGGAACGCGCAATTATCACAAGGGCTGAATGCAGAACTTGGAGAATGACTCAATATGAGAATAGTGTTCTATGATAGCATAGACCCCTTGACTATCCAGAATGCTTCCTTGGCCCCCTGGCAGTCAGTCAGTTTCTATATAGCTTTTCTACGGCTTCAGGCACCCTCCTTTTGGGAGGCCTGATTGACGTCTTAGGGGTCGGAATAGCTTCATTTATCTCTCACCCGAATTCTCTGCGATACGGCTTCATGCCTATGTGATGATGAATACGAGTACGAAGTCATGATGCAATTCGCAGGGCCTTGCACAGGTGACCTCGTCCTTGTAAGCACCCAAAAGCTTGGTGGCAGCATTTGATGCCGTACTTGAAACAGAGAACCAGTTACGTCTACACCCAAACGAGATCGTCGCCGCGACTGCGGTTCTTTTCTCTCCCTTTTCTTTCATGCAGCCATGTCGTGCAAAATGCCACGATATCCTTGGTTGGGAACTGTGAATACGCTCATATCACCAGTGTCTAGTTGCCAGGTATACTTCACAGGGAGCAGAATGTAGGGAGTACCTATGCAATTCTATTGTCAAATAAAGAGCTTAATCACTTCATGTCATAGTCCTTGGCTATATATATGTTCTTCTGTCCTAGAGTTAATATCCTGACGTGTGTTTCCTAAATGTTGTTTGGTGATTCTAAGGACGTTATGACAGACAACACAAGTTAGCAAAATACAGAGGGTAACAGATTGACGTTAAACAACAACGACGGCTTTATTTCTGACAGTTTCAGGGACTTTCGTCTCATCGGTATGTTACGTTGAATTCCAGGCTTAATTGAAGATAATATGTTAATTTTAAGCATCATTGCTACCTGAATCTTAATTCGTATGTCAAACAGAGCTCCCTTTATCACAGGCCAGAGGCGAATGAACACAAACCCACAAGAAGTGAGGCGCAGAGCAGGAATTTCGCTCACAAATCACCTAGCAAGGTTCATTGACGCTATCGAACCATGGGACTCATGTAGTGAAGCGGTGTATGTAAGCTCAGCGGGCGCACGAGAAAAAGCACCTCGTAGCCAAGTCAGAGCATCGGGGATAAAGAGGTAAGGAGGCCCCCTAGGAGGAAAAAGCCCCCGAAAGAAGGGCGATATTACTTCATGACTCAATCCATTGTTTTCCTAGCGATCACGAGGCCCCCCCAATAGTAACTAAGTGAATTCTTTATTTGAAGGTCTTGGGAAGTGTATATTTAGTCTGCCTCTCGAAAGCTGGGGCCTCTCTCGGGTAGAAGCTGGCCCATGGGGCTCACTTCAGTACTAGTAGATGTATCGTATACCTGATCGATCGAACACATACCATCTGAAGCCCTTGTCCACTACGCTCTCGTGTGACGTGTGTTGAAACAGCCATGCACTTCCCACCTCCAGGAATGCCAGCATCGCCCTCTATACTTGCGGCCTCAGCAGCCGGGACTCGCGATTCAAGACTTTTGACATAATACCAGTATGTATATGAAAAAAAGGGAGATGTCCGAGTATATTCGACACTAGCTGTTGTACGGAAGCAATACGCGAGACTAGGTCGCAAGCGCTGAACTGTATAGTTGCAGATCTTGGGGTAATAGAGGCTGCCTCAACGAAGCTATTCAGCCTTCGCTAGCTTAAGGCTTACGTAGTATTGAGACTTGTATATCACCTTCGTAATGTTTAAAGTTGATACCACGGTGTACACTAGTGCTTATACTTAGGATGCTAAACCAGGAAACGGGAGAATTCCGAATGGTCAACGAACCTTGCTGCCACAGAACATTATTGTTGTTCGAGACCTCATCGCCAAGCCCGTATTGAGCTCTTGTGGTACTAGTCTATTACTCTATCTTGGAAATCTCCGTGCAAAAAGACATATATCTACACCTCTTCCGGGATTATAAATGTTAGCTCGATATTTTAACCAGCGATTTTACTAGGGCTGTTACTGAGGTATTGCCAGGGTTATACCAGGGTATTACTTATACCTCCTAGGGTTCTATAAATATTTTAGACTAATATTAAAAACGTTTCTGGCTAACATATAGTAGACGCATAAAAAACATATAAAAGATATACAGGGTGTCCTAGGTGCCCTTATACTAATCTTGGTAAAATATGGAGGCTTAGTGCTTGATTTTTACCGGACGTGGAAAAGTATCGGGTAGGTCAAGTATTGAGCTAACATTCATAATCCCGGAAGAGGTGTACATCGATCTTAAGCACAGGGTCGTCGGTGTATGATACCACTGGGAGTAGACCTGTAAGTGTAGATCCCTACAATTATCGCTTTCTGACGGTTCATTACAACCTTATATCGTCTTCTCAATAATGCTACGCTAGAGATGTCGAAGGTTGTCAGCAGTCACCAGAATCTCGCGAACCAAGGATAGGGGTATATTCGAATTGTTATTATAGCCCATAGACTCTGCCGCGATTCTGATTCGCGAGGTCCTGGCCCAAGTTGTCTGGATCTTGACCTACGAGACACTGACATGGTTTGAACGCCTCCGTATGCCAGTTCATGTCTCACCATGTACCATACACAAAGTATTCTATGTTTTATAAGCGGCATCATAGTAGAGGCTACAGAGTGCGTAGGTGTAGAGCGACTCATACGCAGCAGAGCGCTGATTTCCCAGGTGAGAGTTGGGACCCGACAGAGTCGTCAATTGATCTGCGAACCTTTATTATGTCTAGAGTGGTTCCTGGACAAGATATAGATATACTGACCTTCAAATATATCCAGTCGACCGGGTATCGATAATTCTGACATGGCTATGTGATGGGGTATCAACTAGCGTAGATATCAAAACTATGTAACGTGTCAGCCGAATATTGGTAACATCTAAGAATGATGGTCGAGTATCTGGAAGGCAATCGCTACTAGTGTTTATATCAGTCACGAAACGTGACGATCTTCAGTACCGAGTTTGACCTACCTGTATAGGAAGTGAAAAGTGTCTGTCTAATAGAGTGTTACATCTCTAGGTGAGTTGATCACGATTTCACGAAACATCAGGTACAGAATAGCTGAGTCCACCCTTACTAGGTAAGCACTAAGCTTCACCTTAGCTGTACTCCGTACCTGCATCAGGTACTGTAGAGCTGCTCATAACTCAACCCTGACTCGCTACGCTGGAATTTTAGGCGTCTGCCAATACACCGGCTGTCCTGCAGCTTCACCGAATTGCCTTATAGAGGAAGTGTGACAAATCCATCCAGCTATATTAATTCTAACACCTATATGCGAAAGTAAACTTCCGCGGTTCTTGGTTCCAAATTTTCTTGAGTCACATTAACAGTGGTTAAGCAACAGATTGAACCTCAAAATATCGTATGCTTCTGTAATCCGTCCAGCGGCAGTCTCAATATACGCGAACGTATGCAGGAACAAAGGATGATCTCTACATATGCGTGGTATTCAGGTAGAAAACCAGGTTCCCTGATGGCCATGAGATTACCTCTTTCACGCTACTGTGATTACCCTGTAACAATGTTACAGACCTCTTATATATCGAAAGACATATAACACATACGCGGGGGTTCTTAATTTACAGGTAACAATAAGACTAACAGCAGGTGGTCCGTAAGGGAGGTTTGCTGGTACTCCTACCACTAATCTAGTCTTAATAGAATAATAATTATTTATATATAAAATAAGAACTAAGATTAATAATTAAAAAATTAAATTAAATAAATAATTAAATATAAAAAAATTATAAAATTATATAAATATAAAAAATATAAATAAAATAAAGTTTATTTTTTTAAATAATTTAAAATTTATTAATTTATTTTTATAATTATATAATATATATTAATTATAATTTTTTTATATTTAATTTATTAAATTAATTATTTTTTTATTAATTTATAATAATAAAAAATAAATATATATATATTTATTATATTATATTTTTTATATAAATTAAAGAAATAAAAATATAAAATAATAAATAAAATTTTTTATTATAAAAAATATATATATTATAATTAATTATATAATAATTTTAAAATTTTTATTATTATTATTAATAAATCTATTAAAAGGTTTAATTAATTAATTAAAAAGATATTAAATAAAATAATAATTTTTTTAAAACTTTTATTTATTTTAATAATATATATTATTAATATATTTTTTATTAATTAAAACTTTTATTTATTAAATAAATTAAAATAATAAAATTTTAATAAATTTAAAATAATTATTAAAATATAAATTATTAAAATTATTAATATTATTAATTAAATATTATAAAGAGGGGTGGCCTAGAAAAAGGCTTAGCGCGCGTTGCGCTCTTATACTTGTTTATCTATTATTAACGCTTATATAGACCCTGCTTATTATATAAAAGGATTAGTTGTGACTTTATTACTCTGGTTAATATTAATCCTGTTGGTTTTAGCTAGATTAATATAATCGATAATAATTTTATTAATCTTGTTTTAAATTAATATTATTAATAATAATTTTATTGGGTTTAAGCTGTTTATGCTTAATAAAACATGTTTTTTATATTTATAAAATCTTATAATCTTTTTATATTTAGTTATTTATTTAGTTTAGTTTTTTAATTATTAATTTTATTTTATTTTAAACCTTATTTTAATATTTATATATATTTAAAAATAATTATTATATTTAATAATATTAAATATAATAATAAAAATATTAATAAACTTTTTTTATAAATTAAAAATTTTTATATATTTTTTATATATTTTTTAATATAAAAAAGGTTTATAATATTTTAATAATTTTTTAATTAATAAAACTTAATATAATATAAATATTAATATAAAAAAATAAATAATAATTAATTTATAAAATAAATTTATTAAAGAATATTATAAAAATATTTAATAAAATAATAATATATAAATATATTTATAAATATTTATTTTAAAAATATATTATATTTAATAAGTTTAATTAATTAAATAAGTTATAAAACCTAAAATATAAAATATAAAATATAAATCTAAAAGTTTTATAAAAATTTTAATAATTATAAATATTAATATATTTAAATAATAAACCCTAGTTATAATTAATTAATTATTATTAATTAAAAATATTATTATAATATAAATAAATAATAATAATTTAAATAATAAATTAAAAAAATAATATTAATATTAATATTTTTATTTAAGCTAGTTATACTTGTTTTAAAAATAATTTTTTAAAAAATATTTATATTAGCTAAAATAATGGTTATAAAAATATTATAAAATCAAAAGATAATTACTTTATAAATACCTGCTTTTATAATATTTTACCAGTAAAAATAGTACTAACCCAGACATTAAGCACACTAGTTCCTGAACCAACCAATAAAAATAAAGAACCAGAAAAATCAAAAGAACCAGAGAAACCAGAAAAATCAAAAAAAGACAAGTCATTATTACTATTACCACCTCTAGAACAAATTACTATAGCTAGCCTATTAAAGACCAAAGGTTTTAAACCTATATTCTTTAGGTTATATAATAAGTTGTTACGAAGTAGACCAGGAAAGCGGCCAGCTGGGCAGACCAAAGGGGGGAAAGCCATACGCTAAGAAGATTGGAGGCGGGCCACGGCCCAGAAGATAGGAAGTCACATGATTAGTCACGTGATGGATAGGAGGATAGGAGAGCTATCCTGCGATCCAAAGGGATAGGAGGATAGGAGAGCTATCCTGCGATCCAAAGACAAAGGGGAGAATGGGGTTTCCTATATAAGTCTGATGTTTCTAGTTCTAGTCACTCGTTTAGTTTAGTTCTTTAGCTATCAATTTCTCATCTCAATTTCTATTGACGACTACTACTCTATTGCGACTAGACTAGTGGTGGGAGTACCAGCAAACCTCCCTTACGGACCACCTGCTGTTAGTCTTATTGTTACCTGCAAATCAAGAACCCCCGCGTACGTCTTATATATCTTTCGATATATAAGAGGTCTGTAACAGGTTATTTAATAATTATAATATTAAGAATAAAAGATAAAAAATAAACAATTAATAAAAATAAGAATTTAATATAATAAATAATAATAAACTACCGACCACTAAATAAAATTATAATATTAAATAGATATTATATTATTTATATAATAAAAAAATAGAAAACAATTATTTAAATAATATATATATTATATAAATATTTAATAATATTATAAAAACTATAAAATATATTAGGCAGCTTTTAATATATAATAATAATAATAATATAATAATTTTTAAACAAGTTTATATTTATTTATTTAAATAATATTTTGATTTATTTAAATATATTCAAGAAATATAAAAAATATATAATTTTAATATTAAAAATATTTTAAAAAGCCAGACTATAACTAAACCTAAAAGAATATATATAATATATATAAAAGATTAATTTTTTAAGATTTATAATTATACCTAGATAAATAAAAATATAATTATTAAAAATTAATATAATATATAATTAAAAAGTCTTAAATCTAATAATAATTATAAATATTAAACAAGTTTTAGAATTTTTTAATTATATTTACATATTTATTAAAAACTTTAAAAATATAATATAATATTTTATAAAATATATAATAAAGGAATATAAAAAAAAGACCTTTTTAATTTTAAAAAGAATATAAAAAGCTTTTAAAAAATAATAAAGAATAATATTTAATAGTTTATTATTTAAAGATATTAAAAGATATAATATTATATTATTTTATTTATAATAAAAAACTTTTTATAATTATTATAATATTTAAAAAATAAAAATTATTTTTTATTAAAATAATAAAATTAATTAAAATTTATTTAAATTATAAAAACTTAATAAAATTTATAATTATATAAAAGATTATTAAATAATATAAAAACTAAAGAGTTTTTTTTTTAAAATTCAATTTTAAAATATATTATATTAAAAAAAAGATTTAAGCTAATACATTTAATTAATAAAGTTAAAAAGAATTCAAGGTTTTAAAATAAAATATTTAAATATTATATTTTTAATAAAATAAGAGTTTGAAAGTTTAAACTATTTTTAAGAATCTTTTAAATATATAATTATAATAAGCATATAATTTAAAAAAGCTAGCAGAATTATATAAATAAAAAAAATAAAAAAATAATAAGCTAATTTATAAATAAAAGATCTATATATTAAAAGCCTTATAAAATAAGTTTATTAAAGATTTTTATAAATATTTATTATATAAATATTAAAAAATAATTAAATTTATAATAAAAGGTTATAATATTTATAATAAAGCCAAGGCTTTATAATATAAACCTTATAGAATATTATAATTAATATAATTATTTAAGATTTTATTATTAAACTATTTTTATTAACCGACCTAGTTATAAATATATAATATAATAAATATAAGAAACTATTAACTAATTTATAAAATATAATTATTTTTTATTATTTAAAAATAATATAACTATTAAATAGTTTATATATATTTTTATTTATTAATATTTAAATAAATATAAAATATTAAAAAGAATTATTTTTAATTATAATAAACTTTTTATATTTAAGTTTAAAATAAGCTTTTTTAATAATTAAATATTAAATTTAAGTTTTTAATTATTTATTATCCTTAAATAAATAAACAGATAAAAAAACTAAACTAAATTTTTAAATAATATTTTTAAAATTGTTTTAATTATTAATAAAATATTGAAATAAAATTATTATTAATTATATGAATTATTTATAATATATTAATTAATAAAAATATAAATATATTATTTTATAAAATAATTTATAAATAATTAATTATTATTAAAAAATAAAAAGTATTATTAATAAAAGTTTTTATTATTATAATTATAATATTTTAAATTTAAATTATTATTAAAAAAATTAAAATATTATAAATAAAATTATAAATATAATTTTAATTTTTTTAATAATAAATATTATAATATTATAATAAAAAAGAAATTAAAAAATTAATTTTAATAAAAGAAAATAATGTTTATTTATTATATTAAAAATAAAATATAATTTTATAAATTTTATAAATTAAATTTTAAAGAATTATTTTATTAATTAATTATAAATTATGATTATTAAAAAATATATAAATTTATTTTATTTTTTATATTTTATTATTTAAATTAATATTAAAAAATATATTAATAAAAACCTAGCTTAAAATGAAAAATAATTAAAATATTTATAAAATTAAAAAAATATTAAATCTTTATTAAAATAAAAATAATATTAAATATTTTATTAAATAAAAAAATATTTATATATTAATAATATTTAAAAATTTAAAAGATATTTAAAAATTATTATAATTATTATAGATTAATTTTATTATTAATACCCTGATTGCCTAGGGCCAAGAATAAAGGGTCGACTTTTTAGGCGGTGTTTAGCGCGTCTTAATCTAGCCCTAGGATAGCTTTAGATTAACTATTACTAGATATTACCAAGGGATTCTATTTCTTGCGCTTTTTACGCTTGTGTTCTTTATAATATTTTTTTTTATTTTTTTTATTCTAATCTATCTAGCCTATTTATATTATTAATATTATAAATAATAGCCTTGATTATTTTATCATATTATAGTTTTTTTTATATTTAAAAATAACAGGTTTTTACTTTTTTTTTTTTTTTTTTTTTTAAATTTCTTTTCTAGCTTAAAATAATAATAAATTATTTTTTATAATTATTTTAATAAAAGCTTTTATATATTATAATTTATTTATTTAAATTAAATATAAAATATATATTAACTAAAATTAATAAAAGAAATTCTATAAAATAGATTATAATATTTATAATAAAAATATTTAAAGGTTATAATAATAGGCTAATAAAAAAGAGATTATTTAAAAATTAAAAATATTTAATAATTTTTTGCTAGAAAACAAACTTAATAATATATTTTTTTATATAACTAAGTATTATTATAAAGGGTATATATATAAAAAGAAAAAAGAACTTATTTATTATTAGAAAGAAAAAAAGAGATAATATTATAAAAAAGGGTACCTTAAAAAAAGGCTTAGCGCATGTTATATTCTTATATTTATTTATTTATTATTAATGCTTATATAAACCCTGCTTATTATATAAAAGGATTAATTACGACTTTATTACTCCGGTTAATATTAATCCTGTTAGTCTTAACTAAATTAATATAATTAATAATAATTTTATTGGTGTTAAGTTATTTATGCTTAATAAAATATATTTTTTATATTTATAAGATCTTATAATCTTTTTATATTTAATTGTTTATTTAGTTTAGTTTTTTAATTATTAATTTTGTTTTATTTTAAATTTTAACCTAATATTTATATATATTCAAAAATAACTATTATATTTAACGGTATTAAGCATAGCAGTAGAAGTACTAGTAAACCTCCGTTACGGACTACCTGCTGTTAGTCTTATTATTACCTGCAAATCAAGAACCACTGCGTACGTCTTATATATCCTTTGACATATAAGAGGTCCATAATATTAAAATATTATTAATTCTTAAAAAATTAATCTTTTATTTTTAATTTTAAATAATTAAAATATTAATAATAAAATTAATTTATAATAATTATAAAAATTTTTAAACATTTTTTAAATTTTTAAATATTATTAATACATAAATATTCTTTTATTTAATAAAATATTTAATATTATTTTTATTTTAATAAAAATTTAATATTTTTTTAAATTTGTAAATATTTTAATTATTAATTTAAATAATAAAATATAAAAAATAAAATAAATAAATATTTTTTAATAATAATAATTTATAATTAATTAATAAAATAATTCTTTAAAATTTAATTTATTATTAAATTATTTTATTTTAATTTATAAAATTCTTAAAATTATATTTTATTTTTAATATAATAAATAAACATTATTTTCTTTTATTAAAATTAATTTTTTAATTTCTTTTTTATTATAATATTATAATATTTATTATTAAAAAAATTAAAATTATATTTATAATTTTATTTATAATATTTTAATTTTTTTAATAATAATTTAAATTTAAAATATTACAATTATAATAATAAAAACTTTTATTAATAATACTTTTTATTTTTTAATAATAATTAATTATTTATAAATTATTTTATAAAATAATATATTTATATTTTTATTAACTAATATATTATAAATAATTTATATAATTAATAATAATTTTATTTAAATATTTTGTTAATAATTAATATAATTTTAAAAATATTATTTAAAAGTTTAATTTAACTCTTTTATCTCTTTATTTATTTAAAAATAATAAATAATTAAAGAT
The DNA here is from genome assembly GCA_022593225.1 of Xylaria sp. FL0064. Taxonomy (NCBI): domain Eukaryota; kingdom Fungi; phylum Ascomycota; class Sordariomycetes; order Xylariales; family Xylariaceae; genus Xylaria; species Xylaria sp. FL0064. Next base: position 1,901,573 of record JAJKLE010000003.1, read on the forward strand.
TTAAACTTAATATTTAATTATTTAAAAAAAACTTATTTTAAATTTAAATATAAAAAATTTATTATAATTAAAAATAATTCTTTTTAATATTTTATATTTATTTAAATATTAATAAATAAAAATATATATAAATTATTTAATAATTATTTATATTTTATTATATTATATTTTATAATTAAAATAATTAATAAAAATAATTTAATAATAAAATTTTAAATAATTATATATTATATCTATTTAAATATTTATATTAATTATAATACTTTATTATAAATTTAATTACTCTTTTATATTTATATAATAAATATTTAAAAAGAATCTTTAATAAATTTATTTTATAAAAATTTCAATATATAAATCTTTTATTTATATATTAATTTTTTATTCTTTATTTTCTTTTATTTATATAATTCTATTAATATTTTTAAATTATATATTTAATTAAAAATATAATATTTAAATATTTTATTTTAAAATTTAAAATTCTTTTTAATTTTATTAATTTAATATAATATATTTTAAAATTAAACTTTAAAAAAATTATTCAATTTTTATATTATTTAATAATTCTTTATATAATAATAAATGTTATTAGGTTTTTATAATTTAAATAAATTTTAATTAATTTTATTATTTTAATAAAAAATAGTTTTTATTTTTTAAATATTATAATTATTATAAAAAGTTTTTTATTATAAATAAAATAATATAATATAATATTTTTTAATATTTTTTAATATTTTTAAATAATAAATTATTAAATATTTTTATAATTATTTTATTTAAAATATTTATTTAAAAAAGATTTTCTTTAATAAATTAAAGATTATTTTAAGTTTTAATTTTTTAAAAACTTTTTATATTATTTTTAAAATTAAAAAAGGTTTTGTTTATATTTTCTTATTATATATTTTATAAAATACTATATTAAATTTTTAAAGTTTTTTAATAAATATATAAATATATAAATATAAATAAAGATTTTTAAATTTTATTTAATATTTATAATTATTATTAAATTTAAAGATTTTTAATTATATATTATATTAATGTGTATTAATTATATTTGTATTTATTTAAATATAATTATAAATTTTAAAAAAATCAATTTTTTATTTATATTATATATATTTCTTTTAAATATAATTATAATTTAGTTTTTTAAAATATTTTTTATATTTTTAAATATATTTAAATAGATAAATATAAATTTATTAAAAAATTATTATAATATTATTTAAATAATTATTCTTTATTTTATTCTTTTAATTATATAAATAATATAATATTTATTTAATATTTTAAATATTATAAATTATTATATTTAATTAATATTCTTTTTATTATTATTAATAAAATAAATAAATATTTATTTAATATTATAATTCTTTAATAAATCTTTTAATTAATTGTTTTTAAATATATTTTTATAAAATTTCTATTTTATTTAATTTTATATAATAAATTTAATAAAACTTTAATTAATTTTTTTTAATTAAAATATAATAATTCTACAAATTTGTTACGAACCAACAGGAGGGTGGCCAACTCAATGGGCCAAGCGCAGGAAAAGAATGAGGCGCCGGGCCAGAGGAGGGGAAGAGAGGTCCCAACTGGGACAGGTCACGTGATGGATCACTGGATCACGGTGGTGAGCCAGTGAGCCCTGGATCACCAAGAGGAGGAAGTGAGTCTTGGATCTCTTACATTTCCTATGTCTATATAATGATCATGATTTCCTGTATCTAGTCGCTCGTTTATTCTAGCTCTCTAGCTATCAATCTCACACTCTTATTTCACTTCATACTTTGAACATCTAAGAGCGACTACTATTCTATCGCGACTAGACTAGTGGTGGGAGTACCAGTAAAACCTCCCTTACGGACCACCTGCTGTTAGTCTTATTGTTACCTGCAAATCAAGAACCCCCGCGTACGTCTTATATATCTTCCGATATATAAGAGGTCCGTAACAAAATTATATTTAAAAAATTTAGAATATTTTTTTAATATATTTTTAATAATCTTATTTATTTATTAATTTAATTTTTATTTAATTATTTTTATTTTTTATTAAATTATAAAATTATTAATTATTAATTATAATATTTTTAAAATAATATTATATTTAAAAATATTAATAATATTAAATATAATTTATCTTTTATATTTTTATATAAATATATAAAAAAGGATTATTTTTTAAATATTTAATTATTATTATAATTAAAAATATTTTTATTAAATTTTATAATTTCTTAAGATTTTAATTTATATTTTTAAAAAATATAATTTTATTTTATTATTTTTAATAATATAATATTTATTTATATTTTAAAATTTATTAAAATTTTATATTTCTTTTTAATATTTAAATTTAATTTTAAATTAATTTCTTTTTATATTATATTAAATTTTTATAAAACTTTAATAATTTTAATTATTCTTTATTTTTTAATTTTATATTGTTTAATTCTATTATATAAAATATATTAATAAATATTTAATTTAATATTTTTTCAGTTTTTTATAATATAAATCTTTTTCAATTTAATTCTTTATAAATAAAAAATATTTTTTAATTATTATTTATTTTAATAATTTATTTTAAAAATTAAAAATCTTTTAATTTATTTTATAAATATTATATAATATATTTATATAATTCTATAATATTTTAAATATTTAAATATTTAAATATTAAAAAATTATTATTTTCTTTATTATTATTTTATTATATTTATAATTTTTAATAATTAATTAAATAATTAATTAAAAAATATATATAATTTTAATTTTAATTTTAATTTTAATTTTAATTTTAATTTTAATTTTAATTTTAATTTTAATTTTAATTTTAATTTTAATTTTAATTTTAATTTTAATTTTAATTTTAATTTTAATTTTAATTTTAATTTTAATTTTAATTTTAATTTTAATTTTAATTTTAATTTTAATTTTAATTTTAATTAATAATATTTTATTATTTCTTTATATCTTTTATAATTTAAATTATAGAAAAACTTTTTTTATTTTTTTAAACTTATTTAAAATATTTCTTTTTATTTTTTATTTTTTTATTTTTTAATAAATTATTTTATTTTTTTAAATATTTTTAAATATTAAATATTTAAATTATTTATAATTTATATTATAATAATATTAATTATATTTATAATTTTATTTTTTAAAATAATACATATTTTTAAATTATATTTTAAATTTAATTATAAAAACCTTTTTATAATTATTTAAATTTATTAATAATTTTTTACTTTTAATTAAATTATTTTTTAAAATTATATATTATATAATTTTAATTATTTTTATACTATATATATATCTATTATGATTTATTTTAAATAATATTTATATATATATTCCTCTTTAATTTTCTATAAATTAAATATTTTATTTTATTAAATATAAAATTATTTATTTAATTTAAAATAATAATTTTATATTCTTATTTTAAAAATATATTATTTATTAATTAATTTTTATTTTCTTTAATTCTTTTAAAATTCTTTTATTTATATTTCCTTTTTAAATTAAAAAAAGTTCTTTTTAATAATCTTTTTTATTATTCTTTTTTTTAAAATAATATAATAATTAAAAATATATTTTTTTATAATTAAAATATTTAATTTAAAATCTATTTTTAAATAATTATTTTTTAATTTGATTTATTTATTTAATCCTTTATTTTATATTTTTTAAAAAATTAATTTTCTTTATTATAATAAATCTCTTTTAAAATATTTATTAAATAATTATTAATTAATTATAATAATTATATTAATATATTCTCTAATTTTCTTTAAATTTATTTATTTTATAAAATTTATTTTTAATTTATATTTTTAATTTTATATAAAATAAATAAAATAATATATAATTTAATAATTTTAAAATTATTATTAATTATTTAAATCTTTTAATATATTTTATTTTCTTCATATTTTTAAGTAATATTTTTATTTATTCTTTAAAAATTTTATAATTAATAAAAATATTTTAAATATTTTATTTAATTTTATTTAATATAAAAACTTTTAAAGAAAATTTTAATATTAATTAAAATTATTTAAATATTTTTTTTATTAAAAATTAAAAAATTATTATTATTTCTTAATATTTTCTTTAATTATTAATTTATATTATTTTAAATAAAATTTTATTTATATAAAAAATATTTTTATATTTATAAATTTATTATATAATTTAAAAAATATAAATTTAAAACTTTTAATTTTTAATAAATTAATTATAATAATTTATTTTAATAATAATAATAATAATAATAATAATAATAACTTTTATTTTTTTATTTTTTTTTATTTTTTTTAGTTTTTAACTTTTATTAATTAATTTAAAAATTAATATATTTAAAATTTAAATTAATATTAATTTTATTAATTAAAATATTATTAAAATAAATATTTAAAAAATTATTATTATTATTATTATTTTTTAATTTTATAATATTTTTATAATTATTAATTTAATTAATATAAATATTCTTTTTAAAAATTATTTTTAAAATAAATATAATTAATTTAAATAAAAATATTAATTTTAATATTATTTTTTTTAATTTATTATTTAAATTATTGTTATTTATTTATATTATAATAATATTTTTAATTAATAATAATTAATTAACTATAATTAAAATATATTATTTAAATATATTAATATTTATAATTTATTGAAATATTTATAAAATCTTTAAATTTATATTTTAATTTTATATTTTATTATTTTATTAAATCTTTTTATAATATTTTTTAATAAATTTATTTTATAAATTAATTATTATTTAATTTTTTATATTAATATTTATATTATATTAAATTTTATTAATTAAAAAATTATTAAAATATATATAAAAAATTTTAATTTATAAATAATAAATAATTTATAAAAAAAATTTATTAATATTCTTATTATTAACTTAATTTTAATAAAATAATAATTATTTATATATAAAATAAAAATTAAAATTAATAATTAAAAAATTAAATTAAATAAATAATTAAATATAAAAAAATTATAAAATTATATAAATATAAAAAATATAAATAAAAATAAATTTATTAATTTATTATTATAATTTAATAATTTAAGGTTTATTAGTTTATTATTATAATCTAATAATCCAGGGCTTACTGGCTTATTTTTATAATCACATGACCTATGCTAATTATAGCTTTTTCTCCCTTTATATCTGGCCTAGTACCTCCTCTCTTCCACGCCTGGCCCGTCGAACTGGCCACCCCTTCCGTTGGTTCGTAACAAACAACTACCTTGTCGGAGTAGGGCGGATATTTATTTCTTTAGTGTGTGTTCTTTTGCTAGATCCGCTCTTCCCTAGTCTTTTGTTACCAAGGGTTCATTGTATGGAAGGATGGGACGATGACCGAAGCTGATGGGCAGGGAGTTACCGAGGCTATTATAGCGCAGCACTACTGTAGAACAGGATCTGGTTATTCCTGAATAGACAACACTAAAACACTAGTAAACTATGCTCAAGGAAGGAACTTAGTGTACATAATAGTATACTCAGTTTACTTTCTAGGGCAAATGGCCACTGTAACTGAGAGGCCGCGAGCCTTCTCACTCAACTTCACACACGATGATTTCTGTTGTTCCAGCTTGTATGAAGCGAACGACAACTAGACATTATTACTTTCACCCGATGCAACAGCAAAACTCAGCATCTCCTCCGAAATATACTAATAGTACCCGGGGAGATAAAGAGAGAGCCACGCGGACTACGAAAGGGTCCGCTTTCGACCGAGCTAAGCTACCGGTCCCGAGCACGACGGCTACACTACCTATTTATTCATACCTGCTATCCTCGGGTAGTCTAGCGTGTCTAGTCGACGGCTGTAGCATTCAACGAACGGCCTACACCGGCTGAACGGGGAACTACGGGCCATAGACCGAAAATCCCTAACATTAACGGATGTACTTTTCGGCGAAATAACAGCTAGCGTGAGCTAAGAACAAACGACTACACTACACAGAAAAAAAAATGAAACCTCAAAATCCCTCTCGGCAGACATAGGCGGGACTAGTATAGGTAAGTTACTAAAAGTAGTGTAGACGCTGGTATAACCCTATTTGGAAGACATTTGAATAAGCATGTGAAGGGCTAGATAGCGGGATTTGAAAGTCAACCTAGAAATTCTCCTTTGAGTCTGGGATTGTAGTTAATGGAATGTTACGATATCAGGAAACGGGGACATGTTACCTATTTTGTATGGAATTGTTACATTAATAGGGGCGGTTTCTCGTGGGTTCGCAAATTACTACTCTACTTTACCGGATTCGAGGCTAACGGCAGTTTCCAAGTGGCCTTGCAGCTGTCGCTACCAACATTGTCGTGATTTAGGTACAAACTGCTTGGCGCCCTAACCATTATGGTGGCCAATACCAGGGATGAAGTTGAGTGTTATGCCTCTTCCATACGATGGCTTTGCCTTCCACTATGCCAACCCCAGAAATTGCAGTTGGCAGCTAACAGCCAAGAGGAACTTTTGGTGAACATCTGTGCGTTCGCGTATGTATGATCGGTTGATTCCATGTTTCATCGATGGATGGTTGACCAGGATGTTGACGTACTAACCCATACCTGATGCTGCCCTCCTTTTCTGACTGGATGAAACGTATCCACGCTTTGACGCCCAGCGGTCTAGAGAGCCCCGTTGAAAGCAAGAATGATAATAAAGCCGACTTGGGTATATTTTGCGTGTAACGTATATTGTATTGCCCAACCTAGGTAACATGTCCGGTGACACTTCCATGTATCATACCACCCATAAAATAAGACCGTCATGAGGGTCGACAATGAAACAAGTGACATCAAAAGCTTCACTAAAACGGGAATTTTGAGAACATGATGGAATTGAATGATGAGAAAATTATCAATTCCGGGTATCTATTTCCAAGCTATCCAACATGACAGAGCCGTGAAGGTAATAATGTATGTCCTTTAAACATGGCGCCGGCCTCCAAAGTATATATACAAGATGCAGTTTTAGCATTAAGTGGAATATCGTCATAGGCCCCGTGTCGGGCTGTTGTGGCAGGAGCGTTCGTTTTCAAATGGGTACGTGCGGGATACTGGTTTTCGTCTCTCTCGTGTTGCAATAGCGTTCGTGTTAACTCGATCCTCGGCCCATGACGTCCATCTCATACCCCTCGCTGTCATTGTCGCTTCTGTCGTGGTAGCTCAACCGGACTTCTTGAGTTTGCATGATCTTGCCCGGCTCGGTGGTGGCCTCAAGGATGCTCTTGGCGCTGCCTGTATCTCCATGAACGTCGTAAGGGCATTTGGTACCGCGGCCAGTAACCGTCGTCACCACTCTGCTCGTGTGAAACGCCGACTCTCCCTTTCGCGAGTTCCCCTTTGTATTGCTTCGTGCTGTACCCTTCGCTCCAGACACATCCACACGTCCTGAGGCGTATTTCTCGCCGCTGAAGTATTTGGCGCCCGATGTGTGGATTTCTTTGATGAGAGCGCGCAAGACAGGGATCGATGCGGCGATTATTGTCGTAGAGGGCTCCGCTACAAACCAGATGACAAGGGTTGTCGCTTTGGCTAAGGAAAAATGAGAAACTGATCATTCCGGCACTTGAAGTACAAAGCGCATAGTCAACTTACTGGAAAACGAGGCCCCTTCAGCCAAAGTGGGTAAGAATACAGTCCTAATGACTGCTGTAATTCCGGCTCTGGAATACAATTAGTGGCTTGTACGAGAAAACATGCCGTTAAAATCCCAATATTCTTACAGAGCACCAAAACTCATGGCGATGGCCACACCGAGTTTCTCAGCCTTCTTCATGTTTAAGTTCTTCACTAAGAACCATGGTACAAGGGCAAATATGAAATCAACTGCGGCGGAGATGGCTACGTAAAACAGTTAGCGATGTTTGCTTTTAGCATTGTTGATATGATTTCACATACCGCCACCGAAGATAGCATATTTGGTATAGGTCCAGATGTCCCAGCAGGTATCCTTCGGAAGCCAAGAGTAGATGGCCGGTTCACACTTGAAGAATGTGAAGATAATCGTGAAGAAATATACGATGTTCAAGAGGACGATTAGCATAACGACTAGTTGTCTCATCCGTCCCTCTGTCACTCGCAGGAGTGTGAATCCAAATGAGGTCTTGCTGAAATCACTGGCTAAAGATAACAGGACATTCTGAACACCTCCGTGAATTTGGAGTTGCCTCGCAGCTGCCGGTCCGATCACTGCGTTCGGGTCGGCAAATCCGAGCGTGATACTGCTGGTGATGAAGGCGACACCAAGGAGTAGGGTGATCTAATAGTCCGGGCGATGCGGTTAGCAATGGAACTATGGCCGTTAAACATAGAGCTTTTACCTACAAAGGCTGCTATTAAGACGTAATCATCCCACCAGAGACCTCGACTGCGACTGATTTTGCAGTACACACGCAAAGACAGGAACACAGCCGCCAGGGCTGTTAATGTCCAGTTGACGGCATTCAGCACCACTCCGAAATACGCCATTTTCGCTGGTGTGTCGTCCTCGTTGAATATCCTTGCCGGGGTGAATAGGTCATCGATGTGGTTCCGAGGTCGACACGGACTCTGATCAAGATCGTGAACAGCGAGATCTTGAGCAAAAAAAGAGAAACCCGCAATGGAGCAGGACCCAGTCCTCCACAGGAAGATCCGCGAAATATATTGTGTCTTCTTTGCTTATCCCTGGCCACTGCCCGGCCTATCTGCACTAGTTCCTGGATCGTCTGGAAATATTTGGACCAAGACCAAGACTTTAGACTGAAGAGCAAGTACTGGGGTTCTTAACCATTGATAGCTGAGATTTTCTCACTCGAACCCAACAAGCACTCAGAATCGACCATTATAGGATAGTGTGCGTCACTTATACATACCTAGGCATATATGCTAAACTGCTAGTGTAGTTGTAGTGTGAAGAGCTGCTTGCAAGGGTTCCGCTTGGCTTCAAGGTTGTTGAAGTCGGTTGTAAAAAGGGCCGTGCAACTTTTGCGCAGGTAACTATGCATATGACTTTAGTAGGCATTTAAACCCATACGTGTACTGCGAGGCAGCCAGTCACTGAAGTCCATAGACCTGTATAGCAGTAGACAGATCCCATATACGGAGTCTTCCTCCTCTAATTCCGGGCCACTCATAAATAACTAAGTAATGTAGATCTGCCAATAGAAGCACTTGCTTGTGTATATTAACTGTATTCTACCTACAAGTTGTATGGTAAGTTGATAGACCAGACTGCTTACCAAGTAGTTAGTTGTGACTATATACAGCTCCTTGTTCGCTACAACTACCAGTCTTGGTACGAGCTTCGGATCGTGCCTAGCATACTCTTCTGCTAGCAGGAAATAGCAATCAAACTAAGTGGACACCCGAAGTGGTCTAGGTTAGTGTAACCGAACGGACCAACCGAGGGTTTTCAAATCCTCTGCCCGGGGCGGGTAAGATCGACGGATGCTTCTGCTCTAATGAAACGGCACTCGGTCAATTATAGGCAGGGACTAAAAGCGGGAACCCAGGCATTAGCTCTGCCATAGGACAGGCGTAGAACAGGCGTAGTGTACTACGTAGTAGAGCGAAACTCGCTTGCCAACCAACCAATTCCCAGTGCCGAATGCGCCGACGCCAGCTTCTGTCAATGTAGATAGTGAGCTCGCCATTGCACCGGGGAAGAGATCCTGCAGCTTCCCTCACCTCTTCGGCTGGCCGGAGAAGGATCTAGTAACACATAGCGTATGCCTATACAGGTATAAGTCGTCATGAGACTTCTAGTGTATGCAGCGAACATAACAAGGGTAGGGTGTACACATGTGCTACCCAGGTAGTGTGGTGACAGCATCAATCAACTACGAAAGAACAACATCTATTTTGGCTCTAATATCTAACTATGAATGTAGTTATTCGATCTTCAACATCTCCTTGACGAACTATAGTTCGTCAACTAAATCATATCCGGTTTCAGTTTGAAGTACTTTACGAGTAAGTGAAGTCAAACACATCCCGCAAGTGGCTGCCCCAGACCGTATCTATCTCTATGTTGAGGCCCTCTAGCAACTCTGTCCACGGAACCTTGCGAATGTGGAAGCATGATGAGCTCAAGAGGAACGTCTAATGCTAAGAGGAAGATATTCGGAAGGTGTAGGGTTACAGATAAATAGCACCTGGGATGTTAATGTGTTTCCATGGACCTGCAATGTACGGAATACGTGGTACACCTGAAGAGTGGTGATACCCTGGTTGTCCCGATCTCTTGATCATCCACGAAGGAGCGCATTGCATTTCGTACACTAGGTAGCAGACGAGGGGTTTCCAAGCTAGCAACTGAAGGATCATGATGTTCTGGAAGGGAATGAATCGCAGACACACCTGCCTAGGCATGATATATTTATTTCGCCCTTCTTGTTACCTAATTGTTATGCTCTGTAATATCGCTCTCAACTGCTAGCATGTCAGCATCATCTTCAGGAGCTAGGTTATTAGGAACTACCCTGTTCCCATGCCCTGTATGATTAGTAAAGATGCGTGCTCCCACTGCACGCTTAGAACACGCTACTCCGCTTGCAGTTTCTCTTCGCTTTACAGTATATACTGTATAGATGAAGGTAACAAATACGCTTTAACACAGTACAATATTTCATACGTTCGTCTGGACCATCGTCTCTACAACCCAGATGTGGATGTCAGATCATTACGGTATCAAGCAAGCAAGGCCATCTAGACCATATATCGAGCATACCGGTATCACGGTTGCATCTATGTGAAGTCGGAATGTTGTAACCGAACCATGCTCTAAGATAAGTACGCTGATCAAAGCGTACATACACTACCGTATCTCTCCGATTAGTTAACGTCTGGCAGCGGTGGCCGGATAACATCTTGGATGTTCGAAGCCCACAGTCTCCTACTACCTATGTTGCCAGCCCGTCATCTTTTATGCTATCTCCCAACGTGGCTGTATACACTAATGTCGGCATAAACAAGTTCCTCGTAATTTTTGCATACTTATACAATACTGCCAGGTAGCATATTAGAGGAACAAGCTACTACATCAGCTGCGCTAGGATGCACGGAATAGGATGCCTTCCGCGCTCAAGCCAACAACAACAACAACATCTGGGACGTTGCAGCGTACCGACTCAGTACACTAATAGGCAATACAGATATCCTGCTGCCCTGTGCGCTGCTGACATGCATGATACGTACATGTACTATACCACTTAGAGTACGTATTGTTGGGCCGAAGTGGTCGTCGTGATGCGATTGGTATTGCGGAGAAGTCGTACGATATGCCCCATGCTCTGGCATACTTTTTCTGTGAAGAATCCATACCCTTGGCAGCTCTGTATCTGGTACTGAGATACAGTGCAGATCTCTACCCGAAACCGTCGTCTGTCTTGCGATACACGAAGATCGCCTCAGGGGTTGGTGCCACTACTGTAGAAATTTGTGCATAGCACGCGAGCATGACACGAGGAAGGCCATTCATCAACACTAAAGTGCTTACAGAGGTACCTATTGGATGGCCAACAATACTTAACAAAAACATGAGAAAGTGGAAGAAAAAAAGAGAAGCCAATGTCATCTCATCAACATTGCAAAACAGCTATGTGAAAGAATTTTCCCATCGAAATTCATGCGCCATTAAGATTTGAGGCAGGCTTTCGATTTTGTTAAGTATTGGTTTGAACTATAAAATAATTTTATTTCTTATTATGCCATCTCCTGCTCTACTGGGAAAATCTAGCTTCTTGAACGAGTCACTACAAAATTCGATTTAAAATAAAGCGCAAATAAAAAGACTCGATGGGGCCGCTGACTGGGATGGAACAAGTCTCCGACTCATACAATTGCATTGCATAAGTTCGTTTCCACCGAAAAAACGGGAGCTGAAGCGATCAAACCTGCACTATTTTAGAGATAGTGGTAGGCTTAATTGGTCAAGCAACATAAGCTTATTAGTGTGGCAATCAGAATTTGCTGCATCGCACATCACTTTAGCTAGGTGGGTTTATATCGTCTCTGGATCGGCGGGATGTCCTAGTAGCTTGGAAACAGACGAGCTGAAGAGCACAAGGGGGTAGGTGGTGTAGGAAAAAAAGGTTCAGTCCTACTAACACTTTTACCACTACTACTACTGAACGTTTTTTCTTACACTATCTTTGGGGGGACGAAAACAAGAAGAATTGCAAGGGTTATTACAGTCGGAACTTGTTTCGGACACCTCAGTGATCCAAATGTCCTTAGACCTTCGACTACTTACCCTATTGATCCAACCTTCGGGTGCACCATTTCTGCCCAGGCATTGCCATGAATGAGTAGATAGCCACGTCAGAGTTGTACTCAAGATACATATCAGTGCCTTCGTTATATGAAGCTCACATGTCGAGTTCTATAAAGCTTTGTGATACAAAGGTAGATAGTAGAGACTGCTCGGCAGTATGCAATAATTTCAGATCTAGCGTGGGACATTTTGACAGATGGAGGGTATAATAATATCATTAGGAGCAGTAGAAGCCAATGCGGATTATCTTATGGCATTGCAATGGGGTTCTCCTCTTCATTAGGCAGCCAAGGGAGTCACCGTCCGCGATGCTTCTAGCTTGTTCTCAACCGTGACACTTGGAAGTTGCCGTATATCCACATGCTCATTATTACCAAGATCGATGATTCGAACAGCATCTATACCCACGATCCCTTCCTTCAGGGCGAGAAATTTTAGCTCAGTTGCATGACACGTCCCGGGTGCGAGGGGCCCAATCCTGACATCGGGGCTCAGACATACAAGCTCAGCGTTATCCACAACGCTGCTACTTTGGATGGCATGGACCACGTTATCGTCTAATACAGCTTCTGCCACATCTTTTTCCCGGAGGGATTTGGATCGCCTGTGCGAGCCATCTGGTGCCCGAGATATAGAGGGTGGCCTAGTCACACGTGATTCGTTGCGTCGGCGTCGAGGGATAACTACCATTGTGAGTTTTCTAGCTGCGGCCGACTGGTTTCGTGACTGATTGGCCACGAAAACATCCCACGAAAACTCATCCCCAACAAAGATCTTCTGAGTGGATGGAGGCGTGGAGAATGTCACCGTGATTCCTAGCTCCTGTATTGCTGCCTCTGTCTGTGTAGTCGATGCTTCTAGAGAAGGTAGAGCATCTGGTCTCGCAATAGACGGGGCTGTCAACGAAGTAGTGCTCTCCCCTCCAAGGGACAGTTGACTTGGTCGGTGCGTGCGCTGGATAGGTTGCATTGTAGACCCATAGCCAGGATTTACCGGAACTGTGAAATCAATCGCTGCCGTCCATGCCAAGCTGAGCCACGGCTTGGTTTGTGGACTCACCAACGCGATTGCTGAAATTGCGATATTCAAGTCTCGCATTTGATTTTGTGAGATGACATCGGTGTCCCTTGGGACTATGCGGTATATGAACGTGATATGATCATGCGAAACACAGGATAATGGCAGAGAGGGACCAGCCTGGGCTGTGAGGTCTTCAACCGTGGCGTCTGGAATTTCGAGCGTAATGTTGTCCAGAATGATCTCGCAATCAAAAAATGGAGTAAAATCAACTTCGAGCATAGCAATTACGGCTGCTGTAGCAGGAGTACTGTTTGGGTGCGTGAACCTTACGCGTGAATGCACGGTTGGATAGATACGCAGAGAAAGTCTTGACAATGACCTGATGGGACGTATTAAGTCACTAGCCTGTTGTGTGAGAGGGGTTACACGGGATACTCTCAGAGCAGAGAGCCGTGGCTTTATCCCGTCTAGAGCAGGATCATTACCGAATGACTCTAGCAGGTTAAGGCTGGAAGCCATACTACTTGGCATATAGTCGTCTTGGAGTGCATCAGCAAGAGAACCCGAAGCAGATCTCGAGCTCGCTGTTGCAACAAAAATAGCCGAGGGACTCTGCAAGCGAATTCTAGGTCTACCAAGGAACACGGGTTTCTTCCACAAGGCGTAGGTACAACTCTCAGATTCAACACCGTTGCTTTCTCCATCGTCGAGCGAGCGGTGTATTATTATGGGAGGGTCCTGTGACGCATCTATAGTGCCAGTGTATATGACTTCGGAACCGGGCAATGTCTCGCGGTCGGCGGTACCTCCGTTCACAATCTGGGCGTCTAGTGAGATACTAATGCTTTGTAATACTACCCGAAGATTATCATCTTCGGCATAGGGAATCCTAAGCACGAGCACGACGTCGACGGATTCATCTGGGGTCTGCATATGAGTACGGTGAGAATGCGACAACACGGGTGCTCGAGACTAACTCACCAAAAAATAGTGATTCTCGCTGTTCTATTGAATCGATAAGCTTTTCGAAGGGTTGACTGTCATCTTTGAAGACTTGTTCAGGCACAAAATCGGTATCGCGAGGAATGAAATAGCTGAGGCTCGAGTCGTCCACGAAATCTGGTCCAGGCTGAGGCGTGAAGTCGGAAGTCGGATCGCCCATTGCAACTGAGCTCGGTTAAAGGACGCCGCTATGGGCAAACTTTCTTTGTGCCTCCTACTTTTACCAATCCTTTCTAGCTACCGATACATCTGAGAGCGCGCAACGCGTTGGGGTAAAGAAGGTGCTTGTAGAACTTGAAGTTGAGAACAACGGACACTGCTGCTTGGTTACGCTCAGGGGACTTACATAGGTAGTAGAGGCTAGGTACCCTCCTAGGCAAGCTTACGCCACGAGCTATCAGCCACATTCTCCGTCTAGCGTCGAGCTTACCCACATTTACCTTATCTACACGGACATAGGCTCGATAGGTACATCCTCCCTGCAGATAAGTACAGAACATACTGTGGCTGGGCGGATTCGACCCTGACTGCTAAAAAAAGTCAAGTCGGAATTTGGTCGCATTGCTGCCAACTATTTCGATGAGGTCCAGGAACGTATCGGTGTAGACACTAGACAGCATTTTTGAGGAAATAGCGCTATCTATATTCTATCATCAACTTTTGTCACCATGAACGGGGCCAACGGTCACTTTGGCCAGCCAAATCCATGGCAGGAGTTCAAGAGCCCCGACGGACGCGTCTATTACTACAACCCCGTCACGAAGGTCACGCAGTGGACGAAGCCGGAAGAAATGATGACACCGGCCGAGGTATGGATCATCAGTATTTGCGACTGTGTGCGCGCCACTGCTAACCCGTCTGCTGCAGCGCGCCCTTGCCAATCAGCCGTGGAAGGAATATACCGCCGAAGGTGGTCGCAAATACTGGTATAACACAGAAACCAAGCAGAGCTCTTGGGAGATGCCTGAGGTTTATCGCACAGCTTTAGGATACGACGCGACACCATCGACCCTTGCGTGAGTAGACTGTCCCCGAACCCCGCGAAAAATTATTGGCCCTGAACTGACTTGTCAGCCCTTCGACGCCCTTCAACGGTCCCGGAGGCTCTTTTCAACCTCCAGGGTACGATAACCATCGCGATTACCGTGATCACCGAGATCATCGAGATCACCGAGATGCCTATCCTGAGTCGCATCAACTAACCTACGGTAACGACCCTCGCGTCCAAGCCTTCACGCCCGCAAGCAATGAGCCTGAATACACCACAGCCGAAGACGCCGAGGCTGCATTCACTAAGCTGCTCCGTCGCAGCGGTGTACAGCCCGATTGGACCTGGGAACAAGCGATGCGAGCAATGATAAAAGATCCCCATTTCCGCGCCATCAAAGACCCGAAGGATAGGAAAGCCGCCTTCGAGAACTACTGCCATGACATGGTTATCCAGGATAAAGAACGTGCGAAGGATAGGCTGGCAAAGCTGCGCGCCGACTTTGCGACGATGTTGAAGAGCCATCCTGAGATCAAGTACTATACACGTTGGAAGACTGCTCGCCCCATCATCGAGGGGGAGACAATCTTTCGCTCTACCAACGAGGAAGAGGAACGACGACGGCTGTTTGAAGACTACGTCACAGATTTGAGAAAAGGACATCTCGAAACCCAAGCTAGTCTCAGGAAAAGTGCCATGGATGGACTGATTGATTTGCTGCCAAAGTTAAATCTGGAGCCTTATACTCGCTGGTCTGAAGCCCAGGGTCTGCTCAAGTCCACTGCCCCTTTTCAAAATGATGAGAAGTATAAAACCCTCTCCGATCTTGATATTCTGACTGTATTCCAAAATCATATCAAATCGTTGGAGCGGACTTTCAACGAAACTCGACAGGCGCAGAAAAACAAAAGATTCCGCATTGAGCGAAAGAATCGGGATGCCTTCGTGGAGTTACTCCAAGAACTCCGCAAGGCCGGCAAAATCAAAGCTGGCACAAAATGGAAGCAGATATTCCCCTTGATTGAAAACGATGATCGGCTTAAAGCTGTTTGCGGGCAGCCCGGCTCGACCCCACTCGACTTATTCTGGGACGTCGTCGAGGAAGAAGAGCGTGCCCTGCGTGGTACGAGAAATGATATCTTAGATGTCATGGATGTATGTTTAATAATGCACCTGGGGCTTGTACCTCGACTAATGCGGCTACAGGATAATCGTTTTGAGTTCACCCCTAAAACTACTTTCGAAGAGTTTACTGCAGTCTTGAAAAGTGACCCACGCAGTGCTAACATTGACCATGACATATTGATGCTGATTTTTGAACGTGTAAGTTTATTCGAGACATCAGCGGAATATACAGAGTTTGCTGACGAGTGGTGTAGCTCCAAGAAAAGAAGTCAAAGCGGTCAGATGAGGACAAGCATTCAGAGCGCCAGCAGCGGAGAGCTATTGACGATCTTCGTTCTTATATCAAGCATCTAGACCCGCCCATTGTAGCAGACGATACATGGGAAAAGGTCAGACCCCGCCTCGTACGCGCCCCTGAGTTTCAAGCGGTCACATCGGAAGAAGCTCGTAGAGGGGCTTTTGAAAAAGTCCTTCGCCGGATCAAGGACAGAGAAGAAGAAGATCGTGACCGCCACAGGCGTCGAGATCGATCGACTGATCGTGGTATGTATCGAGAGAGAGAGAAAGGAGAACGCTCTCACCGCAGTGAACGTGCACGCCCCTCGCGTCATAGTCGAACCCCCGAGCCAGACGCATATGAGGCCGATCGTCGAAAGGCTATTGCGGAGCGTGAAAAGAATTATCGTAAGTCAAGCATGGCCGAAAGCTTGCTATCTGATCGTCGCACGCTGGAACCACATCGAGAACGCGATCGCGATCGTGATCGTGAACGTGACAGGGACCGGGATCGCGACCGTGACCGCGAGAGAGAACGCGAAAGGGACCGAGATCGAGATCGAGAACGCGAACGCGAACGGGAACGTGACAGGGAACGAGACAGAGGAGAGTATCTACCTCGATCAAGGCGCGACGACCCTCCTAGTTATTACGACCGGGAAAGACGGGACCGTGAGGAGGAGCGTGAGAGGCTGTACCGTCGGCGTGTCGAGAGAGGTCCAGTAGAGGAACTGCCCTATGGTGATGAACGGCCGACTTCCTCAAGGCGCCGGAGAGCAGATGATGAGGATGATAACGATCGTCGAGACTCGCGAGACTCAAAGGTGAGATAACCCGCCCATACTACAGCAAGGTTCCCTAATTAACGTCGCTGGCAGAGATTGAGGAGAGAGAGAACACCTCGTGAGCGCTCTCCCCACCGCGAAGTTCGGCACAAGACTAGAACACCACCCGCACCTCGGCCGCCATCAAAGGAAGACGCGGGTGTGCATTCTGGTAGCGAAGAAGGAGAAATTGAGGAAGACTAGAGGTCGAGGAAAATGCGATCTGCGCACCTAGGACTGTATGTCCGCCGAATTTTCCGTCATGACAGATTCCGAGCGACTCGAGAAATTGCTTGAACTGAACCGACTCTTATGGGCTAATTTCGCCCCTTCAGCGAACATTTCGACGCGATCATGTCAGCGGTTTCTATTCCTTGTTGAGCCTTTGGGTCAACTCTCTCATTGCAAGTACGTGCGTGATTCTGTTAGCGCTCCTGGCACTTGGGGAATTTGATGACCTGGTTTCCGCAATGCAGTTTGGCGCCTGATCCTTAATTTACGGATCGAAAAGTATATTTCGTCTGCAACGTCCCAGAAGATTGATAGCTAGGGGCCATTTTCGTACGTCTAGAACGTCACACATTCGCCTCCACAAGAATGAGCTATCTCACTCTTTTGCAGGAAACCCCTGGACATCTATCGGTTTCTTGCCCTTTCTTTTTACGAAGAACGAGAGCCACTGGCGAACTAGTTGCAGCCAAGACGCTTTTCGGGAATCATAACTTTCGGTGTGTATCAACCCTCGCTCCTTGTTTCGTTCATTGCTGGGAGGATCAGTACTCTTTTTCAAGGGTCTACAACACATATAAGTTTTAGCCATGAATATAATTTATTTGTCTCGTACTCCATTACCTTGTTCCTTGAGAATCTGTTTCCTCTTCGCTCAACAAATGTAGGCTGGCAGGGACCACGTGACTGAATTAGTTGAATGAAGATGTCATCTGTCCACGTGCATGTAGCCTGTGTTCATGTTGATATATCAGCTATATTGGTTCACACTATATAGGTACTAGATGGACCTTTTGAAAACTTTGCCATGAAGTACTAGATGCCCTAGATGATACGTTGGCGAATGAACAACTTGGATTCGTGAACCTTAGTCCTTAACATAGAGCCACAACGAGGGTGAAAACCTGCAATTCCAAGAATCGTGACCTCGGACATAGCGTAGCCACGTATTTATAACCGTTTGACTCTAAGCGCCAAACCAATCTGTCTAGGTTCAGAGTTTGTTAGTAACTACTCTGCAGTATTTGAAAGCAGCCATTCACTTGACCATTTGCTCCCCAGTGTGTACAGTCAGTCTTCTTTTGGCATCGAACCCCATGAGAACTATCAACTCCTATTGGCTTGCGTAGTTAGGAAAAACCATTGTCGTATGGAGAAGCCCCTCGTAGCGATGGAGTTCTAGACAGAACCATGAATATCCGTGATGCGTCTATTCCAACGTTTACCGTATCGCGTTCGAACAGCTAGGGCTCAACAAATCAGTACTTGAGGCAAATGTCGATGATGCGTTCCGTTCATACGGCTGTAAAGTTTGGGGATGTTGTTCTCAGAGCTAGAAGTTAACATCTAGGCTTCCAAAGAACTTATTTAAATAGTGACTCGGGCATGCTCACGCGAGCATCTGTACCAGGTTCTGCCGTTAAATACAATGACGCGAGCCGCCAGATAGGTTAGTCAAAACATGCATGATTAGTCGCCAGTCGTGACTCTGCTACGGATCATTATAGAATCATAATGCCCATGAGAACCTTGTGTTCGATAGTAAAGGCTTTTTTTCTCCCTTTCTTTTTACCACCCTCTACTCTTGTATAGCAGCAACCCTTGAAGGGCCCGGACTCTCTTGTTGATATAATTATATAATTACCTATAATGAATCACTTAACATTAAGAGAAACCATATGCTTTACATCGGTCGAATTAGCCTATACACTATTCATCCTCATCATCAAGGGGGAAAGGGGGATAAGCTGTTGAGAGAGAGAGAGAGAGAGAGGGAGGGAGAAAGAGAGAAGAAAGAAAATTGAAATTACACTTAGAATTGAAATAAGCAGTGGGTTCATCCAAGAGGTACAAGCTGGCTGGAGAGGGGCAATAAGGTGTTAGAGCTATAACCGCTTACCTAGCCGATGAAGTCATTTTACTTTGGTGGCTCGACCATAATGGTTTGGGGCTGAGGCCACAAGAGAGTCTTCTCGATACACTTAAAGAACACCTTACGAACGGTTCCTACAAAAAGAAATGGATGAGAGCTAGAAGTAAACTTACCTTCAAGCTTAGGGGTAATAGGCTGAGGTTCTTGACAAACCCTTACCCGCTAAGAACTATCGCCTTAGAAGTATTAATCAGCAATGCATCGCAATTCTCGGGTTTTCTCCTACATGCGAAGAATTACATCATTGCAGTAGAGCACTGTGTATAATTCTTTGATTATCCATCTGATTATATATATGTTCCCTACAGACAACTGCTGTGTACAATTCTGTCACTCTCCTGTATTCCATGCACGAAAGTATCGACATTTCTTGGAGGCCACATCCCGATTAAAAACATATGGTTCTAAGTCGAGTTTTTGACTTCCCCGTATGCGAAAAGCTTCAGGCAGACAAGGCCCGAGGGTTTCAATAGCCCAAGGTACATATTTTGGGGAACTACGTCACCACTCTTAACTGCCCTCGGAGATCTTCCAATCACAAGTATGATCCGTATATATACTCACTTCAGACTTAAGACAACTACAAAGAGTTACAGATGAACTATACGACTAACTACAAGACACCATATCTGAAGGAATCCCTTGGAAGCTTCAGGCTACGTATCGATGCTGGAGACTTCACTGATAATGACGTTTCAGCCATGATAGGCGAGAGTATGAGTCTCAGAATGCTTCACTGTTGCGCTAAGGGCCTTCGGACATGAGAGCGCATTTCTATAAACGATTTAGAAATTATTACTAACGGTAGTCACTGACTTGTGGTTGTCACAAATGGAGCAGGAAATATATTTCTCGAACGTAGTTGACAATTAGCGAAAAAGCTGCAGCAGTAAGAAACAAACACAAAATAAAAGTATATATAGGCCATTAAGTGATAACTTGAAATTAAATATACTTAAGTAGGTATATTGCGAAGATAAGTAAACCCAGGGAGGCAGCCGATGGAAGACGCTGAGCAAGAATGCATCTTTTCAAAATGATTGCGGCTCATGATAATACAGATCTCGCATAGAGGGGTTAGAGCCATAATAAGCCATGGCCCCACGAGGGGCTGTATATTGCCCAGGTGTTCTCTGAGAATTACACGCGGTTGGAAAAAGAGTAACGGTGCACTAAGCATCATCAATTCTTGATTGACTAATTTGCATTGAGCTAGTAACAAGCTACCTAAAGTACCTAGGTAGGGATAGTCTATGAAAGGGATCATGGTAGCAATACTACCAAGCTCCAGGTAACTCTAGGGAGGTAGCTACAGTGTTCTTTGTATAATGGTAATACTCTACTCCTACTAGGTACTTTATATGTACTCCTCTGCTGAGTCTCAAGCACTGTTTGCACCGCTATTTAGGGAGGATTGTTAATAACAAGATAAAGTCCCAGCTGTCCTGTAGGTAGTCTGTTTATGCAGCTATCTACATGGACGTCTGCTCACAGGTGCAGGTATAACCATCTCTCACGCACTCACATATATAACACGATAGAGAAGGAATTTAACAAACCTTATGTGAGTTACAAATACTTAGCTTGTTGAGGGTCGCGTTGCTAAGCACGCTTGCTAGAAGGTACCTAATCCAAAACTTTCCAGGTGTACGCAAGTGAGCAAATGAATGCATCACAAAGCCTTGCAAGACTGAATCTCAATGGTGTCAAGTGCCTACAGTACAATGAGGTATTGCATGTGATTAAGGGAAGAAGTAGGTATCTATACGTAAAGACTTGTCTAGCATTCCTGTTTGTCAGGATCATTTTGTACATGGCGACGGAGGTAGGCATCTACTTTGGACCAGCGATAAGCTGATAAGCGGCCTCTAGTTGCAGGAGCAAGCAACGTAGTTGAGTGGGTGCTGTGTATACTCTTCGGCACTAAACCTTTTTGGTAGGGATTTTTGGCCAGGACCACTCTCAGCCTGTCCCTTCCGCACTTCGATTCCCTCCATTATTCCACACAGCATTCTCAACCTGCACCACCCAACTACGACACCCCATCTACGCACCGCCGGGGTTCATCACCCACAATATCATCGCCCCTAGCAGGAGATATCTTCTCTCCTACCCTCTACTGCTTGCTCGGCATAGTTGATGACTCGTAAGTACTTCTGCTGGCCTCCAAATCCCCTTCACTGCGTTGTTTACACAAGGCTGGGCGGCTTGTTCCTGCTGCGTTCTGGACATAGAATCCATCCACTTGATGCTCACATGTGACCTTGCTATCTCCTTGTATCCTGTATCTAGTTGCTTCGGATGTCGAATTATAGATGGAACTGCTTGCTTTTGATGCCTCTGACGCGTTGAAATCACGCAACGCGTCCCATCTCCCAGACTCCGGTGCCAATGCCTGTCCATCACTTATCAGCCTTGCGTTCATCGAACCATCATCCAAGATGCGCCAGATCTGTTCTTGGGCTTGATCTTCATCATTCTTGTCTGTTACCGCGTGTATCCGGATCGCTGGATCCCGCGCTGCTTGTCTATCCTATCCGCGTAGCCGTTTGTGTCCTGGTTCTCGACTAACCTGTCCTAGGTGATCGTTGTGTCAGGTGTCAACATGCCGAGCTCCCCCGAGCCGGCCAACGCCGGCCGTGATTCCTCGTCACCAGTCCCAGAAGATACCGATGTAATAATAAATGATCGCGGGAGTGAAAGCGATCTATCAGAGGTCAACGAGACCATTGCTCTCCCTACCCGTAACTCTGCATCCCCGTCCTTGTCCCCAGCCGGTCACGAATCCTCCGAAGATGCGGAAGCAGAGCTCGACTTGAACGATCCTGTCGAATCTAGTGGAGATGAAGCTCAGGCTTCTGAAGATGCCGACTACGACATGGAGGACAGTGCAGCTGCCTCACAGAGCGACGAACAACGCGACGACCGCTCCACTTCTCGCGAATCGCGACGTGCGCCGAAACGAAAGGCGGCTGCGGAAGAAGATGAATACATCAGGGAAAACCCAGAACTATATGGATTGAGGAGAAGTGTATGCTTCGCAAGTCACCTGTGAAAAATTTTTTCTTGCTAATACTATTTTGTAGTCGCGCCCAACAAAACAACCAAGAATCGTAAGTCGCTACCTTTTCGCACCGCTTATTGATTCTATGTCGCCCTAACCTCAACCAATAGATTGAGTCTGATGAAGACGAAGAATCTGATTCAGATATCGTTCCGACCAGCAGAAGGACGAAAAAGTTACGAACAGAGCAGATATCACAGCAGTGTACGTAGCAAAGCTTGCCGCTCGAAATTTCCATTTCCTAAAACTAACATGATTCGAATCAGCATCTAAACGAGGGACACCAGCGCGTCAAACTCCGGCTAGAGATTCCGACTCAGACACTTACGGAGGTGCTAGGGCTCGGTCCTTGATAAAAAAGGCTCGCCGGCAGCAAAACCAATCTCAATCCACGCACCTATATGCAGAAAAGCGATGGTCGAACCGCCGAGCTGCTCAAACAGTGCAGACCTATGAAGAAAGTGACATTGATGATGAGGATGAATCAGAACTCACACCTAACTACTGGGCCGGTGGTGATTTCCCTGAAGACACGGAATATATTGAGAAAGTCGTCGGTCATCGCCTTAAAAATGGTGGCGAACTGACACCTGATGCCAGCAGAGAAGACTTCGAATATAACATCAAGTGGCAGGGCAAGTCGTACCTCCATAATACTTGGGACACTCTCGACGTACTTCGCGGGTACCGTGGCGTCCGCAAGCTGGAAAATTACTACAGGAGAACTGTGGAGTACGAGATAGACCTCAAGTTTGCTGGCGATGAAATACCACCCGAGACTCGAGAGCAATATATGCTTGACAAAGAACGAGACCAAGATGCGTTGGAGGATTACACGAAAGTTGAACGTGTCGTTGCACAACGGAATGGTGAGGAGGGTCGAGAATATTTCATCAAGTGGAAGGGGTTGACCTACGAATGCTGCACATGGGAACTCGCTTCGACCATAAGCTCGCTTGCACAAGACAGAATCGACCAATTTCTCGACAGACAGTCGCGGTCATGGACTTCAGACAGGAGCGAATCGAATCCTGCAACCCGGTCTAAATTTCTCAAGCTTGAAAAACAGCCTCATTATATCAAAAACGGCGAACTCCGAAGCTTCCAGCTCACAGGGTTAAACTTCTTATCTTTGAACTGGTGCCGAGGCAACAACGTCATCTTGGCCGACGAGATGGGCCTGGGGAAGACAGTCCAGACAGTCTCCTTTCTGAGTTGGCTGCGCAACGAGCGTAAACAAGAAGGACCATTCCTTGTAGTGGCACCATTGAGTGTAATACCTGCCTGGTGTGATACATTCAACTTCTGGTCTCCAGATCTGAATTATGTTGTCTATCTGGGCAATGCTGAGGCCCGGAGCACGATTCGGGAACACGAACTTATGTTCAATAAGAACCCTAAGAAACATAAGTTCAATGTGTTGGTCACCTCGTACGAATATATCTTGATGGATGCAGAGTTTTTGAGAACTATCAAATGGCAGGCACTTGCTGTTGATGAGGCTCACAGGCTTAAGAATAAAGAGGCTAAGCTTTACGCAGAGTTGATGAGCTTTGGTGCCCCAGCTCGGGTCCTGATCACCGGCACCCCGATACAAAACAATCTCGCTGAGCTCTCTTCCCTTCTTGACTTTCTCAATCCCGGGAAGGTGCGCATTGATGAGGACCTGGACACTTTGGCCGCTGCAGATGCCCAGGAAAAACTTCAGGATCTCCATGCAGCGATTGCTCCATTCATTCTACGGCGCACCAAAGAAACAGTAGAGTCTGACCTCCCACCAAAAACTGAGAAGATTATCCGAGTAGAACTTTCCGATGTTCAATTAGAGTACTACAAGAATATTCTGACGAGAAACTACGCAGCCCTGAACGAACACAATACGGGCCAGAAATCGTCTCTGTTGAATATCGTTATGGAGCTTAAGAAAGTCAGCAATCATCCATACATGTTTCCCGGTGCCGAGGAGAAAGTATTAGCAGGGAGTACACGGCGTGAAGATCAAATAAAAGGACTTATCGCAAGCAGTGGTAAAATGATGCTTCTTGACCCGCTGCTAGCTAAGCTGAAGAGAGATAACCATCGCGTTTTGATTTTCAGTCAGATGGTGAAAGTCCTAGATATTCTAGGCGACTATCTGCGCCTTCGAGGCTATCAATTTCAACGCCTTGACGGAACCATCGGAGCTGGCCCCAGACGCCTTGCCATTAACCACTTCAATGCCGAAGATAGCCAGGACTTTTGCTTTCTTCTTTCAACCCGAGCTGGAGGCTTGGGAATTAACTTGATGACTGCCGACACTGTCATCATATTTGACTCCGATTGGAATCCACAAGCAGATCTTCAGGCAATGGCGCGAGCCCACCGGATCGGACAAAAGAAGCCAGTTACCGTCTACCGCCTCGTCTCAAAAGAAACCATCGAAGAGGAAGTTCTGGAACGTGCTCGTAATAAGCTGCTTCTCGAGTACCTAGCAATTCAAGCTGGTGTTACGGACGATGGGAAGGCCTTCAAAGAGGAATTCAGGCAGAAAGGCCTCAGATTAGACGAAGCGAAATCTGCAGATGACATTCAGTGGGTCTTGAAGATGCGTTCTCAGAAGATGTTCGAACAGTCAGGGAACCAACAGAGATTGGAACAGTTGGACATCGATTCCATTCTCGAGAACGCTGAAGTTACCAAAACTAAGGTCGATGATAAGATGAACCTAAGTACTGGTGGCATCGACTGGGACAATTTTATGCAGTATACCGATGTTAAGGTTGACGATTTGACCCTTGATTGGGATCAAATTATACCAGCAGAGCAACTCGCCGCTATCAAATCTGAAGAAGAGAAGAAAAAGGCGGATGACTATCTTGCGCAAGAGCTGGAGGCTAGCGCGCCTCGTCGCGCAGCACTAAAAAACTTGAAGGCTAATGGTGACTCTGAGAGGGCCGAGCGAATCGCTAAGAAGCGGGAGCGCGAGCAATTGAAACAGGAGCGCCTAGAAGAACAAAGAGCCTTGCTGTCTGACCCACGAAGACCCCTCAATGAGAAGGAAAAGCGCAATCTCATCAGAGCGTTTATGCGCTATGGCTTCATGGAGGACCGACCTGATGAGTTATTGCGTGACGCACGACTGAGCGATCGAGATAGAGATTTTGTCAACAGCGTACTTGATGAGCTTATCGAAACGGCTCGTGACGCTATGGAGAGGAATAACGACGAAATTCGGGCACAAGAACGTCAAGCTAACAAGAAAATGACAAAGAAAGACATCAAAGCTGTGATGTTTGACTTCGGAGATGTCAAGAAAATTAATGCTGAGACTATTCTGGAGCGACCTCCACAATTACGACTGCTTCGGAAAGTCATCAAAGAACAACCAGATTTTCGGAATTTTCAGTTGCCCGAAGCTACTAAGACGGCACACTATAGCTGCGAATGGGCTTCTCGCGAAGATGGAATGCTTCTTGTTGGTATTGATAGATACGGGTTCGGTGCTTGGACTCAAATTCGGGAAGACCGAGAGCTAGGCATGCAGGATAAGTTTTTCTTGGAAGAACACCGCATTGAAAAGAAACAAGAGCGAGAACATACCGAGACCAAGGGTGCCAAAGCCCCTGGAGCTGTCCATCTAGTTCGCCGAGCCGAATACCTGCTTTCTGTTCTCATGTCAGTTCACTCGGATGACGTGAACGCCCAGAAGTCTGTGGAGAACCACCACCGCAACAACAAGAAGTCCGCGCTTGGGATGAATGGACATCGTCGTCCAGAGAAGGGCAGTTCCGTCTCGGCTTCCCCAGCCCCTCAAGGTTCTAGAAAGCTGTCTCACCGTGAGAGAGAGCGAGAACGGGATTATGAATCACCTTACTCCCGTGATCATCATCGCTCACGAAGCAGCATGGGCGAGAGCGCTTTACGACCGGATGCGAAGAGAAAGCATAGTGGCGAAATGGAGGAGCGCCGCCATTTCAAGCATCGCCGTGTAGAGGAACACCGACGCAGCGATGCGAATGAATATCGACGGAGCGATGCCAGTCGACATGATGAAGGTGAAGAGGACGACGACGAAGAGAAGAGGAATGCTCCTGTTATCAAAACCCTAATGCAGCCGGTTTGGAACCACGTTGAGAGAGTCGAGGCCTGTACAAAAGCCAATATTCCCGTTGCCAAAACGAGAGCCAAGGTATTAAAATCGGAGATTACTGCCATCGGCGATTTTATCGAAGGCCTTAAAAGAACTTCGGGTCTACCTTCGAAGCAATGGGAGGAACTCAAGCCGAAGCTATGGTAAGTCGACATTATGTAGCCTTGATTTTGTAAGCTAACACTTTGTCCAGGAAATTTATTTCAAAGAGAATACCTGCCTCCGAGAAGCAATCTTCTACCAAACCGGTAAAGGGCGGGGGAAAATCGCCCTCAGAGAAGCCTGCATCATCCGGCGGTGGTATGACTGGTCCGCGGCTAGCCGCTTTGTATCAACAATTGAAACAGCAAGCCGAGGAGAGCAAAAATGGAGACATCTCGAAGACAAAGAGTTCAAGCTCCACGATTCCTAACGGCAGTGACTCCCACGGGCAATCATCAAAATCCGCCCTTTCGTGACCCTTCTGTACACGTTTTACCAGCCAGTGAATCATCATGGTTCCTGGCTTCTCACACCTACTTTTTTATATTGCATAGGACGGCGTTACGGTGTAGCATGATAGACTCCGAGATGTCTCGATAGTCTCGGATCATGAGTCATACCCAGCAAAAGCATTCTTCGTTACAGGCTAACTGGAGTTTATACGGTTAATACGGCCGGATGCTTGAGCATTTCGGTCTTGTTTATAGCAGTCATTGCGGCCCAGGTACCGAGTAGAATGTGGGAATCAATACGGGCATGCAAAGCGAGCTTGATTCATTAGCGCTTTGTTTTATACATGGGGACACTGCTCTTGGCATCTTGCCGTCTTTGCTGAAAGTCATGTACTGAAGCCGTGCAAGAGTTTCGCCACGTTGTTCGTCACATTGTTCGTCAGAGCTCAGAGACAGGTATTTGACTTTTAGGGTCGGGTCAGTACCTAGCAGTTGCTTCCTCGCTATCATGTGTCGCACATTTTGGGAGCTGTTATGGGGTCTATAAAGTGTAGTAGTTGTGCTATACCCGGGGATAGTAGGACAATAACTTAATTGCCCAGGCTAGGGCACAAGCAACACCTCACAGTCCACAGTAATTACTGCTAGTGCTTCTAGCCAGACCCTTGCTTCACCATGTTGCATTGCTAGCTGCCAATCAAATAAATTAATGAAACACCGCCCTCAGGATCGATCCGTACTGAATGAGTGAATATGTACGCATACCTGGTAAAAGCAGCTTCTGCCGCCTTTTTAGAACATCTGACTGAGCATGTGAGTATGGATGAACTAGACGCAGACGTAGAACTAAGAATAAATAATCAATACTGAGAGCATATTATCCCATCTGGTAGCCATCACTATCTCATAATATATATGATCGATGCATGTTATAGTTAAATAGATAGCTTGCCAACGATGCGTCTCAGCAAATTCCTACGTATAACATTAGTGTAAGCTCTCATGTCACTCACGTACGCTTCATTCAAAAATGTTTTGCTTTTGAAAAAACCGCCAATATCATATTCTCTTCCTCTATTTCTATTTTATTAGCGGATGCGAGACGACAGTCTCGTATAAGTATCACCGTGGCTACTCCCGTCTATTATTCCAGCCAGGGAGCAGAATCCTGCCGTTTCTGCTGCCTTTTCCCAGCAAGGTTATGTACATATCCAGCCATGACAGAACCCCGCTTATTTCACCCCAGCCCGCTCAGGATATGAGCAACGCTATGCAGACCGAAAAGATGCCAGGCCCATTGTCTGAGAGCAATATCCGTCCTGCTCAGATAACGCCCTGGGCCGTATCTCCAATGACCTTTTTAGATGTGATCCAGGATGCCACCCCATTTAAAACCCGCGCAAGTGCTAGAATTCCAATGCAAGGAAGTATGACCGATTGTAAAATGCCTCATGCAGCATCTTTGT
Source organism: Xylaria sp. FL0064 (assembly GCA_022593225.1). Classification (NCBI taxonomy): domain Eukaryota; kingdom Fungi; phylum Ascomycota; class Sordariomycetes; order Xylariales; family Xylariaceae; genus Xylaria; species Xylaria sp. FL0064. Next base: position 1,930,393 of record JAJKLE010000003.1, read on the forward strand.
TGTACAGTGCTGGAGTTGTTATGTAAGGGCTAACGTTGTGATTGTGCTACTCGTGAAGAGGTTGGGAACAATTGCTTTGAACCCGCGAAGTCATGTTCCCCTAAATAAGGGACGCAATGGAAATTCTAGGCTTCCAAGGGCAATGATTTAGTCAATTAGAGTTCCGAAGCCCCGAGGCTTGGAAGGAGGAGAAACTGTGTCCTGCGACCGGGGACGCTGCATCTGCTTCTCAGGGGTACTTGGGCGTACACCATTGAAGCCTGGCAGCTGTATTTGTACACAAGGGTCGACCTCGGTAGTACACTTACTTGGCCTAGGGCGAAGAGAGAAGTCGGCCAAGAGCACACTCCTAGCTTCGTCCAGAGGCGTCAGTTCAGTCTCAAGCTCGCGTTTTGCAGGAACTTTTGAAGGAATTGGCACATTTGATTTGGTAGCCTTGAAAGTTGCGTTAATGGTTGCCTTTGGCTTTGGCTCGGCCTTCTTCGCCTGCTTCGGTTTTCGCTGAGTCTTTTTCTTTGCGGCTTTGGACGTTGACGTAGCAGCTGCTTTCCCAGTATGTGAGAAAGCAAGTTTGGTCTGACTTGATTTAGGCACCGGCTTAGTTGGGAGGGCAGTCCGTATCTTGGGACTAGCAGAAGGAGTTGGGATGCCCTGAACACGTCCGAGCGATTGCGGTTTGGCTTCAATGGGTGAAGCATCAGGTGTCTCCTTAACAGTAGCCGAGTCCCGAGGAAGGCCGCTCCGGATCTCTACCTCTAGCTTAACGCGGCGGACATCGTTCTCATACTTGGCGTCATCGACAATGGTCTCTGCTCCTTGCTCGATGTTTTCGTCGAAGTGAGGTAGGTGTACGAGTGAAGCGACGTCATCACATTTGCCACGGACAACCAAGTCCCAGCAGTTCTTGAGGTCGGTGCCGCTGGGTTCGGCGTCGAGATTGATCCATGCGGTAATACCATCTCGGCGGTCTCTTGTCACTTTGCACATATCCTTCACCATATTGCGTACCCCAGGAATCTTCATACTCGTGCCAACAACGATAACAGCATCAGGCCGAGCCCGCAAATCGGCGCGGAAAACGTTGGCGATCGCCTCTTCATCAGGATTATACTCATTGTATAGTACCATTCGCGGCCGAAGCCTCCCAATCCCGTGGCTACGCTTGCCGGCATGAGATGTGCGCACATTGTCCGTCTCTTCGCATCCTTTGCAGAACGGTGCCTGGGGCCCTTCAAAGAGAGTGGCGTCAAATTGGCTGATCTCGTTACACTTCGAACACACCATTTTCTCTAGACCGCCGTGAAGTTGTATCGTCCTGGGCCAGGGGCCTTTGGGTTGCAGGGGAACGACGGTACCGAGAGGCTCCATAGATGTATCGAGGCCGTCAACATTCTGAGTGTAGAGTCGCAGCAGACGGCCCTCTTTCGCGAGAGAGGCGAGCAAATGGTGGAATGGGGTTGGCTGCGCATTCTTGACGAGTTGGGACAAGTCACGGACCATAGTGTGAAAGTACGACGTGGTGGAGTCGTGCTTATAGACAGAGGCATCGAAGAGATGCTTGCCTGAGCCTTTGAGGCCGTGTTCCTTGGGCAAGGTCGCAAAGAGGCCCGAGGAGGATCGGAAGTCGGGGACTGGAGCGCGTTAGCTTGAATTATAATAGCTTCGATTTCGCCAAAGCAGCAAATTAGCAGATTAGCAAATGTAGCCAAGAGAACATACTCCCTGCCGATACCGAGATTCCAGCGCCTGCAATGACAACGATCTTCTTTTTTTTCCGCAGGGCGTGTGTCAACTGCTCCAGGAGCTCGTCGTCCTTCTGGCTCTGTTCCGAGGCGGCAGCGCTGAGATCCAGATATTCGGTGGTCCTCGGCTTGCGCTCAACCCGACGGCGCTTCGGCGGCGGGGCTCCATCGGGATTGACGAGGATCTCAAGCTCAGGGGGATCAGAAGATTTCATGGGCGATGCGCTGCCCGAATATACGGTCGAGGAAGGCGGAGAAGGCAACCGACTCGGTCTGTAGGGCATGGATGCACGCGGCGAGATAGACGGCGATCTGGTGAGGACGGACAAAGGAGAGGAAGGAGGATTGGTAGACGGGGGTTCAGAGGGAGTGGACGTATCCATTGTATGGCGAAGGGGGATTTGCGCAATATTATATTGTTCGTGTGGTTGTGGTCGTGATCGTGGTCGTGGGGAGAGGGAAGCGGAGTTTCACGCAAATGATTAAATCGTTTACCATCCGTGCAAGGTAGGCTGTAGATGGTAGCCGGACGCGGGCGTGGGCAGCGGTAAAGAGGTTTTGAGGGTTCCTGAAGAGGGAGGCAGAAGACAGGGAGCGAGGGAGGTACTACAATCCCTCAATATCGGCCGTTGGATTGAGGCTATTATTGTGGTGGACTCAGATATGCTAGTCGTCTACAATACAACATGGTCCGTGCTTATTTGGGAGAAAATATAGAAAAAGAGCCACATAAATAAGAAGGGCGCATGTGAACGGCGGCGTGGCCGAAAGATGATGACAAGGAGGAGGGAAACAGCAGAAGTCGGCGTGTGCAGTCAGTTTACATTAGGTAGCGGATCTGGTTGGTTGGCCGGCCGGTCGGTTGTAGACGGCCGGTTCGAGCTGCAGATTGTCGGGTGGGTGCTTGTTCAATAGAACCGCATTGTTTTGCCGGCAACCAGGCAGAGGGGACTAGGAGGGGGGGATTGGAGGAATGTGAGAGGGAATGGAAGCACCTGATCAGGATCTGACGGGGCTGACAACTACTTAGGCGGTTAGTTAGTATATAAGTTTGACCTCAATAACCGCACTAAGCATACCAACCGATCTCATGTCAATATTGTTGTTTACGTAGTGTATGTATGTACTACACTACCTACTAGGTACCTTGGTTTAGCAAGGAGTAATACTCCCTCTCCTCAGCCGGTCGTAGGAGGTAGTTACCTCCACATACCTTATGTTATTATCTCAAGTCCTAGGGCAGTATACTTCTGCATAGGTATTTATTATTCCTGGTTCATTGTTTCGTCTCTTTTGCTTTGTGCTATTCAAATATCTATTTACTAAGTACTGATATCTATCAAGTCTATTTGAAAGTAAGGAGTATTGCGCACTGGCTACCTTGCCTCGAGTGTGCTTCAATTGACTTTGGCATTTAGAATAGGTCCTTTGGCACTTACCTAGCTATGATATCACCATTATCGAACCATCTAAATTTTAGCACTCACCCCTACTGTAGGCGCCTATTGCTGAAAAGAGATTCAAAACTTTTCTTGACAGAACGCGATTGCCTGTTTGGCTGCGCTACCCAATAGAAACTGCGAAGACCAGACCCGACTTGAATGATGGTCAGGTACAGGTTGCAGCAATGAAGCGGTAACTCGTTGCTTGGCCGTTGCATAGGGCTCGTGTAAAACAGGGTCAGGGGTCTTTACCGTCGATGTGCGCTGAATCGGGTATGAATGGATCCATGGACTTATCCGCATATGGTTAGTACCGAAACGGATATCCATACTAAGTCTCTTCAGGTTAGCTGGCTCGAATAGACCTTCTTTAGCCACAAATGATCCATGTACAAGCCACACTAGAGCAAGCCGCCCATCTCTCACTTCTTCAACTTTAAGGTAGGTACCTCGTTACTTAGAATATGCTGTGGTACACTGTAGTAGCTGACATGAAACTTTGAGAACCTTGAGAAACCTTGAACGCGAAAACCAAGCTCTCTCCTCAAACTCGCCAACATCTCACCGGCCGGCGGGGTTTGTGTTTCCATGAGGTAGTATCAGTAATACCTAAATTACATCAACAATCAACAATGTAAGGCTAGGAACACACTATGCATCAGTTCCGCTTTCTTACCATGTCTCCCATCTAGTTCTCCAGTAATATGGCCCTTCTGAGCCGTCCCTCGTTCGATTAATTCGGAGCAGAGAGACCAAAACTGCCTCCAATCCTCAACCATCGGCTGCCAGTAACCATCTCAGACTACACCAATGACGGACCCCACCATGCCTCTCCTCTTGGATGGCGCCATGTCAGGGATGGATCAACCTCCCATGCAAGTCGACTTGAACGGCGTGGACGACCTGTTTGGAGATACCGACCCTCTCTCTCTTCCTTCACGGCCGCCAAGTAGGCGGCTAAGACGAAGACTGGATGAGTTACGAGGTCGGGGTTGCTGCCAGTAAGCTGCTCTTCCTCTTCCGGGGCTTCAGATTTCAACGTCTTCCAACCCTGTCTAATTCTGCATTAGGGGCTTAGCCTGGTCCAAAGGCGGCACCATTGCTTCCATCACACAGGGCGGTCAATCCCTGGAACTTCGATATCTACGAGCCAACCCAAAAGATGCGGCCTGGGAACTAAGCGAGTCCAAGGTTGTCACGCCATGGCAGAACCTCAATGGCGGCCCCATCGTCCACCTATCATGGGGCCCAGCAAGTTCTGAACTTGCCGTCGTCGATGCTGTTGGTAGAGTTCTCCTCCTGAACTTTAATTCTGATTTAAACCGCCCTGTAGTATCTCGGCGCTGGGATGGGGATACTATTGATGACTTGCAGACGATCGTCGGCACCTATTGGCTTAACCCGCTCCCGGCAAATTCAAGGGTTTGCAACCCCTTACCTAATCTTTATCGATCACCTCTGACAAATGCATAGTTCTATCCTACTTATTCACCGGCCGTAAAGAATGCGAAGGGGAATGATTACGTATTTGAGACTTCCGGGGTTCCAACAATGGGGCCCAACCATCCCAATCCGACCAAGTCCGCCTTCATTTGCGTTACCACCAACGGTCTTTTGAAGATGTTTTGGAGTCAAAACAACAATAAGCCCGAAGAGACAACTCTTGAACTGGAAAGCGCAACATCTGCTGATGATCTCATAACACATGCTGCTGCCTGTTCTGATAAAAGTTAGAGAACCCTTATCGTATCCTCTCATACGTATTGACCAACATACTGAGACCTCGCCTCGTAGCTAAGTCCATATACATCGCTATGGCCACAACTTCCAAACAACTCAGGGTCGTTCAGGTCGCCATCGCCTTTAACGTGCCCAAGTCAGACAACCCACAGACTGTACCCCCAGGAGGTTTTGTTCTGACCCCGTCTCTCGGAAAGAGACATATTGCAGTGACAAGTTGGTTCCAAACAGGGATGTGCGAATCCCCATTAGACGCATCCATGTCGAAGATCTCTCATATAGAGATGCTTCCAGCCCATTTTGACTTCAAAACCAAGCAATGGTCACCCATTGTTGTTATCACTGTGCGATCATTCATGCCAGAACCAAACTCACCCTACAGCCACGAAGTACAAAGTATTATCGATAGATGGGAGCTTCTCACCGATCAAAAGCAGACAGTTCATCCCGCGTTTGAACGACTTGGTGCTAGACGAAACAGTGTCGGTTCTACGCCTCCAGTAAGTACCGATTAGCAGCACATGCGCGGACTTGATGCTTATTTGGCGCATAGGCTACAGCAAGGCTGAAGAAGCTTGACTCGGTCATTGTGAATAAGATAGTCATGGGGGTCAATGCGCTTTCGTTTGGGAAAATCTTGTCCTTCTATTACAATGACGGGACCGTCGAATTCCGAGACCGATTTACCATGCAAGAGCTGTACCGAGAAGTGAACCTCGATCGCATGCACTCGATCTTAGAAGCAGGCTTCAGTCTAAGTGGTGAACCTGCTTGTGAGTATATTGCCCAATGGTAACATTTCAGTTAAGCTAATAGGAAATTTCCAGGCTTACAAATAGCCTTTTCCCCGGCCAACTTCTCTCTCGTGCAGATGTATGAGGATGGGCAGATTAAATGGCACAATCTTGAATACACATTAGGAGATCCAACCGCGATCTCTGATGGTTGGTGGCGCCTCATCCCCATAGCTTTCTCTTGCCTAACTCAGCTTGATGAATTTATAGGCAACTTCAATGCTGTCGTCGCCGGTTGTGCTATGTCAACGGCCACTGCTACCAATAATAACAGCAATATCGACGACATCTTTGCTGTAGCCAGAAAATTTCACCGTGAAGACCGTGAGCTTACCATGGGTCTTTTTTCTTTCCTCCATTGCCAATACTAATGAGTTTGAATGGCAGAATTCGCGATTGAATGGGTAACAGATCTGGTACAGATTATGCGAATAACCATCGATTACTCAGACGATATCCCCCATGATCACCTTATAAGGAATCAGCATCTACAGTTTTGCTTTAGCATATTTAACCATCTTGGCTGGAAGGGAGAATATAATGCGCGTCACTTCCTGGGTAAACTGTCTACGCTAGCTCTAAGCCTTCGCAACACCGTCATTCTTGTCAGCCTAGCAAGTAGTGCCCCCAGTGCAGTCAGGGCAGCATCGAGCCCTCTCGACGAGCCGGGTAAGTTGTTCCAACCTGTCCATTCCTCTTGCAGATTGGTGACAACATCTAACATTGTCCGATAGAGGTGGTGAATATCTTAGCTGGTTGTGCCAGATGGTCAATCGATTTCCTGAGCTGGCTTTGCGATGCACTTTTCTGCCTGCTTGACGATACCAAATTCATGAGTTTTTTAACTCAGGCCAACCAATCCCAGCAACTCATCAATATGACTCAATACCTTCATGCGAAGAATGAGGTTGCATTGCATCTCATACTTTGTTCTTCTACGCGTAACTTCGTCTCCGCAATATGCCGCCGTGTTGTGCTCCTGGATAACTGTGCGACTCGTGCTCTTGCTTGGTACTCGGGTCGAGGGGAGATAACAGACGCAAGTAATTCACGGCATGTAGCATTGCATGCTGCCTATCGAAAGGTTCACAGATATACCTCATCTGCGCTCATTAAAGCTGACGAGTTCGATAAGTTCCTCACGACGCTAACAGCAGACATACGGTCTGCCTACGGGGCATCACTTGGCCCATTAGCCGAAAGAGAGGCCCAGAAAGCAGCAAAAAATCCACCGACGCCGAACCAAAACCCCCATGCTCCTAAACCAGACCGTGTTAAGGAAGCCCGCCAACACTGCGAACTTAATATGCTCTTAACGCGTTCGCCACCGCCGTCTTTCTTAGCCGTAATCACAAAGCTATTCCGTCAAAACCTCACGAGTTTTCGCACAAACATCGATATTGCAAAGCTCTATTTTGCAGACTACCGCCTCCTCAATATCGCCGACACGTCTGATGCTTTGGCGGATAGGAGAAAGAGGGGTATGAATGTTGATATGTTCAGACATGTCGAAATCAGTACACACACACAGGTTCCTTGGAGGCGATGTTCCAGGTGTGGGAATGTCATGGAAGATCTCACATCGGCAAACAACAAACCAGGCATGATGTTTCTGCTTGCACAGCAGAGAGCGTGCTGCTGTGGCGGACGCTTGGCTCTTCTCCCTTGACAAGGTCTGTAATTGTAGACAGGACTTGGGTCAAGGTTCGCGAACTTCTTCCATATACCGGTAGTAGGTTGCGAATCGGGTTCAGTCAAATCATGATGTCAAGAATCGAAAAATCTCTAGCCATTTGAAATCGAAAGGATTATAAATGAGATTCGACGGAACAGGGCTGTGACTGAATCTAGGGAGGAAGAAACAAAGAGGCAAAAACCCACAGAGGAGAGCAAGACACCCAGTACGGTCAACCTATGTTTGCCTCTTCCCTGAAGGGGAGGCGGGGTGACTCGACGCATGTTCGAACCAAGCTCACAAACGCATCAAGCTCGTTTTGAGAAGGCGGTTATCATTATGAAAACCACCGTGGACCCATATCACGACCACGCTGGGACATGTCGGGAAGAGAATGCACGACTAGGCCTTCTACGAAGAATAAGACTGCCTACGTGTATCCAATAAAGCAGCGCGGAAAAGCAGTGTACAACATGTAGTATTTCGACATACTCATTCATACTGCTATAATTTAGTCTTCCTTGTACTAATACTACAGTGTAGTATTACTATTTGTACTACCATATGACCTTATTCTGAATTCGAGTGTAGGCAGCTCAGTAGAGACTTCATACTAATACTCCTATGAGTAGTATGCAATTGTTATATTAATACTACGCTACGCTAGTATACACTCCAATTTTTCAACTACCTACTGAATTTTCAATTCTCAATAGAGCATTTAGCATTGTCCTGACAAAGAACCCCGCAATAAGGTATCAACACCATATTTCCCGGTTGCAAGGCCGCTATACGGAAACTCCGTAACTAGTCTAACTATGGCAAACGTCTCGTGCCTATATCAAGCTATCGCGTCCAAAGTATATGACCCTATAGTCCGGTAACTGCCGGTATAAATGCAGTCAAGCGCCGGATGTGGGCCAGGGCCGCAGGAACTCAGCTCGGTTAGGTGCATTGACCCATTGCTTGGGGTACGTGAATTGCCTTTTCAAGACGACGCTGCGACGAGTGTCGAGCTGAAAGCTATAAACGTATGACACCCTTTCGGCTTTGCGTGCAGTTGGAACCGGTATACACTTCCACAAATGTTAGTAGCACCTATTACTATGTGGCTGCGCAACTGCCTCGTTTTCCCCGGTTATCGCGGCCAGCCCAGCAACCGCAGTCATTACTAAATCAAGGTGGTGAGTCCTCATTACGGCCAAATGTAATGACGATTCCCACGGCAGCCAATCCGCGGTGAAAGAGGGTTACCTTTTGTGCTACTATTAAGTACGCCGGATATCGGTTTCTCTAGAGGGTAGGAGCCCAAATCAGGTCTTACCGGGGGGGGACAGTGTTTCTGAAGGGTGCGGATGGAACCTTGGGATGTGTATGAGTCCAGCTCAAGACATCGTGACATTTGGACAGTAATTACCTGAAAGAACTCGTCTAATGCCCTTTATATAGTGGGTTGGGTTTGATTCCTCCTATCATTATTTCCGTCTCACTCCGGAGCAGTATAGTGTTTTCAGGGGTCGCTGATGGTACCTTGTGGGGTGCATGAGCTCAGCCGAGGACGTCCCAACTCTCTATACAGTCTTACAAATTGCGGCGGATCAACGTTATCTTAGACTTTTAACCTCGGGGCGACTCGGAAAGACCGAGTCAGTTTATAAGCTGGAACGAATGGGATGGGATGAGCGGCACTTGCGGTAGCTAAGCCGCGTGCGTGGCCTAGCTCTCATAATGCTACTACGGTCTACTCCGTTTCTTTCTCTGCGGCGCAAGTTACGCCGTGTTGGCTGTGTCAAAGGAATGAAGAAGAGTAGTATACATTACATGCTTCTAGCGAGCGAGTAATAAATCCACCATGCCGTCCTACTGGACTTTATGTATATAAAGTCATGATGATGCTCCTGTACACGGATAATTTCTCCCCATTAGTTCCCGGTCATTCACGGTACTCTAGTCCCAAGCATAGACAACTTATATGTCAACCTTGTCAAGTCACTTGAGCCTAAGATGCATACAGCCAACCAGAAAAGGCAGCTGGCCCAGAGGCTGTCGGGCCAGAAGCTAGTCATCTCAGACATCCGTCCGCTCTTATCACATTGGCCTTCTGGACAACACGGAGACTACGAAATTGTCAAAAGTGCCGTTGACAAACGGTTTGCCATGTATGTCGCAAAAGCGTTCAGGAATACCATAGGTTAGGATCAGTAGACTGACCTCAGCCCAGGCTCGCAAGTGAGAAACACCGAAAAGTCATTTCCGACGCGAATCCCGCTCTCCTGGCTGCCAGGTACGATCAGATATAGAAACATAGCTCGATTCAATATGCTCAGGGTGCTGGTTAACTGACACTCCATAGATGGTGGCCCATGGCATCAACAAGATCATATAGAGTCATGACAGACTTGGTGATTTGGTTTGGCCTATGGGATGACGTTATCGAGAAATTAGCGGACGATTCGGCTGCCGCTGAGGGCCTACGGGTGTCGACAAAGGATTTCATTCGTAGCGCGTTGAGCTCCGATGACGAGAGCAATACCACCGCTATCACAAACCCCTTAATACAGAGCTTCCAGCCGATTGCGGCTGAAGCCTGCGAGTTCTATAACCAAGGTACGTCGCGGCCTTCCCGTGTCCTCAACGCAGCGAGGGAATACAAGCACTGACACTGAAGGATAATTAGACCAGCGAAGCATTCTACTCGAACAATTCGATCGGTATTTCGACGCAACGAGGTTAGAGGCCGAAGCCGAGCTGAGCAGCGAGATACCTGGCCCTAAGGAATACTGGGAAGTGAGGATCCTAACGAGTGGGATGGGAACGCTACTTGGTCTCTCCGAGTACGCACTTCAAGTACACCTTCCACCAAGCTTTGTGCAGTCCGCGGCCTACAGCACGTTATGGGTCACGACAGTCGTTATAAACTCTATGTAGGTTAGTTCACCCATACGTTGCGGGATCAGTACTAATACACTCCAGCATTAACGATTTACTGTCATTGAAGAAAGAAATGGTAAGAGACACTTATCCTATCTCCAAAGGTCGGTGATAGTGGAAAAGGGAGATACTGATTCGAACCCTAGAAAGCACAGAGCGTCGTCAATTCCGTAGCGATACTCTTTTATCAACACAACAACCTCGACGTCGCTGTGAAGTTGTCGTTAGACCACACTAGGCAGCTGGTTGCACTTTTTGACCGCACGGCCGAAGATGTCTTGTCGTCGAGTAATGCGTTTGACCCCTCGGAGCTTGATGCGATATCCCAGGCTATTGATCTTATGCGGACGGTCAATACTGGTAATCTCGATTGGAGGTAAGGCGAATCGTCACTACGTTGCTTCCCTGCTTCGGACTTAGAAACTGATGTTTTATCATTTACTAGTTTACAAGCCAAACGATATGGGGTGGCACAGTATATGACGGAAGACGGTATAATTGAGGTCATTTTATGATCCGACCGTACTCATCGAGAGGACTAGGCATAGCCCTGAATACAATGGCTCGTCAGTGAACAAGAATGATCGTCCTGTTGGCGCTGGTTCTTTTGGGTTGACTCCTAGCATACCGTGCTTCGGGTCTTTACATTTATATTGATAAAATGATAGAACTTGGAACACATATCTAATACATCTCGCATTGGAATATAGAGCTTATCCCAGACCTGCTTGTATGTCAAATGCAACCTCACGAAGAAGGCATGCATTTATGAATAAAATAAACGCATATTGTCAGGTGGAGGGTCAATCACAACTTGCGCAGGATATGCTAAAGTCCGCTTAATTCGAAGAGAGGTACCCGTACGCGTCATCATTTTCATTTACATCTGATTATCATGTTGCTAAAGCTTGTTGCCAACATATCTTGAAGCAAAGCTGGTGGTAAAAGGGGCTAGCTTAGTCACCAATTGATGAAGTGAGCGTGCATAAGCGATGTAAGCATGAGGGACTACCAACAGCGGACTCAAGAGCACAATATTGCTGCGACCCGGAAATTAGGATATCGAGACGAGAGAACCGTAGATAGGGTCATTTATGACTTGGAGACTGTATTCGGTTCGCGGCGGAGTAGAGGTGCCGTTATCGGCGGTTGATACTTATACTAGCGCATAGTTGCAAAGAACCAAAGATACTGGATCTTTCCTCCCTTAATACTATTGTATAATTGTATGATAAGCATTGTGGATATAGTGCCTACTTAAGTACCTAGTATTCACTTATTGGGGTAGAGATCCAACCCCTCCACCGTGTAACTTTGATACTCTTAACGTTGGCCTTTTTTCTTGCAATTGGCGAATAATATCTGGGTACCTATATCTATAGTTTCTTAGGAGCGATCCAAGCGGTACGTATTAGTAGTGTGCACAGTCTTAAGATGGCAAACACGATAACGAACTCCCTTGTTTCTAACAGGTGAGTAGGGAAAACATTTCAGATATCGCAAGGGATTGCGGCCAATGCCTTTGACCCCAGAACAAGCATATGCCCGTCGACAGGCTCGAAAGCCGATCCCTAAGCCGAAACCGGCTTACCTTCCTACCGCGGGGTCGCCATTGAGCGTTGACGAGAAGCTGTATGCGCAGGTTCGAGATGCACCACGCCTGAAAAGCGATGAGTTCGTGATTCCTATCAGATCTGGCCGAGCGTGGAAAGTGGACGCTGGATGTATTGTTCGTATTAGTACCCCTGAGGGGCCCCAGGTCGGTACGTCTGGTTCACTGTTCACTACTTCTTCACTCTTCTTTTCCAATCGAATGGAATCGTTGAGGCTATAGTAATTATGAAGGTAACGAAAGCTTCATGTCGGCCTCGATTACTATTGCTATATAACCCAATTTGGGGCAGATAATGTTCGGAAGACATGGTTGGCTTGGCTTAGGATTTTCGCTAATGTGAGAGAGCAAAAAGGCGACCTCAACATTTGGAACGCTCACAACCCGCGCGAGCGCTTCTGGGCATCGCGAACAAAACAGCTACACTCATCCCACGTATCGGTGGGCGACCGGCTGTGGTCGATCGCGCCGTATATGAGGCCACTAGTGACCATCCTAGAGGACACGCTATCTTGGTACGCGGTCGACGAGCATGGCGGCCGCGTGCACGATCTCCTCGGCACCGGATGCGATCCTTACATCAGTGCTGTACTCACGAGCGGTGAGGGCAGAGGAGAGCAGACCAAGTACTACGACTTCCACTGCAGGTCGAACCTCACGCGCGCCGTGCTGCCCTTTGGACTGGCGGAACACGATGTCCATGATGTCATCAACCTATTCCAAGTCACAGGACTTGATGAACAGGGCCGCTATTTTATGAATCCTTGCCCTGCAGGCCCTGGTGATTACATTGAGTTTCTGGCTGAACAAGACGTGCTTATGGCCCTGAGTATGTTCATAGCCCCATCTCGCTTCTTCGCCCCTGATGTCTCTCTCCTTTTTCATTTGCTGGATAGCATCTGCTTTCAGGCATATATCTTGGGGTAGAACAATGCATCTAAGTTATTGTCACTGCCCTAGTAGCTTCTCCTTATTACTCAATATAGCCAGGATCAGTTCTACTAATGAACTTGTTTTCGAACAGGTACATGCCCAGGTGGTGATCTATCACTCTGGGGCTTCGGTGCCTCCAGCGAAAAGGAAATGATCAAATGCTGTCGGCCCCTGAAGGTTGAAGCATTCCGTCTTCAAGACGCAGATCTACTACGGCAGAGCGGGTGGAAGCCTGCCGAACCGTCGCCATACCGAGGCATGCACGGGATGATCATTCCGGAGGGTGAACACCAATATAAGCCTTGATATTACGCCGACGAATTAATTCAATAAATTAAACTAAACACGAACTCTTGAGCTCTTCTGATTGTTCACTACCTAAGCGGTGGAAAGAGGAAGAGACAACCCAAAATACGTCATGAAAGTACTAAAATCTGTAAATATAACATCCGGACCTCAGAAATTCTACTTCCCTATTTTTCTAAAACAGTAATACAAGAAACTAACAGCCTCTTCTCCGGACTTTACTTTCAAACTAAATGATCTAGATATCCCTCTCGAGGCGTCTCATCTACGCCGTTAAACGCTACCATGTTATTCGGAGACATAGAGTCCGTCACAATATCTTTCGTAGCAAGCTCCTGCATCCGCTCACACAGAGCAACTGGATCACGATCGCCCTCAAGAGCCAACAAGTACACGCCGAGACCCGCGATATGCGGTGCAGACATAGACGTACCCGACAGCACGGCCGTAGAGCCGTTGTTGTAAGTCGAGATGACGCCGACGCCCGGAGCGAACAGGTCGATGCCGTTGCCATAGTTGGAGAAGTACGCCCGCGAGTCGTTTTGTGCCGTCGCCGCTATCGAGCACACAGTAGGGTACTGCGCCGGACAGAAGAACTCAACTGGGGTCTGAGAATTGCCGGCTGCGGCAGCAATGAATAGACCCTCCTCGACTGCGGCACCTGCGGCGAGACTCATGGTCGAGTTACCGATGGCTAGGGCCCCGAGCGATAAGTTCGCGACTGATCTGTTGAGACCTGAGATCGTCGTCATTAGAGGGACACCTTTCACTAGAACTAAAGTGACCATGCCGCTATTTCAAACAATTTTGCTTACGGTTCTTCGACTTCGCGTCATCTACTACCCATTGTATGCCCGCAATGATCTGGCTGATTGGTCCTGAGCCCGCGGCGTTCAAGACCTTGACGGCGATAAGGTTGGTTCTCTTAGCTACGCCGTACGTCTTAGATCCAGCGGTGCCGGCGACGTGCGTGCCATGCCCGTTCTCGTCCACCGTGGGCTTCGCGTCGTTCGCCACAAAGCTGGGCCCCCAGGTAGCCCGGCCCTCGAACTCCGGGTGCTCGACATAGATTCCCGAGTCAATGATGTACGTATATGTCCCTTCGCCCGCACTGTCGTCGTATAGATAGTTGGTAGTATTCGGCAATCTGCTTGAAATCCTGGCGAGGCCCCAAGGAGAGTTACTTTTGAACGCTGTCGATGCAATATTGACCATGGTGTCTGGCTCAATATAAGCAACCTGAGAAAGTCAGCCTATTCTCTAACCTGTGAGCTCATCAGGTCTCATTGCACGGATTTTAAACTCACATCTTCTAGACTGGCGATCTTATGTATCACCTCGTCTGACGCATCCATGGCATAAGCTTTGAAGTTACCCATGCTGTAGGTATGCCGAGGAGCAACGAGAGATTGAAGCTCAACATCCCGCTTTTTGCCTAAGACTCCTCCAATATCGTAGTCTTCCTTCATTACTACGATCCATTTCCCAGGAATTGCCTGCCCTTTCACTTCAAGAAGAGGGGCTGCTATGGCCAGAGGAGTAGCCAGAAGGAGATCGAATAACCTCATATTGACTCAGGCAGCAGTTGAAGATTACGACTCGACCTGTGATGGTTAGACAGGTAAGGGACTCAGGCTATCTATTGACACTGGTCTAGCATCGTGACAGTCAGATGAGGGAAATCGCTTTATCTTAAACACCTAGAGCCACGCCCAAGCTGTTGCCATCGTCACCTGGCTTGACCCAAAGGCCATATTATCCCCAATCTTTCCGAGTCTCCACCCATTCAGCATTTTCTGTTGCCAAGTTACTTATCTACTGTATGCCCAATTAGCCGACATCGATACTGTAGAAGCCGTCTATCCCGTCACGAGTTCGCGGCGGTTTACCAGGTATCCCCCAACCGCCTGCTTAATCTGTCACGGTGGCACCGCGCCACTACCGACATTGCAGCTGCAAGTTTCAATGCTATCTACAGGCATGGCGCTGCTCGAAGCCATCCCGTCAACCAAGTTATGGGGAGAGATAACGTGGAGCAAGTGTACAGCAGGACCCTGTTTAATGATGCCAAGATGCTAGGCTCCCCTCAAAGTAGGGAGATAGCGTGGTGTAATGTCAGGCGATCTTGCTAAGCCAGTGCCGCAACTAGACGAGATGCGGTGATCGTTTGGGGACCATACTTTTGGAGCCAGTCTCGCATGCAGTACCGCAGCTGCATATATGATATGTCAGTGATCAGGTTTTTGCCCGTTTAGGGCGCTGAGCTATCATTTAAACCCCGGCTGCGCTGTGCATAGATCTCTTCTCCACACGACGATCGTGGTCCCTAGAATTTCTCCAATCTATCTACCTGATGTACGTAGATAGCCCTTCGGAAGAAGTACTACGGTTCGGAGCCTGCTGAACCGAATAAGAAACAGTTTTTCTTGAAGTTATTGAGGAAACAAGGGGCCAGTGCGAGGAATAACAATAGGTTCAGGAGCCTCAGCCTTAAGCAAAGGCTCTAGGCCATAAAATCAGTTCAATTCTCTCGTATATTGCGTCTGACTCCTGTCATGCGATTGATACAACCCTACCTTATCGTACATATTAGTAGGAAGCGAAGGTAGGTATGCCCAAAATTTGATCCGGCCAGTATTCGACCGTTCTTGCAAAGAGGCACTGCAGGTACATGCTGCTGTCGTAAGTTGAGGCCATAGATATCTATCCCATGATCCCAACGCGGCGGGATGCGATGCGGAAGTGAATCCGCAAAACCAATGAAGGTTGACTTTTTGAGGTGTGGCGGGTAGTTGAGATCACAAAGTCGTTCCATACCAGCATAGAATATAAGCCGCGCAATTCAATTATTCCAATAAACATTCGCGTTCCAGCTCCCCATACTAAGAACCATACGACATTGATCGTAACTTTCATAAATGTAGGCTCAAGCTCGATAATTAGCTTTTGGGTTAGTGATGGCCAAAAGAGATGGTGCATACTCAGCATAGCTTACCAAAGCAATCTTAAAAGTACCGGTACGGGGGAAATATTAACAAGCTTAACATCTAGGAAATATGTTGAGCATATCCCTTTTCATAGAACTTGTAGGTTGGAAACAACCATGCAATGGGTATGTATTGCAGATTTGCCATGCTCAGCTAGAAAGGAAGCCCGAGCGTCTCATCGAGCTTTGGGGTATCTACAATACAAATATCACGATAACATTGCTCATAAACTCCCAGGCTTCGTCAGCCGCCGTGTACTCGTCTCAAAACGCACGATTCAACAGGATAGGATTTATTCCTTTTTGGGAACGGCGAGCTGCTCCTTGATCTCCTTCTCAAGAGTCTCGGGCTTGGTGGTGGAAGCCCAGCGGCCCTTGACCTTGCCGTCGCGGCCGATGAGGAACTTCTCAAAGTTCCACTTGACGCGCTTGATGCCCATGATACCGGGCTGCTCGTTCTTCAGCCACTCCCAGACGGGCTCGGGCTTGTCGCCGTTGACCTCGACCTTGCCCAGGACGGGGAAGGTGACGCCGTAGTTGACCTGGCAGAACTCCTGGATCTCGTCGTTGCTGCCGGGGTCCTGGCTAGCAAACTGGTTGCAGGGGAAGCCGAGGATGACGAAGTCGTCGGGGTGGGTGGCTGTGATGTCCTTGTAAAGCTTCTCCAGGCCGGCGAACTGCGGCGTGAAGCCGCACTTGGAGGCGGTGTTGACGACCAGCACGACCTTGCCCTTGTACTCGGACAAGGGCTTGTCGGCACCCTTCTTGTCCTTGGGGGTGAAGTCCCAGAAGGTCGTAGCAGCAGCCATTGTGAATGTAGATGCGGATTTTGCTGGAAAAGGCAGTAGTGGTTGGTCTACTCTACTACGTATGTGTTGAGTAGGAGATAAACGGTTGCTGATGCCCCTCGTTATCAATAGAAGGAAGAATAGCGGGACCCTCGGCGTGACGAGGGAGCTAGCTAGGCCAGGGGTGTTTCCCGAAATTTTAGCGAAACTTGGAAGTACGGTAGGCATCTGTGATAACCGTTTCGTATGACACTCATTACCAACAAAAATATCAAAAATATACCATACATCCATCCAAGGAGTTACTCAGCAAGAAAGGCAGTTAAACGGATCACCTCACTTAGAAAATCACTGTTGTAGCAATAGAGAAGATTTCCTTAGAGGCATTATCAATCATCTACAAAAGATCTAGTAGCCCGAAATGACTACGGCATAAATTGATCGGATTTCTCGGGGTACGGAGAAGTGCGGAGTCAGCGTTGTTCCGGTGGTTGTCTGTGCATACATAGTAGAGGTCAATGCAAGCGTCTGTCTCACTAGCCACATTTTCTTAGGCCCTAGCCACATGAATTAAATTGGGTACCTACCTACGTACTCTTGAATCCAAGTCACGATCACTAGTTGGGAGATCACGTGGGATACGACCTCGTCTGATACGAAATAGATATCACTAAGAGAAAACAAAGTTATCATTAGCACAGATGTGCAAATGCTTCTCATGTAGAGCCTACGGCGGAGAAAGGCGAGGGTCTAAATTTCCATACACTCCTCAATCGTCGGGTTCTATTCCGCTACAATGATATCCTCTTCCATTCAACTTCGAATATTTCCTTTTTTTTTGTGAGTGGCTCAATATATCGAGGTCGACCTTGTCCAAGCAACTCATGTGAAGCAAGCATGCACACAATGATACCCCCGGCCGATTTTATAGATCACGCGACTGCGAAAGGCAATGGTATCTTGTGTTCACCGTAGGACCAAGAAACCAGAACTAGACTTGCTAGGGATTGCACAAACAACCCTAGATGGGTATTAAACATCGAGAAAGGAAGCTTAGTACTCAGCCTCGGTCTCATCAGGCTCGAAGCTATCGGCCGCAACCTCCTCGTAATCCTTCTCAAGGGCGGCAAGGTCCTCACGAGCCTCCGAGAACTCGCCTTCCTCCATACCTTCACCCACGTACCAGTGAACGAAAGCTCGCTTGCTGTACATAAGGTCGAACTTGTAGTCCAGACGACTCCAAGCTTCAGCGATCGCCGTCGTGTTGGACAACATGGAAACGGAGCGGTCGACTGAAGCAAGACCACCATCAGACGGGGAGGCTGTTGGTACAGCCATGGGCTTCTGGTAGTTTATACCCAGTTTGAAACCAGTCGGGCACCACTCGACCAGGTTGAAGGAGGCCTTGGCTTTCAGAGCTGCAATGGCAGCGTTGCAGTCGCGAGGAACAACGTCACCACGGTACAGGAGAGCAACGGCCATGTACTTTCCGTTTCGGGGGTCGCAGACCACCATCTGGTTGTTGGGCTCGAAGCCTGTAGGCTAGGTCAGCAAGACAAAAACATGGGCGAAAAGATCTGAAAGTAGAAACTCACATTGGAAAGTGAGGTCATGGACCTTGAAGCTCTCGTGGGCACTCTTCGCGGCGGAGACGACAGGGGCGTAGCTGATAAGAGGGTAGTGGATGCGCGGGTAAGGGACCAAGTTGGTCTGGAATTCGTTGAGATCCACGTTGAGGGCACCATCGAAGCGTAGAGACGAGGTGATAGAGCTGACAACCTGGGCAATGAGACGGTTCAGGTGCTCATAGCTGGGACGGGGGATGTCCAGGTTACGCCGGCAAATGTCGTAAACAGCCTCATTATCAACCAGGAAAGTACAATCGGAGTTCTCAATGGTACTGTGAGTCGACAAAACAGCGTTGTAGGGTTCTACAACAGCAGTGGATACCCGAGGAGCAGGGTACACGGCGAACTCAAGCTTGCACTTCTTGCCGTACTCGGTAGACAGACGCTCTAGTAGGAGAGCACCAAAGCCGGAGCCGGTACCACCGCCGAAAGAGTGGAAGATCAAGAAACCCTGGAGAGAGTTGCAGTTGTCTGTTTTTAAGTGTCAGTGGGCAATTGAACACGCAATTGTCTGTCTTCTATGGCATATATCGTCCTTACCAACAACGCGACGGATTCGGTCCAAGGTGCTATCAACCATCTCCTTGCCAATGGTGTAGTGGCCACGGGCATAGTTGTTGGCGGCATCCTCCTTGCCGCTGATGAGAAGCTCGGGGTGGAAGAGCTGACGGTAGCTACCGGTCCGGATCTCGTCAATGGGCGAAGGGTCCAAGTCGACGAAGAGGGAGCGGGGGACGTATTTGCCGCCGCTGGTCTCGGTGAAGAAAGTCTCGAAGGAGCCACCATCGAGGACATCCTTCGCATTAGGGTCAGGGCGACCATCAGGTCCGAGTCCGTGCTCGAGAAGGTACCTGGCGTAGTGGTGATGGTGATTAGCATGAAGTGAAGGTCTCGTCTACACGACACTACGGCAGGTATAATGGGCAAGGCGGTGTAACACTTACAGCTCCCAAGCGCTGTTACCGAGCTGGGTACCAGCCTGGCCCAAGTGAAGATGGAGGATCTACAGTGAAAGAAGCATTAGATATCCAGTATCATCAGAAACAGCAGTTACCGTCTTGGTAGCAATGGCTAGGAAGGAAACGGTAGTAGCGTTGATGTTGGCACTTGAGATGCTCCCACAAACGCGCTGCCATTTTGGCACCGCCGCTTCCTAATAGCTAAACCCAAAGACCATACACCAAGACCGAGGTAATTTTAAGGAGTGCCGGCTTGACCAAGATACTCACCTCGCCCTTCATTGTGAATGTCGTGTGCCGCAACGGCGGGAACTCGAAAGTAGGGGGTATAGGAGGATAGGAAGAGTAGAAGAGTTGGGAATTGGGATCGGAGAAGAGGTGTAGATTATCGGAGGAAAGCGCACAGCGCCTCTAGTGCGGACCACCTAGGCAAGGTGCTAGGAGTGAACAAAAGGAGGTGTGTGTGTGTGTGTGTGTGGTGTGCAGCCTGGTGGGTTGTTCGTTTTGTGTGTGGAGTTAGATATTCAAGCCGTTCTTTGCTTGCTGCTGCTTCAACAGCACCAGTTCTTGTTCCACTAGACAACTGGCTGTGCACTAATGCGTCGATGTGAGGGGAGGTACAGAGGAGAGGGGGAGCTGTGGTTCAGGGGTTGACGCGGGAGGACGATCATTATTGGCTGTTTACAGGGATTATCAGATTGACGTGGTGGAAACTTGCAGGGGCCGTGGGTACTGTTAGAGATGAAGTCTCACCCTAATCCCCTCCCCTACTGGATACCCCTCTCAAGCACTACACAATTGGCTGCACGGTACTTCGATATGAACAAATGAAGCTGCCGAAGGGGCTCCATATTCCCACACCGCTTTACCAACTAACCTGTTGGCGCTGCAGGGGTCTTGCCGCTTCCGACCATTAGTGGCACAGTCTCGCCAACTAATATGCAATGCTAACTTCATCTGTAACTCGACTCTACCATCACGATCATACCTACCGTTGTTAATGGAGATATGAGGAGATATGAGGAATGTGATAGCGATTGAAAATAAGAAGAAATGACCCTTGTTGGATACTAGCTATGCAAATGAAACAGCTTTTTCATTACCTACCTACCTACCTACCTAGGTAGGTAGTAGGTATATTGAAGAGTGTGGCTCCTTCAGGCAATATGTACTTCGGTACCTACCTACTTATGTACCTAGGTAGGTAATGGGCGGTGCAGTTTTGGGCAAAGCCTGCGTCCGAAAAAGGCAATGCCTACATTTTAAGGGTCCATCAACTTTTTCGAACGCTACAACCACGGGAAGCCATCTATGCACTTATTTATAAGGGCCAAGAACATTCAATGAGCAGACTATGGAATTCCTCGCGGCAATGCCTCCCCGGAGGTAGCCTGTTCCTGCCACGAGCACAATCTCGCATAATCCGACTCCCGCCGTCTTTCTCTTCGTCATCGCCATGCTCACGGCCGGGTAGTCATCTTCCCCACCAACCTCGACGGGGTCTCTTGACGATAGCCATCGAGACGTCCTGCGACGACACCTGCGTCGCCATCCTAGAGAAGAGCAAGACGGGCGCCGCCCGCCTGCACTTCGATGAGAAGATCACCTCGGACAACCGAGCCTACCTCGGCGTCCACCCACTGGTTGCCGTAGCCTCGCACACCGAGAAACTAGCACTGCTGGTACAAAAGGCTTTGCGGTCGCTCCCTGAGCCAAAGGCAGAGACGGAAGGGGCTCACATCGACTCACCTGGGGAGGAAGGGATTAACGCTGATGGCAAAGTCATTATGGTCGACGGGCAGCCACGGCTGAGACCCGACTTCGTGTCGGCGACGCGCGGGCCGGGAATGATGTCGAATCTTGCGACGGGGCTGAACCTCGCGAAAGGGCTAGCGGTGGCGTGGGACGTGCCGTTGCTCGCGGTGAATCATATGCAGGCGCATGCATTGACGCCACGGCTTGTCAACGCACTCGAGCAGCAGCAGAAAGGAGACCACCAGGTCCGCGATACTTCTGAAGGAGCAGGCAATCAGAACAAACCACAAAAGAAATCCGAGTTCCCTTTCCTCTCGCTGCTCGTCTCCGGCGGACATACGATGCTGGTGCGTTCGCAGTCCCTCAACGACCACGTCACAATTGCCAACACGCTGAACATCGCCGTAGGCGACATGATCGACAAGTGTGCGCGAATGGTCGTGCCGCCAGAAATCCTCTCGGCCGAGGACTGCAACTCAGGCATGTACGGCCCCGTGCTCGAGGAATTCGTGTTCCCGGGCTCCCGAGAATCGGGCTCTTACAACTACAATTACACTGCCCCGGCCCAGCGCGCAGATGAAATCAAAAAGTTTGACTCAGGAAGCGGCTGGTTCCTAACGCCGCCCCTTTCTCTCAAGGGGAAGGGCGAGAAAGCAGCATCGATGTTCGAGTTCGCGGGTATAAACGGACAGATACAGAAGTTGATAAAGACCCGGCCAGACATGGATATCGATATGCGCAGGGTCTTGGGGCGGGCAGCCATGACCCTCGTCTTTCAGCACTTGACAAGTCGTCTCGTGTTCGCTCTACAAGCCGACGACGACAAGCGGACCGGAAACGGCACGGACACCGAACAACAGGGCAAGATCAAGACTGTCGTTCTTTCCGGCGGCGTGGCGAGCAACAAGTTCCTACGGCATGTCGTGCGTAAGATGCTCGACGCCCGCGGCTACGCCGACGTAGAGGTGGTGGCACCACCCGTGTCCCTCTGCACCGACAACGCATCTATGATCGCGTGGACCGGGATGGAGATGTACGAGAGCGGTTGGCGCAGCGATCTCAGCGTTATGACCCTACGTAAATGGCCACTGGACCCCGATGCCGAAGGCGGGGGCATATTAGGCGCTAGCGGTTGGTATAAGGTGCCCGAGACGAAGGGTTAGACTTGTGTAAATGTACAACTTTGATGTAAAATACAGGTATAGATGCAAATCTACTTAGTATGGGACGTTATGCTACCCGAAAGCGCAATAGCATTGCCTGAATCAAGCCAAGTCGCACGAAGGAGAACGCTGAAATGAAAACGGATCTTCTCGAGTCCTCAAGGCTAAATGAAAACTCAGTGATCCCTTTCTTTAATGCTTTAATGGTTGTACATATGCATAGCGAGAATATCACAGTTCTATCATGTTTCTTTCATCTTTCAGCCCTCCCCAGCCGCGTGTAGCACCTGCTAGGCTCTCACCCGCAACCAGGCGGATCTAAGCCTCCGGCGAACCGGTGATCTGGTTGAGTCTCATAATGTAGCTACCAAGTTTATTGAGAAAAGACAGACTCTAGTCCAACGAACTAGTGACATTGGTGAACTCGCCCTTCTCGAGCTTGGTCTTCCAGAAGATAGGGTTCGTATCGTTGAAGCCGTGCTTGACCCAACCTTCCTCTTTAACATGGTACAAGTTGATATAGCCACCGGAGTAAGCATCGCGGTGTGTGGCAGCTAAGATCGAGCGGCGGCCGAGCTCGAGGGCGTCCTCCTCGGAGAGGTCGTAGCTGTACTCGGCGTCGAGGACACCGTAGGCAAACGTCTGACCGGAGCCGACGCAGAAGAGGTTACCCGCGAGGCGCGTGCCGTCCGAGTCGATGTAGTACAGCGCGGGCCCCTCCTCGGGCGTCACGCCGGCGCACATGGTGCCCATCGACAGACCCATCCCCTTGTACTGGTAGACGAGATTCGCGAGAATCTTGGAGGCGGCGGCGACGCTGATGCGGCGCTTGTGTCGCAGCTCGTGCAGCCGACACTGCATCCCCAGCCACGCCAGCCAGTACTGGCAGTCGGCGGCGCCGCCGGCCATGGTGCCGAGCAGGCAGCTGTTGATCTCGATCACCTTCTTCACCGTCTGCGAGGCGATCCAGTTGCCCGCCGTCGCTCGCGAATCCGTCGCCACGATGATGCCGCCCTGGAACCGGAATGCTAGCGTCGTCGTGCCGTGGGCGATCTTGATGGGGCAGTTGGGGTTGGACCGGTCGTCTGTGGCAGCCCGAAGCCAGGCAGAGGGCTGGTTATAGGAGGCAGGACGCAGTTAGCCGAGTACAGACATGTGTATTGGAGTACCAAGACGAAGATCAAGAGCGAGCAACGATATGCAAACGGCTGTATGCACATGAAGTCGTTTCAAGAGCTGCTCGGCTGAACTCACCTGTGCTACGGGGGGCATGGCAAACTTGAGGGACAGGCTGGGGGTAGCGTCATTTTGGAAGTCCTCATATTGGTCCTCGGCAAGTGTTTCGTTCTGAAAGGCCGCGGGACGGCTGTATCGAGCCACGAGAGCATCCATCTCGAACGGGATGGGACGGTGGGAGAAACAAGGGAGTCGAAAGAAGATGCAATAGCAGTCGCAGCGACAACCTCTCAAATTAAGCGTGGGTGAGTATCGTAAGCTTCTTCGGAGTTCTGCCGCTGCACGGGAATGAGTTGCGCGGTTCGTTGTGGGTTGATTGGGGGGAGGGGGGTGGGAAAGGACAAGGTTGACGTTGATTGACGGTGACATCCAAGGCAGTGAGGTGAGGGCAGGCAGCTGGTCTCACGCGTCGGTACGTAGGTACCTGCATACAGACGTAGCAGCTGGGTGGAGACCTGCCTTGGAACTTGGAGCTCTAGCTACACGATTATATAATCCAATCAATGTATAACTGCCGTATATAATATACCAACTGTGCCTATGTCGGTATGTATTCAAGGGTTTTAAGTATTCACAAGCATCTTCTATTGGTAGTTTCTTCTTCACTGTCGAATGCGATCGGAAAACCCAGAAGGGAGACTCGATCGACGTTCACTATCGGGGCACTCAGGCTTCTACTGGTAACATGTTCGATGCTAGGTAGCTACGATCGCAACAACCCCACCACGACCCTAAGCTGCCCGTCTTGACTTACGCATTCCGGTCTCCAGGTGGGAAGGGCTCTTGCATATGTGTATCGGCGAGAAAAGGTAAAAAAGCCGACTACCCGAGAGAATAGGACACTTGGGCCGTCAGTTGGGTCGCATCTTACCGTTCTCTGCAGGACCTTGACTATCCCTCCTGAGCTTGGATACGGATACTGATAATATTAGGTAGATGAATGTTTTATTTACAAGAGTATCGTGAGCACATTATAATGAGGCTGAAATTGAGCTTTGTGTTGTAGCCGAACGACCACGCCGGATGGTGTCTATTATGAAGAAGGCTTTTCCATTAATGGGTTGTCACGATGCAGCGACAAAAGATTAAAATCCGCCAGGAGCCCGATACGATGAATAACCTCCGGGTCCATAGTTCCCTTGATACGGCCGGCTGCCTCCGAAATCTCCTAAGTTCGGTATCGTCGGTTCTCTGTCTAGTGGCGCCGCATTCATAATCAGATTCTCGCGACTTTGATTAGCAGCGAACGGAGTAGAAGGTGTAAGTGGTCTGCTCTGGCTCGGCGCCTTTAAGTAGCCTGAACTAGTAGATATACCACCTGAAGAACCCCGATGGGAGTTATCTCCAATCGGCTCAACGGTGACCGTAGTTAATTTAGGGAACGGGGAAGTAACAGCCTCATCCGATTTTGTTCGATCTAGCAGCAGCGAGTTATGAGCACCGAGAGATGTTAGCGTGTCGCGCTGCACCTTCTCTACAAATTGGTAACTGATTAGTATTGTGTTTCATTACAACATCGAGGGTAAGAGTAATTGATGTGTTGGCGTTGGCGCAACTTACCCATTTCTTTTCTCCTCTTTTGATGAGGGTTTTGTTTGCAAAGAGAGATGATTGTATTCCAGAGAATTAGTATCGCGAGTAGTGCAGCCAGGGCGGACTGCACTGCGATCAGAACGACGCCCGCGACCGTTTGTGTGGTCTGAGCAATGCCGAATTCCTCGACGAAGACCAAAATTAACACCACAGAAATCACACGAACTACTTGGATCGTGATGTTAATGATATTCCCAGACTTGCGTTCGTATGGGCGGCTCCATAGCAACAAGACCAGAAACAATCCCTCAACGATTAGAGACGCGATAGTCTGGACCATGCCGTGGCCGTCCGTTGCTGCTATCACTGTACCCTTTGCGAACAAGTAGAGGATAACCGGCATGAACACCCACCAGTACCCCTTCTTGTATGACTCGTAAAAGAGAGAATACTTCCGCCAGTATAGCTTATCCTCATACAAGCTTGCGGTATCTCCCTCAATGCTCTTGAGCTTTCTTGCTGTGCTCCATATCTTCCATGAGAAGAAGGCGAGAATACCAGTAAAAAGGGCTAGTGTTACAGCAGCGAGGACTTGGGCGGCCCAAGAATCTCCGTTTGTGAACTGGAAAACACAGTAAAGTACCCATACACCATAGAGCAGGAGGATTAGAGACGTGACTGCCCGTGCGATAGATCCCCAGTAATGCTTGCGAAAGTCAGCCAAAGACTTAGGAAATCGCCCGAAAAGAGCCCAGGCTTCCAAGATGACCTTGACTAAGAGGATGCTAACAATGATAGCGCCAATAACTATGGCGACAATCTCAAGGACGGTCATGAACGTGTTTGACTCCGGGACCGCAAGTGTATTGACAAACCCCTGAATACCAGACACGGCAGTTCGGATTGCAGATTCCGTTGGGTTGGCATCGTCACCACCTGTGGCTGTTGAGTTGATTTGGGTATCGAAATCTCGAAGTGCTAAAGCTGCAAGATCCTCAAACGAGCGTTTGAACAATGTGCCATTAGCACTCGACGTTGAGCCGTCTGGGAAAACTAGTGTCGTCCTTTGGAGAATCTCCACGCTATCCTTTGAGAGGTCACCGCCGGTCTTGGCGCGGAAGTTGTCTATACCGAGTTGCATCTCTCTCCAGGGAATGAGACCTGTGGAGAAAGCAAAATTCTTCGCGAAGCTTCGGTACACCTGCGGCAATTGGGCTGACATCATTCCGTTGAGAGCGAAGCCATGAAATACACCAAAAACTTCGCCGAAAGATGGACTCATTGTTCCAACACCTCCTACACTTGACCCTGCGCCGGCGGCGGCTCCAGAAATTGCAGCACTAATGGCTGAGGCACCGCCGAGCACAAGGGCGCCGGCGGCGACTCCGGCGGCAATGTAAGAGACAGCCGGCACGTTAACTGTCTTGCCATTTGTCACCTCTGATTGAACGCAGCCGATTGTAGAGTTATCGTCTAGAGATGTAAGCTCTAGCTTTGCTTGAGCTGCAATATCAGGAATTTGGAACGCGATCGCAGGGATCTTGTCAGCAAACTCCGGGGGGATAGCTTGTGTCCCGTTAGCTCCAAAGTGGCCGGGAGGTACTATTAATCATTAGCAAGCTTTCTAAGTATAGATCGAGTCAGGTTTGGTGGGATACATACCGGGACATAGTTGCTGAACAAACGTCGCAGCGTCACAGGGATTGAACTCGTTGTTATAAAACTCCTGGCCGAAGGCTGTTACCGTCAGCTTCGCCGATACTTTTTGCTCTTTGGCGCTTGTGCCGGCAACGTTGAATGTGACCGTCTTATCGGCGTTGTTATACTTGATATCGACGTTGTCCACTGTAATGGCGCTATTATTGTTGCAATTGTTGAATCCACTTGTGACTAAAACATCATTGCCAAGTGCTCCAGTAGCGACGAAGGCCGTCGCCAATACCGCAGCCTTCCGTATCGACCAAGAACCTGTTCCCACCATTTTTCTTTTCCTTTTCCAATCCTGATACCACGTTCCGTTCTCATGCAAGAGAAAGATGGTCGTTCGTCCTGACGTTTGATAATTGAGATACTAAAATGTTTGTAAAATGAACGCCTCGAAGTCACCGAGTTCAGTGTACAAATCGACTAGGATATGTAACTGCAGGCCAAGTAGTCGGAATAATAATAATAAAATCCAGCAAGTTTCTTGAGTGCGAATTGAAAATTCCGGTCGTCCAGCGGGAAGTTGATGTGTTCCGATCTAATGCAGGTGAATCGGGAATCGCTCGCTATAATGTAGACCACCACAATGGACAAAGAGTTGAAGGCAAAAGAATGTTTCTTGTGTTAAAGACGCCTCTGGCAATGAATCCAAGAAAATAGCAAGAGGGCCGAGGATCAACCTGGAAAGAATGAAAGACGGCAACAAATGGTTGCCGTTACAAAGAGACAATGAACAACTAGAGACAAAACGAAGGACAGAGACAATGAACACAAGTGTCCAATGTGGCTGTTATGACCAACGTGAACACCAGGTTCGTCATCCACGAGCTAGTATGAGAATGGACGAAGAGGTTGATGATGAAGGTAGTCTTAGCCAGGCTAGATACCAAGGTAGGGGGGCATCAGCGCGTAAGGTGAAACGAGTGGACAGGACAAGTTAGTCTAGTGTACGTTCGAACGAGGGTATAAGTGACCCCCGAGACAAGAACAACACCACAAGAAGGCTAGGTCAGCCAGAGAAATGAACGACCACACGCCAGACGATCTAGCGGAGGCAAGAAACGGAATACCAACCAGCAAGAAGTAGAGAAATGGTTGGAGAAGAAGGCTCAAGCAAGTGTGTAGTATAGTTCATCGGATGAGATAAAGACACCCTTGGCCATCACCCACTCGCTAGCAAGCAAGCCCTGTTGTCGATCGTCAGTTAATAATGCTGTTCATTGTCTGAACCAGGGGGCCCCAGTATGGGTGTCAACCCCTTCGTCAGCCCCCCATGCCTCATCTACCATGGCGTTGGCTTGGAAAGACTGGCGGCAAATCTGTCGTTGAGGCTAGGAGACCCATGCCAAGTCTTGAGGTTTTGTTGAAGATTGGTCCTGCCCAATGAGACAGCTCGCTCCAGATACCGAGGTGCAAGTGCCTGGGTTAAGACGAAACCCACAAGCATGCCAGCAACAGGCCGGGAGAAGACGATTGGCTCTCAGGAACTCTTTGAAGTCACCCTAGTGTAAAAGTGGTGGCCCCAGCCGCTTACGCAGCGGCTCTGACAGCGCAAATTTAGTGGACCTGAGACCTCTGAAACACGAGGGGCTGCCCATGCTTCACCTAAAGTACCTTCCTAACCTAAGCAGCTCTGTGAACTTGCCTTGTTAATGAGCCATAGAATGGGTAAACTGATGAATAGCTAATGGGTTTCTTTAGGAGTTTCTATTTCATTTCAATTGTTCGTATTCCTTACTTCAGACACAAGTTGCTATTGAATTAATGAGAAGACTTCCACGTCACTCTTATACTAACCCAACGACTGTACCGATCAGTAACCTACCCAGCTATGCCCCCTTGTTGCGTTTCAGTTACATATCTATCAGTACCTATCGAGAGAGCATCGTGCCCCCATACGTTACAGAGGTGACCGTCACTTCCTCGTGCCAGCCTATATGAACTATTTAAGTGCCTACCTAGGTACCTAATCTAGCTTTTCATCTGGCTAAGTTAAAGCACTCGACCTATTTAATCCGGCTTGCCATTGCTTGAGCCCAGAGCCCAAAGCTTTGCGTCAGAGGGTTGCATCGGCATGAGTTATCAGCCTGGCTCACTCTCATCACCCGACGCCATCAGTATACAATTCACTTAGGTACTTCCCCGTCCCCCGCATCCCTCAACGGCTGTGTTGGAACTCGACTCGAGACCTTTGCATCTTGACGAGAATCCTTCCCAAAGTCTCGGAATGCACAGCCGTAGGATTGCATTTCTTTCGTGGATAGATAAATGTATATCGACTTTCTTGGACTTTTCCCTCTCATCATAAGAACCGATAGTGACAGTTCATAAGCGGCATTCATTAAGCTTATCCAACAAACCCTGATCTCCGGAAGATCATTCTGCTTCAGTCTTCATTGAGCCCGAGCGTCTAGTACATAGGAGGCGCGCATGGGGCTCGTCTGGCCTCGGCAATAGATGTTGTCAGAGTATAATAAGGGAAGCGAAAGACTGACCCCTTGAGCCATTATCACTCCCTCGATAACTCCCCAATAACCCCGAAGACATGTCGCATGGGGGAACCCCTCCCTCTCGGCCTAGATGCGGCTATGCCCTCTATAGCATACCTTGCGTATAGCCAGCAATGAAATAAACCAAGGTCGACTGAAACGATCAGACGTCCTGGCTGTGAGAAAGCGAGATGTACTTGAAACACGGGGCCGGCTTGCTCGCATCCTCTGTTGCAGAAGCCCAGCTTTACTAATCATCGCACGAAATCAAACGATTCTTGTTACCACTTTGCCTTGCGATAAGGTAATATAAAGATGGATGAAGAAGAATTCATCAAATACGTTCCCAATCTAGGTTCTCTCGTAATTGTCACGTCACAGCCTAATCTACTATCTATTTTGCTGATTCCCTAAGCACAGCCTAATTGCCATTTTCGTGTCAGGCAACCCCCCCAATTCGTTCATGCCCCCTGCCTAGATTCATAGTGTCAACCACACCCAGTCAGACTTGGGGGTTGCCCTTCAGGGCTGTGCAATTGCCTTGGGAAGAAGACGCGCCGCCATTTTGGTGTTTTAGTGGACGAATCATGAATTATTGTGCAATCGTGAGATAAATCGGTCGAAGCAGCTTAGGTGGCGCAGTAGAAGAAATTGCCGAAGGTTAATCGCCTACCTGCCCTATGAATCAGGGTTGGCGTGCAAGCCGTGCGATCTGTCTTGAGCTGCGGGCGTTTGTGTATACTCGTTTGGGGATCAGCCTAGGGAGAGAACCTGCAGAAGATTTCATCTTCGCAATACTACACAGTACGATGATTTGGGGCGCATGGATAATCAATAAAGTAGCAAAACTCCTCTATTGAAGGACGCACATACTCGTAAGTAGCAAACAAATCAAACTGAAAACTCCTGAAGCGCCTTGTGGCCTTTCCACCGTCGTGCTCGTCATCCTCATATTTTCAACCAAGATACCGTCCAGATCCATCAGTTCAATTGCGTTCCTAACGATTAAACCCACGAATAACTCGTCTGCTGAGTGAGTCGCCTTCTAAAAAACTCCCTAGACCGTTATATCAGATGAGAGGTATCCATATCCAAAATCGCCGCTTCCGAGCATGAAACGCTATGAACGTATGATAATAAGTAGTAATGCTTCAATGAGATGGGACGAGGAAGGTAAGGGCATTATGTGAGATAGCTTTGCTCCATATCCTCAATGTGTCCGTCCATCATCTTTGACATCCATAAATTCCAGGCCAGTAGAGCCGATACAGCACACAACAATGAAAATGTGTACCAAACGCCGCCAAACAAAGTTATACTTGGGTATAAAGCATCATAACGCCACCTTACAGCTGGTCTAGCTAGTTAAGTGGAGTGCTTGGGCGGGCCGTCACCCGAACATCGTTAATCAACAAGCTGGTGAGTCTGAGATTTTCACTCCAAACCTTGGTGGAGCGGTAAAACCGCACGCATACATATTCTGAAATAGCAACAGTATCACGCACTTTGTCACCGCCGTTCTTCAAGAGTTATAGAATTGGGCATTGTGGCCCGGATGGGGAGAGTGAGAGTACGGTGATACCGATCCATGACTACTACCGTACTGCTCAATATTGTGCAAGGCGGGATTTCCTAAGTTCTGATAACCCATGCCCCCGGTCGGGTCTTGGATGCCCAGGGAATCATATGCTGGAAACGGTTCAGTATCAGAAACCGCCATGCCTAAAGCGTAGGTAGTACCAGGCTGTCCAAACGTAGTCGTAGTTACTGGCAACCCATGATACTGTTGCTGAGTATTGTATTGCGCTTGCATCATTATATTACTTGGTTGAGGGGGCATGTCATGGTACGGCTGCCCTGGCGGCTGCTGGGGGAAGTATGTGTTGCCCATGGGTGCTCGGGGTATGGGTGAAAACCCCATTGCGTTTACAGGGCTATAGCCCATCACACTAGAATTCGTCTGAGGTACCTGTGGGCTGAAGTCTTGGGGATCTGGTTTGATTTGGGGCGTCGTTGATGGCGGAGGGGGTCCAAAATGGCGTGGTGGGGGATCCTGCACAGGGCTGATGATGGTGTCGGGGTCGAGTTCCTTCTTCATGACGAGCTCTACTACGGGAAGGCTGATCTGTTCCATATGCTTAGCAAGGTGAACAGTGAGTTTCTTCCAAGTGGGGAAAGTTTTCCCACAGAATCGGCACGGCTCTTCAGTCGGTTTCGTCGTCGTCTCCTCGTGGCACTGTTCAACTTTTTGCCACGTGTGGTCAGCTCCGCCGGCCTTTTTAATCGCGGCTTTAGTCTTGACCTTAGGTTCCGCAAATTTGTGCTCACGGACCAGATGCTGCAAAAAGTTGTCCCTTCTGTAGCAAACGTGGCGACAATCTTCTACATCACACGTCCACCACTCGAGATGACGGTGGCCTTCATTCTCGTGGCGAACCCAGTCAGCCTTTCGCTTAAACATCTTAGGATCACGGCATCTATCCCAAGTGCAAGTGAAGGGCTGTACATCTTCGTGCACGTGCTTCGTCCAATCAGAAGGTTTTTGGAACCTTCTAATAGTGAAGCATAGTGGGCATTCAAATTCAGCTGGGAGATGGTGGGCTGGAGGCGGAGTAATCCCCTGCGGAAAGCTCTCCGCATTGATCCCCCCTTCAAGTGGAGTTGCTTCTTCGTCCGATGAAACCACCTTGGTCGATCCGTCCAAATATCTTATGATGCCACCAAGAGATAGACAGAGAGACCCAGACGGGCAATCACGTTGGTTGACATGGCTCAAATGCTTTTGCTTTGCTGTCAGAAGCTGTTTGTAGCGATTATGCATTTGATATGCAATGCGGTCGACTAGATAATTGTTGGGATTGTCGATTCCATCAGTAACTGCAAGGCCGGGATTGATCTCCAGTATGTGAGCTCTAAACCCAGCGAGCGTTGGCTCAATGGTCTTTGTTGTCCTTTGCTCCATCTTTATGTCAGATTCATCCATACCATCATCATCGTCTTCGTCTTCTTCCTCAGCGTCCAGCTGAGGCTGCGACCGAGCCAGTTGTGCCACCGGCGGGCCACCCTGTCTCCTCAACATATCTACTAGGTTAGGGTGGGAGTTTTCGACGCTGGTGGCCTTGGGGAGTTCTGTTTTGCTTCGCGGTCTTCTCAGACCAGCACTGAGAGTCCCAAATGGACTCTTCGGCGAAGTAATAGGTGTGGCGCTGATCGAACCGCTACGCGCATGTTGGGTACCAATCACCGCAACACTGGTAGCCATCCCTACCAGGGCAGTATTTAGACTAGGAGTAGGCTTCTTATTAATACTTCCGAGTCCCCAGCTCGAGGTGCGAGATGGTGGTGCAAGGCTATCTTTGGATTCTCGTCGGTCCACTGGGTCCCCGAACTCTTCTGGTGGCAGCTCACTCGCGCTACTCCCTTTGCGCTTACGATACCCACTGATATTGGTTTTTCGACTGATGCTAGTAACCCTTTGGAGTATGCTCGGTCTGCGTGAGTGTCCGCTAATAGACAGCTTCTTGAGAAAATTCCCAGAAGTTATCCCTTCCATATCTACAACACTGGGCAAGCTCCGTCGACGCGTGCCCCAGGTTGGCGTATTGGAAATAAGAGAGGCGTTGTCCTGGCATTGACGATAGAACTTCTCGATGGCAGCCTGTGAGGTTTCCGGTTGGTAGCGTTTACGCGCATCGGATTGAATAGCATGTATAGCTGGCGCATCTCCCCAGGTGCGAAGTTGTTGCATGATATCAATGTCTGTCTCGGTGATAGGCCCACCTCTACCGTCAACAATGACGTAAGTTTGTCCTTCGATTTGCCTATTCTCTGTCGTGTGACCGAGCGGGATCTCGCCAGCTGGGATATTATCATGACCGTCTTCTGGCGCAGTTCTCGGACCCGACCCTCGTTCGCCAATGTCGGTAACTTCCCCAATGCCTCCACTGAATTGGGATATCCAAGCATCGACCTCTCGGTTTTTATCCTCTCTCTCGCGTTGCGCGGCCTGCTGGTTAGGGCTAGGCATTTCCTCCGACGGGCGTTCTCCAGGGGCAAGGCCACGATGTCCGGTACCTATATTAGGCATCCAGTGGCCATGAGTATCACGAGCTACTTGTGCCAAGTTTTCAAAGGATCGCTCATAAGCTAGGTCGCCGGCAAAGCTACGAGAAGGCCGCACCGTGCGAGGACTCTCCGTGCCAGTCAATGATCTCTCTACACCTTGAATGGGAGCATCATCTTCTTTGCTCGGCCACATGGAGACCGTTACCCGAGGACTTTGGGTTGCCATGGCCAATGGAGCCTGTGCGGTGCTTTCGTTGCTTGACCAGCTACCACGATTTGTATCTGGAGTTAGTTGAGCGTCAGATTGGCTGGAGTCGACTGAATCAGTCGAAGGGTCCTGTTGTGTCGGGGACTCCTTGCTCAGGTCCGAGTCCTGTGTAATTGTAGTGGCCTCCTTGCTTGGCTGGAAAGTTTGATGAGCCGGGATAGAAGGTGTGGGGTGAGGGCTCAAGGGGTATACAGCTTGGCGGTTACCATTTTCTGGCGGTTGAAAAGCGGCGATCCAGTCTTCGGGGAGGATGTCATCAAAATTGGCACCGAGGAATGGGTCGTCGGCGTACTCGCTGCTAGCAAAGACCTCGCTAGGTTGGTAACATTCGGCGGTTGATAGGGTATCAGCCGGCGTGTTTGAATTCAACGTCGGCGAGGCTGAGTTACTACGACCATGAGAAGAGTAGGGCGACAGTAAATTGGATTCGGGAGTGCTGGGACCGTTGTGAGTATGCTTAGGTTGGTTGTCGAGATGGCGAGGTGGTTGAATACAGTTGGCAGGGTGGTCACTTAGGTCGTGAAGCGACGCGGGGGATATGGTATACATGGAAGACATGACTAAGGCTCCTGGTGGGGTGAACGATTGCCAGATATATGAGTTGGATGGCCACTGTGATTGCCCAGTCCTCTGATCGCTATTAAGGCAAGATCATAGTCCGTCCAGGACTCGGAGCGTCACAGGTAAATACAAACCGCGCGACGGGGCTATCGCGCGCGGAGCTGGGAGATCAACCTGAGAGATAAGTTTTGCGCCGAGAGAATATAGATCTTGTTGTGATGTGCTGGTGAATAGTCAAAACGCAGGTCTTGATCTCCTCAATCGGTCGTTGTTGGAAGTCGTCGGCCGATTGATGGGTGTATGAAAGCTGAGATGACCAATTTCGAAATGGGAGGGGCTGCGCTCAACTTGGATCAAGGCCGTTGGCGCTTATTGCCAGAGTGGAGTGACTTGTTCGGTTCGCGGGCTGAATGTGGAAATACTAACTACTGTAGACAGACATGTGCCAGTCTCTAAACGACAAGAAGCCAGCCCGATTTCTGCATGGTATGTTAACGAGGCCGTGCAAGACGCTCCGGGATGGAATTTGCAGAAGTGGCCAGGTTCTGGCAGCAGGATACCGGGCGAGAGACGCACAGAATGTGGCAGAGACGAGGAGGCTTGACGAGGTGTCCCGAAAGGCAGACACAGCAGAGAGGCTACTCTAGGCGGACAGATCACTTGGCAATGGTCTCGGTTACTGGGTAGTGTAGGGGCATTGGTTCGCGCACCACGATGACCTTGG
The DNA here is from genome assembly GCA_022593225.1 of Xylaria sp. FL0064. NCBI lineage: Eukaryota > Fungi > Ascomycota > Sordariomycetes > Xylariales > Xylariaceae > Xylaria > Xylaria sp. FL0064. The sequence goes on from JAJKLE010000003.1 coordinate 1,965,427, forward strand.
GAGACAGCACCCTAGTCCCGATGTCGATTGGTCCGTTGCCGTCGCCAATCGTCGTGATCGCCCAGTCAGGCCGTCACGACAACAGCACCCAGTAAGGCTTTGCCCACACAGCGGCCGGGGGGGTTTCGTTAGGCTAGGCGTTCTTGCTGTTTTGCGCGCTCAGCCCCGGGAGAACCGAGTCTCCACACAGGATCACATCACCATCACTGGTACTACTGCGCAGGGGTACACCGCGATACACCTGCAAGTTACTCAGTACCTAGGTAGAGTATGCACCAGAGCGTACTAGTATACCCACTGCTGCACGGGCCTTGGTAGGGTATTCATCAATCCATGGCGTCTGTATCCAGCCATGTGCTATCGCGCCATCTACCTGGTGTACACATGTACATTCATATACAGGAGGCTGATGGATGGCCCATGGGGACAGCAATGAATGCCTGGATCCACCGCCGACGTTACACGGCGACGGACCTTTCTCGACGCAGTACTCAAAGTTGATTTCACCGACGCCTCAAAGAAGCAGTTGGATCAATCCGGGACAACCGGAGACATGCCCCGGCAGGCTCACAAGCGCGCATGTTTGAGCAAGCTGGTGTATGAGAAGTTGGGATGGAGGAACGGTCAAGTATGTACGTATGACTCGTCTTGCCCTGTAGCGCATGGCACATAGCAGTGCGGCCTTTGTGGCCTGTGTGGTCCGGCCTGGTGATAATTGGTTCGTGTCCGATTGGTTAGGTCCGGCATCCTGTTATTGGTACTGTAGCATGAGCTGAAAACCCGCGAGCGTCTCTCCAGAGGGCAGCTGTGCCAACCGCGCAGTGTCTCAGGAACGTTACTGCAGTGGACGTAAGGAGCGCACCGTAACTTGATCGAACACAGGCGCTTCAGGGATCTGAAAAGGATTTGGCTTCTATCCCGAGTCTCGAAAATACTGATGTGGGAATCGCCCCCTCATTTGGAACACAGACGGGTATGATGGGCTACTATGTAAGTACGTGGTCAGGCAAGCTCCTAGCGCCTTATGGATAGATGTAGAAATTCGTTAGGCCCAGATGTCGGCGGCATTTAACCCCAGCTAATTTCCAAGGTTACCCATATTGTAGGATAGACATTGGCATTGTTCTGCTTGTGGAAGGAGTCTCGGGGAGCAAGCTATGCAGGTGCTGTCAAAGAAGGAACTGCTATATTTACCTAACTCATTTACAGGTAGCGTATATCTACTAGTACCTAGATAAAGTAGACATAGCTGCGATGCAGTTGATTTCAACATATCCGAGGTACATGTACCTAACCAGTCTAATTATAGGTTAGCCTCTATGTAACGCGGGTGCGTTCAGTGATCCAAGCTTCTACTGCATCTCAGCCTTTCAGAAGTATTTAAATAGTAGGGCACTACTACCTCACTTGCATACATGAATCCAAACACTGTCTACCTATGTACATAGTAGGTACAAGGTAGAGATGGATATTATTAGCTACTACTTTGATTTACCTTACTTAGATCTAAGCAGATAATATAGTATGTGTATGCGCGCAGAGTCTTCATCTCTCTACCTACTACGTATAACCAAGGAGACAGCATCTAGCTGTACATTATAATTACATTATTTTAACGATCCTTACGATCATGTGGGCGAATCAATCAGGTCGGATGCCCTCAAACAGCTCTACCAATTCACATGCGCATACTACCTACTCAGGTAGTGAAACTGAATAGAAGTTATGAGGTGATACGTGTAAGTATGTCAGCCAGGTCGCGTGGATTGGTATTGAAAGTAACTTTTGCCAGGTCGTATCTAAACCAAAGTTTGACTTTAGGTTCTATGATTGGCCAGAAAACCCATGTGCTCTGGCCAGTAAGTACCTGCCCGATTCACTACATAGGGGTACCTACCCAGATACCTACTACATGTGTAGTATAAGTACTTACCTACATACATACCCACTCGGGGGCAGGAGGTAAGCATTGGGGGCCGCGGCAGAAGCTCCACCCAACCACTTAGGGACCTGTCCCAACGCCCAAGATAGCATATGCTAGCCTGCGGTAAGGTACGGACCGGCTCACGTCAAGACGCTACCTAGTACTGTGGCCGACACTGACCTCATTATCCACCAACATTCATCCATTACGCCAGGCGTTTTCCACGCGCTTATTGGTATCCTACCAATGTAGCAGACAGTACCGTCCAGTCAGACCTATGATACCGTAGGCGCAAATGTTTGAGGTTTGTTATTCTTCCTTTACCAAAAGCTATTTACGTGAAATTACGAGAAACAACGGCAGAGAAGGGGTTAGTGAGAGAAAGAGCATATACACACGGGGGGCTTTTCTCAATCTCTATGTGTGCCTCAGCAGGGCTTACCTAGATACGCTCATCTGTGGTAGCAGAATCCCAGCCCCTGAGATGTGCAAATCTGACCCGCATCTACGCTGTCCGCACCAGCGCTCATTTCCATCGGACAGCTGACTGATACGATATCTCATAGCCACAACCCGAAGAGGACCGCTTCCACCTGCGATTACATGGCGCTGGCCCGGTGGTATTAACGGCCCAAGAGTAAGCGTTCCAGCACTTACAATATCTTTCTATTTACGAAGACAGGGCACGTACTTCTCTCGGTGGCCCGGGGCCCAGCCGGTTGATGCGGCGCCGTCTCGGTATTAGAATCAAGTAACGCTTACCTCTGCCATAGGCTAGTTGAGATCCGGGCAGCGCAGCGAACTTTCGAGGGAGCTTATATGCGGACCGCTCTGTCACAATTCAGCTTTGCCCTGATCATTCTCAAGATCTTCACTTCCGAATTCTACGCCATCGGTGCCCTCTTCGCCGTGTATGGAGCGGCCATCATGCTATGCGCTATATACCGCCGGTACGAAGGCAACAGGCAGTTCTTCGACATTGTAGACCATGAGGGGAAGGTCACGAATAAATTCCGCACCTGCAATAATAGCGTCCTGTTCCTTACTGTACTATCTCTCGGCGCTTATATCGGCTTGTTCATCCTGACTTGGAGATTAGCCCTATAATATGTTGCTACTAGGTTTCGGGTTCAGCATATTTAACGCCGTGTAGAGCGACTCTCTCGTGGATCGTACATTGATAGCCTTTGTGTTCCTTATGTGCTTTGGCGCTGGCGGGCCGCGTATAGCCAATCTAGGGGTGTCGAAAGAATCGAGGGCTCCACCAGCGGACAATAGCTACTACTCACCAGCTGCGGCATTGGCAGAAGTTATCAATTCGGCCGCAACTTCGGGAACGGTAGCTGAAGGAAAGCCACTCGGGTGGGGACTGAGGTCATCGTGCTACACCATAGGGCAAAGCAGACGATGGCCCATCCGATCTCCATTTTGCCAGCGAATACCGGCGTCGCTCGGCGCGCCACGCATATGCCAGGAATAAGTCTAAATGAATTGGAGAAGAACTGCATATACAATTATTCAATTTAATACACGCACTGACAATACTAGGAACCGCATGAAAGTCAGACACAACACTGCCCAGTAGCTGTCCTCCGCATCGAATAATGTTCTAAACAAGCCATGAAACAGCAAAACTTTTGTATCACCCACCATACCCCTGTTTTTCTGCCCAAACGTCAAAGCGCACACTAGCCAAACCAAATGATAAAGTAAAAACAAAAACAACGCGCAAGAAAATACGTATAACGATGAGGGCTTAGCTCAGGTTGGTGACAGAAGTGAAATGGTAGAGAGTCAATCCAGTGCCCTCCGCTCTTGCATTAGCCGCAATGAACATGCCGAGCCGTGCTTTTTCAAGTGGTGTGGCCTATTGGTGCTGTATAATAGGTAGGTAACATGTGTGTCACGCGCTACGTGACGCTGACCACCACTACCCATACCCATGGTCATGGATTTAGATACCAAGTAGGTGTCGTTGGGGCCCTCCTGTGCTGCGCACCAGCCGCAGCGCACGGCACGGCAGCGGAACGGGGGCAAGCGGAACGGGACGAAACGAGACGGGATGGCATGCAAGGGGAAGCAAGAGAAACGCTCTCGCGGGACCTAATAAAGGCGACATATCTTATCGTGTCCGTCTGTCTGGCTGTCTTTTAGACCTCGCAATACAATCTGCTGTTAATGGTACCCGAGTCATCGGGACCCGATCGTCGACACTTCCTGTGTATATGTATAGGGAGCGCACGCCTCCCTCGTGAAGTCCTCATGACTGGACCCCTTTTTTTATTGCTTTCATGTTTTGATTTTTTTGTTATTTTTTTGCCGAGCCGCCGCGCTAGTGTCTCAGGTGCATGTCGAATCTGAGTTTCTAGGTCGTACTCCTTTTTCTTATTCTATTTCTCTTCCCTTTTCCGATTTTCGTAGTCGAATGAACACCCGTGCTACGCTTCTTAACTTCGGGCGTTGGCGACTTCAAACGGGGCCATTATTTTGGATCTGCAAAACGGTGCTGATGTAATTCATAGACCGTAGCAACCTCAAACCCTCCGTCTGAACTCAACAAGACCTGAAGAAGAACTATCTCCCGTAGTACGTCCCGTCAATTTGGGGATGGTTTTCGCCCGCCGGCGGGAGTTGTTGTCCTCCTTCTGCATACCATGGCTGATATGGCTGTTGCCATGCTGTGTAGGAGGTCGAAGGTGTGGTCTCGATACTCGTTGGGTGATACATGTCTGAGGCGACCGAGGTTTTCCTCTCGTACGTTCGACTCGGGGTTGTCGCGTATTGCACAGAGTGCTCTCCACTGAATGACATCGACCTTGTTGGATGTTGGTATGGGGGCCACGCGTCCTCGGATCGGGATGTACCCTCTGACCCTACCGTCGTTTCCAGAGGGGATGTTGCCCACGTGGCGGGCGCCTGTGACGCCGGTACCGGGTAAGGAGCGTAGCCCCCGGCTACGGGGGACTCGGGTGGATAGCTTCTCCACGACGTGTTGATGTCCCCCTGTTTCGATGTAGGACTCATGGTCGTCGATGCCCAGTTCTCCATACTTTGACCGTAATTGTACGGTCTGGCAATTTGTGCTCCCGGTCCGACTGAGAAACAGTTAGCGGCGGGTAATGATACCAAAAAGTTGGGTAGTACCTACGCTTATGGTCCTCAAGGTAGGCGTCTCTCATGCTTGGTGGTCTCATATCATGACCTGCCGGTATTGCCCTGCCATGGTACGACTGCTGTGTCTGCAAGTGCCCAGGGTGGCTCGGCGCGATCGGAGGTGGTGTGGCCGCAGACCCTAGCATCGTCTTAGGAAGTGGTTTCGATCCAGCCCTTACCGTCGAAGGCGGTGGTTGCTGGTCTACGGCGTAGAACTGGCAGTCTTTCTTGAGTCTGATGCACTGGCTACAGCGGCCGTCATCTTTCACGGGCTGGCACCTAATCTTCCGTTTTCGACAGTTCCCTAGCAAGCTATTTAGCATCGCCCAAACTCTCCGTCGATCCTTCTACGCCGACACTACATACCGCACGCCATATTCGTTCTTGCGTACCCAAGTCTATTCCTCTTTTTCTCTCCAGAGAGACCAAGGGGTTCTGTGTCGGGTTCGTTCCCCTGCGGTCTCACGTTAGGGGTCGAGTAGGATCTTCTGAGTTTCAAGGCTTTTGACATAGACTCTCGTCGTCTGGCGAGGGGGCTGTGAGTGGCCGGGGGTGGATATGCTGATAGTGGAAGAAGAGGAGCTGGAAGCTGGGCTGGAAAAGATGATGCTGAAGGGACTGGTGGTTGTTGAAGGTGTCTTACCTCCATGATGGAGTTCGTCGATGGCGGATAGCTGGACATGTAGGTTGGATGTGACATATCCATCGTGGCACTGTTATGCGGCGATGATGAATAGTGAAAAGACATTGTAGGTTGCATGCAACGGTTGGGTTCCCAGATAAGATCGGAAGAATCCACCGGCAATGTTAGTTAGATCTGCGAATACCCCAATGAAATTGCCACGCTGATAAGTTGGTATCGACGGGCTTCAGTCCCTTGGTATATATAAGGATTTTACATAGACAGGTAGCTCGGTCGATGAGCGCGCAACGTTGCTCGGTGGTTCGACCGCTAGCGTCTTCGGTTGATACCTGAGTCTTCCGTGAAGCTTCGCTTCCTTGTTGGGCAAGTACCGGCTCTAGTGACCGAGATCATAAGACTGCTATAATGCCCTAGAACAGGGAGCGAAAGGTGGTGGAGAGGCGTCAAAGTGGACCAATGGACTTCGTAGACGAGCCTGAGGCCCTGGGAACAGAGCTTTGCCGTAACCAAAAGCTGTATTAGGTCTCAAGAGATGCAGCAGCAAGGGTTGTTGGTCAGACGCCTTTAAGCGTCTGATGTATATGCTATCCACACGTAAAGGCCTCTTGTCCTAGGGCTCCCGCCAAGATGGTGAGCCACGGATGATGCGGATCGAGAAATCCTATCCCAGCCTGGCATGTATCAGTCTTTGGTTCGATGCTCATGTCGGTGGGGATGCTGGCTCTGAAACTATGGAAGAAGAGTCAAAGCTGAGTGACCCAGCACTGGTTCAGACTCGAAAGGAGACTAACTTAGGTGGAACTACTCGTGGTTGTCACCCGCAGGGGCGTTACCAGCCGGACTTCTCTTGGGTACTGTTGACAGGCCTCGACAGTTAAGGTCTATAGTCCCTTAACACCACAATTAACGCTATGATAGACTCAAGGATCAGAACAACAGCGAGAATTGTTAGTGAATAGTTCGTACAAGTCCAATGACGAGGGTATATTCTGCAAGAGGTCACTTGGTACGCGGTATGGTATACTCAAAAACAAGAGGAAGTTGGCAGATAGCTGAGATATGGAGAGAAGCCGTGGCGATTGTTTTGGTTTTATAATAACAAGGCATAGTTATAGGAAATATACACATACCATTCAATGATAAAGGAAGACGGACCGAGCTCAGGTCCTAGACCTTTTCCAAGACTGTAGCGAATTAACTAGAACTTCGACCCTTGATTCACTTCTATGTCTGCAATGAGCATAATATCCAAGACGCTGTAATGCCAATGAATAGAGCGCTAATTAACGGATAAGAATGGCCGCGGACTCACGCTGCCAGCTTCACGTATACCGAGAAGAAAAACACTCTGGTCTTTGGCCATGGCATTCTGGCAAAAAGAGGCTTTCCAATATGAAACCTTGGGCCAAAGATCATTTTGCCTCAATATCAAAAACATGAGACAGATTGTGTCTACTATGATGGGGGCTGGTATCGGCTATCTGCTTCAATGACGAGCCCTTGTTCAAGTCTAGCTTTACCAACTCCGTTCAGGAGCTTTTAAGTAACAAGTTACGCGGCTACACCCTTGGGCGATCTTAAGGGCCGCTCCAGAAAATCTTCTTCTAGTTACGGATGCGCACATGTGCCTGAGTAGCTGCAGACTCGTCGCATGCCCCACGGCTAGGTCACCAAGAGAGCGAGGAGCAATGAAGGGCTAGACGAATGTCAGAATTTATGCCCGGTCGTTCAAAAGTGTCATGACGTTTTCGTATGTCTGGCCGGAAGCTTGCGCTTCCTAAGCCGCCTGATGCTCATCCGAACATCCTCGCGATGCGCCCGGGATCATGCATAAGAGCGAGTGGTTCAGATGACAAGCCTTCATGGGTGCTACGCTCCAATCGAACGACAGTAGATCGGCCATTGGGAGCTTGGCAGGAACTACAGTCAGGATCTCAAGGGCATAGTAGATAGGGGTAGCCATTCCAGCTTTCGCAAGACCTCTCGCTCATTTGGCTTTTCTCATTTTTCCAGAGTTACTTTATGTCCGGCACTCTACACCTAGACTACCGCGGTGCATCTATCTCTGTAGGCGCGGAGGATTTGATCGATGGCAGCTCGAATCCCTGCACCCGGCCTGTCGATCCCGGCTCCAGGTTGCGCCAGAGCATATACATGTGCAAAGAGCCAGAAACCCTTGCTGCAGCAGGGACCAATGTGAAGGCCTTGTATGGCTGGGGTTCCATTTACCATCGCACTGCCGCCAAGCACGTTGAAAATCCGGGACTGACAAGCTGATTGTTGAGGAAAGGCTAAAGAAGCCAGGAAAGCTATAAGCCAGAATAGGCTGAACCGGATAGTAGAAAGAACGTTTGACAAGCTTGATTCTCTCGTATTGCTTGTTCTGCAGCCTCTGCTTTGTATACTAGATCGGGCCGTTCTCCTTCATGTCAGGCCCTGTTGGGTGATAGGGCAGCTTGATTGTAAGATAACATTCGGCGGATCCAGCTCTCGGTTTTCCCCTGAATATCTGGGCCATATACAACGCAGGGTCAGGATCGTGGTCAAACCCATCGTGCTCGTTCCTTGGGTACTCATCCTCTGATCGTATGGCCGCGATAGCATTTCTAGAATAACGAGAAATTACTGTTAGGACTCTCATTTCATTTCGCAAAACCCTGACCTTAAACTGCGTATGTAATGAGTAGCCCATGAGATGCCACGGGATCCGCCATGTCGGTACCTGCGCAAGATCTCGACTTGCAGGCGGGTGTCAGGGTTCAATTACTTTGGCCTGCATCGTGCGCCCATACAACCACGGCTGCCCACACTGGCGGGCCAGCTTAGTGAACCTCCAGCATACAGTGCTTGACATGGCCATGGTCACTGGATGCTAGCATGATTCACAGCGTCCGCTAGAGACGCGATGTTACATGACGCCGTTGCCTCGTCCATCCGGGATGACATAGGACGAACTAGATCTGTTCAATCATGCGGCGCCGGGCTAAGTCTGTGCGTTGCTTAATCTCTGCTTGGAACCCAATCACCCCAGTGCCGATCAAAATGACGTTACTTCTCACTGGGCGCCTCTCCATTCTGCTGACGACTAACTCCACCAACACGCGACAGGCTGTCAAATGCAATACTCTGGAACTTCATCCTCCAACAGGCGCGAATGCATTTTCTGGTAGTCGATCAAACCCTAGACCTGACATCGCTGATGGTGTTTAACGCCGGTGTCCGTACGTGGTCTTATTATCGCACCGTTTCCTCCTTTCGTAACTCGATGAAAAACTCGGTCAAGTCCGCGCATCTTTAAAAGTCATGCGTATGTATGCTACGGTCAGTAGCATGAGATCAGCTCAGCTGTAATCTCGCCTCGGCTCTAGGTGATCCGCGCTTACACCACCTCGACAAGAGCCTCACTTCATTCAGATGGGGGAGACCTCTAACGTCATGGATTACTTTCTTTCATGGACGCGATCTGGGCACTCAGCTTTTAATTGAGTCGCGGGGTAATCGTATTTCGGCCCCGGAGACGCGTAACAGATGCTATAACCCTGATAGGTCGTCCTAGCAGATGAACAGGGGTCTCGAGTCAACAAAAGTCCAAGTCGTTAGCCGAGTCAAACAGCCCAACCCACAAATGAGAGGAGTTATCCATTCTGGAGTCCCTACGCCTGGCTCCAACACGCGGATAAGATAGCATAACATGTCAGAATTCATGAAGCCAGCGACCGGACATGACGACATGATAGGCCCCCTTGCGGAGAAAGCGGTTAACCCTATACGGGACTGTATGCAACAGGGAGCCTCATCTGGTGGAAGCTTACGTCCAACTACACAACGTAAACTCGACTTTGGCTGGAGCCTCGTTCGGCGCACCTCTAAATTCTTGCTGCGTGATCTGCCTTTAGCCGAATGTCGCTATGAGATGCGGTAGCTCCCATGGATTAATACACTAGGTTGGGGAACCAATACCCTGGAACTTCGGTCGGTTGCCCGGGCCTTGGCCACCACTCAATCAATGCGCGGTGTTGCGCAATCAATTTAGAGGCACGGATACCCTCCCCTGTTCGGCAGCCCGAAACCTCATCTGCAACTGGAGGCCTTTGCAGAGCCTCTACACATACAACGACGGTTGCTGAACTACAATTCGGATTTTCTCATTCATCTAATTTTTGAAAATGAACTAAAATAAATAAATAAGATTGAGACAGCTGGTCTTCATAGAATCAATTGAACTCATCACCAATTCGCGAAGCGTAGCGCAACCGTACGACACAGGACCAGAATGAAGGAAGCGTGCTCCGTACACAGAGAGAGAACAATATTTGTCATTCCCCGGCACTGCTAACCGTCTATCCAGGATTCCGATGAAGCTTTTCCTCGGACCTCTCGGCGTAAATATTTGGGTCTATACGCTCCTAGTGAATGCGTAGACGCGAGCTGAATCTCATAGCTTAGTTGACAGTCGGTTGAGGGATATGGAAACGACCTCTAGACGCCCCGATCATGCCACGTAATTTTGCTACTTTGGCTACTACGACGTTAACAAAGCGAAAATGGTCGATGTGAACTTGTTAGACACATGCGATAAGCAGCCTACCTCAGAGTATCGAGTTCTGAGACATCCTTACCGAATTCCGTAGGAGCCTGGAAGCGGATGCAGTCACAGTTGCTTTTGCATGCAAGCTACTGTTCCGAGACATAGACATTAAGACTCTGTAGATCTGTGGGTGAAGGTATGGCGTCATAGTAAACATTTTCGCTTCCAACCTCAACCCAATACTTTGTATCACTAATTAAGGCCAGGCCAATAGAGTCATGCAAGGTAACTAATGCATATTCATCATATCCGTTGCAAGAGGTACAGTAACTCGCTTGTCTCAGATAAACGCCGAAATCAGAGGGTTCTAAGGAACGATGGCATGCTGGTGTAAATAAAGGCATGTAATGATATGTCAGCAGCACGTTTAGAATGTATTAGCCTTACGCCCCCAGCAGAAACCGTGTCTAACTAGAGTAAAAGACACCTAGCACGTGGTTGATTCAACAAGCCCTGAATCAGTATTATTGTTCACTAGCGCCATGTTTCACTATAATTCTTGAATAATTAGGTATCGCTGCTCCTAATTCGCCCGCATTATGAAACCTTATCGTTCAGTGTCATGGCGTAACGGGCGAAGGTCCACAGATTTTTGGATTGCACTGTATTTCAAGAGCCCAAAAACGACCGAATACGGCTATTTGTAAGAGCCTGACCCAGAGAAGATCTGGCCGAGAACGCTCGAGATTGTACCTCGGCCGAGCGGCTGTCCCACGGACTATGGCCCATCGAACTCAGACCCCTTTTCCATTGGATATCACAGCTCCTTTCTACAAACTATGCCTTTGTTAGGCCTCTCTAAGTCTGTTTAATCTACAGATGGCCAAGTCTTTCGGGATGCGGATCGGAACACCGTGAATAAATCCACGAATGGGAATATGGGATAGAAATGGTGCTCCTACCTTCACTGCTAAGGAGAAGACCACTCTCCTCGCCTATTCCACTCTCCACATTTGGTTGAACTGGAATTTCTCGTCACATTATTGCATTTACAAATAATTTGCATTCATCTTGTAGAGTCATGTAATCCAGCCGTATCTCGGGGCTGGCCCGGCATGAAGTTGCCTCGAGGATAGAACGACATCCTCTATAGCATAATATACCTACACGTGGTGATGTGGCCATATTCCTGGTTGAGATCTCCCGGCTTTGTCGTGATCCACATGTTATGCCCTTCCCAAGCTTCGTATCCGTGTATCTGATACACGAACATATTCAGGGGTATGATGCCACCGCCTTTAACCGCCCGGTCTAGTATCACGTCTTAGCAAGGCACATATGATCCTGAAGGAAATAATATCGGTCCCGAGTTTTGCATATTACGGGCTTGAGCCAATCATCTAATAGATTAATGGTGTTATATAGAGAAGGTGACAAAGAGGCAAAACTACTAGATCTTTTTTTTTTTTTTAAGAGTACCCTGTTAGGTTCTTCGAAAATTCTAAGGCACGAAATCAGTAAACAAAGGTCTTATTATGATCCCGATATAATGTATAATTCGACTGAGGCATTGCATGTTTTCTGTTATCTCTGTTCTATCAGCAGTAGTTCTTTGAACAATATAGGGCTGCAAACTACCATGGTGGACGATATGATATGAGGTATTAGTCAGAAGCTTAGCATACATTTTATACTTGTGATCCTTCGGATACTACCTCCATCAATGTTGATAGTCCGGGTATGTTTCTCGAATACTTCCGGTCTTCAGCCTGGGAGGATTTATTATCTGGCGAGTACAGATATAATACAGTGAAATATTTGATAAACCTGAGTCCAAAAAAGGGGCTCAGATATGCTGATGGATAATCGAGCGGCGAGGCTATGTGTTGCAGCTCCAACGATGGGTTAAAACATTTCGTGTAGTATTTTTCATGAGGGAATGCACAATCAGGATGGAACAGATAATGAATCACCATATCGCGACATTAGCAAAAGGTAGGGCGTCGTCAAGTGAGGGTCTCGGTCGTCTGCATCCACTCTATATAATACTATGACAAGAAATACTGGTAAATCTCACATGCTCAGCTTCCTCAAGGGAATCTTTCTAATGATTTTCTGAGCACTTTGTCTTTGAAAATTGAATGTCGGAAGATATAATGCATCCTTCAGGATTTGAAACTGCACCTATATCAGACATTAAATGTCATGACTCGGTAAGACGGCAGACGATCTATGATCCAGGAACCAAAATTCTGGGTTTGACAGGTAGGAATCCCACGGCATGGCCCGATTCCGACAAAGAACCCGCGCCACTGCGTGTTACCCTGCTTACATAACTACACGAAGCGTACATCATGCCCTCAAGAACAAGCAAGACTCTCCCGTGCATCCACATAGTTCGCAACAAGGAAGGATGATGCGACGAACACCCGCCTTGGAAATAGGGTTGGACGTGAAATGGCTTATGTGACTGCTACCGCCACTACAATCCGGGTTACTGGATGATGACATGGAGGGGGGAGAAGATTGGGGCTAGTCTCGCAAGAGGCGAGTACAGCATATTTCTATCGATTCAATCTGACTGTGTCTGTTAGTTACCCAACTACCAACCCGCTAAAGCCGTATATATAAACTAGTATATACTGCGCCCAAATCCTTCTCGTCCAACCATACCCCGATTTGACGATGACCTGAGCAGTGTATACCGTTCCGAGGCATCCGCCATGCCATACATACATCATTGCTACATTCCCCACTGAAGTTTGCCAGCGCAATGGTGATATTAGATGATGATATAATAGGTGAAAAGAGAGACGCAAATTCAATTTACAAAGGAGACTTGTTTGAACAGTGGAATCACTCGACGAGTACCGCCTCCCAGACCCTATGAGCGATGGCAGCGCAGCCAGCCGCACTCCCCATTCCCTAACGTACATACATAATACATACATAAATGCATACATACATACATAGACAACGTGAGAAAACCGCCACACACTAATGGCCTTTACCTATATATTATTATTCAGGGGGGTTGATCTTGATTGGACCGTGATATAAACAAAACCGTTGTGGTGCTTGTGCTAAATCGAGCATAGTATACTATAGTTCGCGCCGCCAGTCAGCCAGTCAGTCACCTGATAGCACTCAAACCGCCGGCGAGGTTCTTGGCAGGGAGTGATGAAGACCTCGCCCCAGGCTTGGGCGCTCGTCGCAGATGCGAGAGGATCGGGATGATGCGGCGGGTGCGGGGCTTTTCGCGCTCGAGCTTGCGCGACTCGGGAGCCACGATTTCCTTGATGGGCTCGACGAAGGTCGTACGGCGTCCGAGCGTGGCGTCCGACGGGATCGAGCGCAGCGTCGAGGTCGCGGATAACGGGCTGCTTTCCTTGTCGCCGGCGTCGACGAAGGTGACACGCAGGAAGTCAAGGAATGAATCGACATCTTGCTTCGTTGTCATGGCACCGACACTTGCGCGGACGATACTGCAATGACGCAAATTGGAGTTAGAAAAGTCCTCTTTTGGTCTGGGGCAAGGATGGGGGGAGGGGTCTCTGAGCCAACTTACCCTGTGGGGAGCCCGTGTAAGACAGATATCCCGTTTGAACCGCAATGGTGGCCGGCTGAGAGCGCTCGCTCTGTCATCCACGGCTCATAGCCCAAGAGGGAAAAGATCCCGCCAGGGTTGCAGACACCTATGGCTGATGTAAGCTAACTTGTGTACGCCACCACGCCGCTAGTAGGTTTTTTGGGCTGGGCTAGTTTGTAGTACTTACCTCCAGATCTGATATAGAAACCGGAGCTGTTCGCTATGCGTTCCACATCCGTGTACGAGATGTAGCCCCCACTTGGAAGAATTATATTGAAGGCGATAGCCGAACCTTGCTTATTCGGGTTACTGAAGTCTCTATTCTCAGAGTAGATATGACACGCAGGTCGCCCGCTGGAATGACGAAGTCCAACCATGCCACGGTATAACTGATCGATCAGGTAAGATGTGTGCGCGGAGACGGTTCGCATAGATCTGTATAGCCGCAGATGCACATCGATCGCCTCGCCAAGAGCAAGTATGCTGTGAAACGGCAGCGTCCCATCTTCGAGACCCTCGTGTAGCTTGTACGTGGGTGCTTGAAGACCTTTCGACCGGTGCCATGGTGTGTCACCAAAGGTGGCGACCATAGAAACTGTGCCTCCGCCAAAGTATTTGCGAAGGGCGAGTATATGGCCAGACTCCTTTCGGACGACTAAGGCTCCTACATCGGGAAAGCCGAATATCTTATAAAGAGAGAAGCATGTGAAATCGGGGGCTTGGTCAGAATCCTGGAAAATGTTCTCCATTGGGTATGTCATGGCAAGTGCGGCGGCATCTAGCAGTGTGTATGTGCTTTGGAGAGATTCAGAGTGGCGCGCTCGATATGACCATGATAGAGGTAACCTCCTCCCGGTCATGTTGGATTGGCCGGGATATGCGAACAAGCCAAGACCGTTTGGGTTGGAACGGTTAGTGAATGCATTCTCTGGGTATTGAAGCCATTCTTCGACTTCTTGGTCGCTCTCAAAACAATGGAATTGTCCGTATGTGAGCTCCCGTACGCCAACGATGCTAGTGTGGGCATCCTTGTGATACCCATACCAGAACTTGCCATCTTTAGTTTTTTCTCCGAGATCTCTGAAGCAGTCAGCTACTAGCTTTACGGCGGCTGTGGCATTTGCGACGAATATGATATCGAAGTCTTTTGAGCTCGCTCCGAGGAAGTTGAGCATCTTCTCACGAACTTGGTCGACCATATCGCCGCACAGTCTTGCTGGAGAATTCTCGGAGTGTGGATTGCCATATAAGCTTGTGATCATTTTCGATGCAAATCCCTCCACGAGTGATCTTGCATAAATTGTTGCTCCACCATGGTCGAGGTAGACACCTAGTGAGGGTCAGACGTTGGATTGTAAAATAGTTTCGATGGCCATTGGATTTTTACCGTCGTTCATATGAGGGTACTCCTTCTATTTCACGTTATGGTTAGCACAAGCGCTGGGGTGATAGAGAGGTGAGAAGAGTAGAAGTTGGTAGTATAACAACGATATGAGATCCTTCTACTGGAGTATCCAAGGAAGTAAGTTAGGGGAAAAAGGAAATACGAACCTGTCGTAGAGCCTCAACGTCGGAATTATACTCTTTCGATGAAATGGTCGTCATTTTCGAAGCTATGGAAAAAAAAAAAGGAGGGGTGAAAGTGGCGATGATCACACAAGGCTATTAAAGGTCTGAAAAAGTGAGGGCAGTGAACTTTATGTAGGCCGATTGCAGTTCCGTGATTCAGACGAAAACAAAGCCAACATTAAAAGGCAGTGGGGATGATAGACAGAAGCATGCGACTTTGGATCAATGTCTTGTCTCTTGCCGGTTATCAGGACCACATGGAATGGCGTCTAGCGCTGATACACTTTTTTAAGTCTAGCCTTGAGATGGACAATAGAATCACAAAGACAATTGGGTGCAAAGGACAGTGGACCAACCGAGACTATTTAACGGAATCAATAAATGCTAGTAAGGAAACTAGGTGGTAAGTCCCTCGACTACTGTACAATAGAGACGGTAGATAGTCTTCGGACCTACCTGCCTATTACTCAGCTATGAACCTCTTGGCCACTTTGTGCTGATCCGATGTGATGCACAGGGATATCACTAGATGCCACATTGTGGTGGATTGTCATGCACGGTCGACTGCCACGACCGGTCTACGATATATCGGATGTGTAATAAAACCTATTCAGACCACTAACAGATAATGTCAGCATCCTATTCGTTGGAGGATGACGCGGAAAGCATGGTTCGAGTCACAGAGGGCAGAGAGGGACAAGCGGAAGATGATCGCAACCGACATCCACACAGTCTAGACACTAGCCCCATTAGCTCCCGGTGTTCCTTCAGGTGTGAAGCTGACAGGACCGCGGACAAGGCGGAGCATCGTCATCCCACCCTACCTGGAGCCGAGTGTCTGGAGTTTTCAAGGCTATTGGACGAACGAGAGGGCTTCACCTCCATTAGCTACCACCTTGTCTTCAGGGTCTCTTCCGAGTGGGTGTAGCTTTAACCGGTTGGCATGAGTTGACCGAGACCAGGCGTCTATCCATATTCTAAAGCTGTTGGAAATATTAAGTAAGGATCGAGATGGGCTAGTCTTGCGAATATAGCTGAGCATATGGATGTTAGCTAACGACCAGTCTTTTCCAATTCAAGAAATTCAAGAAATACATTTCTTCTTTTCCTCTAGGATGACAATAAGAACTGTTGGGTCAACTACACTCGCTCGTTATCCAACTTCAGTTGACACGGAGCTAAAGACCGTTGAACCGTGGAGGCATGCTACTGAGGCCACCGACAACTCCATGAAGCCTAGTAAGGCAGTTATTCAAATCGAGAGGTGCCAATGGCATTGCGTACTACCACGCCAAGTGGCAGTCATCCTCTCGTTGGTCGGTTGAAGTGACTGTTGTAAGGTTTACGTACCAATCTGGCGCATGAGATCCAGACGACTTTCCTACAAAAACAGTTAGGAACTTCTAAGGTGTTACGACTTGACCCAAAGGTGCATTTGAGAGCCTCCAAGTAACTGATGTAACTCCGTATGACGATAGGGCCCGCTTACGTTCAAGACTAGCGATTGGCTCGCATGTGTCACGAGCCTGGACATCAAGTTAAATGGTTCGCCCCAGGGTTGGGTGCACAGTCTCGCTGCATCTCTTGAACGAGAAATACAACCTAGATGTCGGCAGTAGACAGAACCAAGCCTGATTAAGATGCCGTATTCCTTTTTAAGGAATGATCATAGGGGCCTGTTTCTCTATCGGGCTGAACGACCAGGCTTTTATGCCTCAACTAAAGCTTGAAGGACTTGACACCTGATAGGCGCCTCGTGATTGGCGTGGTGTGCTCAGGTAATTGGTGTCATTTTTGGCTTTCTCAACTTCACGGCAGGTCATCGGCGGATGATCGTCCATAGTTTTTGAGACAAGAAGTAACCACGTGTATTATCCGGAAAGTGCTGCTGGAAATGGGCTTGTATATCCGTATCATCATATGGTGTAAGTATTATGACTGCCGCGTTGAGTAGAAATGGTGATGAGCATATGTCAAAAATGTGGCACGGACTGTGCAGCAGCATCCCAAGGCAATGGTAGCCGTATAGGAGGCGTCCTATTGCTGCTCTAACCCCAGATCCTCACAAGGTTGCTGCAGAAGTATTGCTAGCATCTCACTTAGGGTCGCAGAAAATCCAACTTGGGAGGCCCCCAGCACATATGCTTTATGGCTTGTCATTGGTTGGCGAGGGCTCCTCACGAGGCCCATTAATTAGGCCACTACCGTTAGACAGCTGTATAATGCAGGACCCCTGGCCATATCAGATCCTGTTGCCGTCGGTTTTCGCTTGGTCCTATTGGGTTCGGTCCATTATTGGTAGACTTCGAACTATACCCTGATAAGCTGATGCTAATCACTACTATCTGCCTTGTCTTTCATACTCTGACGCGAGCGAATTGAGATAGGTAGACGCCGCTCGTTCCATTGAATGCAGGTCCCCGCATTGCACGAGTGCATTGGACATGGGACTGACGTGGACTAATCTCGTTGAAGTTGGTAGGCCACATATGAGCTCGTCCCTAGCTGATTCAGGTGAGCCGAGACGTATGCGGCGACGTGAGAGGATCTCGGAAGTTAGTTCTCGCATTTGCTATGCATGGTGTGTTACATCAAGAGCTCAAGCTCGACCTTGGCTTCGATGAGGTCGTAACGTGCGCGCTAGACAGGGCTAGGCACGGCATATAGGTAGGTACCCATACCATCTGGTTTATGAAGCTAATTTAGCTACTAGATAGAACGTGCCATCCGTGTATCCAATATCTCGACGGTAGGGTCGACTGATGTCGATCTGCCGAATGGCGAAATAGTCCCTGGGCTGGCCAAAGGATCGGAAAAAATAATACGGCGCCAATCACACTAGGAAGCGCTCTTATTGCCACACCCCCAGGCCATGGCTGGGTTTCCGGTTTTTTATGGCTTGGTGATGCCAATCGATAGAGGGCATCTAGTTGAGTGACGAACCATGCCCATTGCGGGCATGTCGAGCGCTGCCTTGTGGGGGAGTGACGCAAAGGGTCAAATGTTGCAAGAATCGTTCGATAGTACTGAACAAAAGAAACCATGCTTACGATAGAGCAAAGCGAGATCGCTACAGCATGTCTTATCTTGGCCCTCGTTGGCCTGGCAGGACTAAGCTCATCATCTGGACCGTTCGGGAAAGTGGATGCCCGGTGCTAGGCCGTAAGCATTGCATCTGTTTCCAGGTTGGGGTTGGGCACGCTCTGCCTAGTTTTTCTGCATGTAGTGTATGCACGTATGCATGCGTTGTGGGCATAGGCAGTGTACATCTAGATGTATGTAGCAGTAGTATACGTACTCCCATCTGGGCATCTATATACGACACTGTATATAGCCCTAGCATCCGACACCACTGGTAGATGGTGGTGACGGAGATAGAGATGGAGATGGAGATGGATATGTGGGTTTGCTGTGCCTCGTTGACGGCCGGCTAGTGGCACGCACGTGAACGAGACGCCCGCGCTCGCTCGCTCGCTTCACGCGGTCTGGCGGTGGAGCCATGTCGAGCATGTCGGCGACTGAAGCGTGCCAGTACATCTCTGGTCACTATCGCCCACTGCCCGGTCACTATCAGGTCACTGTCTGGGCTCATCGGCCCAGTCCAGTAGGGCATGCTGCCGCAATGCTACCTACGTGGAGCAGCAGACAGCGACAGCAACTGGGAAAGCCATGATGATCGTGCCAGTCTGTACGGCATGCTGGGCATGCTGAGCGTGCTCGAACCCCTGCAGGTTGAAAACGGTGTATCGTTCTGGCAATTGATCGACGTCGTAAGATGGGGAGGGCTTGGCTCTTGGAGAGGATGATATGATTATTGGCAATAACGCAAGTGAAATTACCAGCAATTGGTGGTGCCTTGTGGTGAGTGGTGTGTGGTGATGATGATGAGATCACCCGCGGCAGTTTGATGGGTTTTGCAGTCGCAAGCGTTGTGTCTGCTGTCAGTGGCCGCTGGCTGGTCCTGGTCTACGCTACTGCGTCTACAGCCCACCTAACAGTGGGACTTGGCCGCTTAGGCACCCGTGCGTGGACCTTATCGAGGCTTGTCAACTGGGGGTCCTAAGTTGCTGCATGTGATGATAGCTACTTCCCTACTCCCTCAAGTGGCCGTGGAGCATACCTACCTTAGGTAACTCTTAAGTAGGTAGGGGTGGAAATCGCTCTCCGTGCTGCCGATGACGGGGCAGGTACGAGCTCGCGTTCCGTCCCGCCCGGGACCAGGCCTGGGGGCATTTGTTTAGCAGATTTCCGCCTTACGGTGCATTCAGCGTGGCAAAAAATTCTTCAAATACCGCCCTGCGTGTCTGCACGAATTTCATAATCTCTATGTATATGTGTCTATGCGTACGCATATTTATATGTATAATTGTACGTGGTATACGTTATATTCATGTATAGATGTGTCAATATAGGTTGCACTGAGATCCACGTCAAGTTATAATTTACTCTTCACGTGAGGCGTTAGGAGTGCGGATCAATGTCATAATTTATATTTCTACCAAGGTTTTTTTTTCTATATGCGCAATCAAACAACCTTGAACCCGCGCCTCTTTCTTTCTATTACATGCATCCTCTTTTTATATCGTAGTGCTATAGGGTTTCGCGGGCTCCGCCAACGTTACGGTATCTTCTGTCAACGGCATGGGAATCTGCCCCAGCTACCATGGCCTTACAGGCAGAATTTTGTCCTGTCCTAGACCCGACCACCTAAGCGCCGGAAATCTTCCCTGATGTGCCAGGTGTGGACTCGCCATTTCCCGTTCTGCGCCCTGTTAAAATGAATGCGTAACGTCCTGATGGGGGCCTCTTAAAACGCGAGCAACATGGCAACCATGGGAAGGAGAGCTAAGCCCGTGACTGAGATCGTACCAGCGGCACCGGCCATGGGAGACAAGTTGTTATTTGATGGCGTCGGCGACAAATTATCCTGGCACGATCCATCCATTGTAGCAGTAGCATTGTCACCCGAACAGCGCAGTACCGTGAAGTTTGCACACGTGATGCGCGTCTTATTGGCGAAGTGGACGACAATGCTGCGGTTGAGGAAGTAGGAACCCGGCCCCTCGCTCATGGCGGTGAAGTCGTCATGAAATTTGGCTTTGTAGGGGTCCGATGTGATCTTGCCGTACTTACCACTGAGGTCTCCAATTTGGCACGTTGCCGGGCTCGTAGAGTTGCAAGCCGGATCCTCGCCGCGGATGAAAGGGTCGAGACTACAGGAATCCAGGGATCAGTAACTACCATTTCGGGGAAGGATATGACTCGTCATTAGATATTTCGGCAGTATGCAGGTATGCTGGGGTAAAAGATGTGCAAAAGTGGAAACAGATAACTTAAAAGTGCGTACTGGGCTAGGGTGTTGGTACAGTTCCCTGAAGCATCGAGCGGGTTAACATGAAGATGATACGCTGCATATATGTTAGCAGACACATAATTTTACCCAGTACCGTGAGAAAGGCTTACTGAATGGTCCGCCCTCCTTGGGCAAATTGGAAAAGGTAACCTCGAAGTCGACACCGACACCCTTATGTCCCGTGGTGGCCTTCACGGCGCCCTGAACGTTCCCCTGAAGTGACCCCGCAGTGAAAAAGGGCTCCTTTGGGAGCACGGCAATGGCTTCTTTTCCGATGGGGTTATCGGTGACCACAATGGCATCTCCTTGTTGCTATGATGAAGAAGAATAAGCAAAGGGGTCCTTTTTGCCAATACGCTCAAGAATTGCGAAATTACCTACACCTGTCGAGGCATTCTGTGCAAAGACACAGGCGCCGCCCATGACAGAAAGGGAGAGAATGCCTGATAAGCGCATTGTGTTCAGCTTTGTTGGCAATGGATGAGTGGTGGTGGTAGGTTTAGATCCGTGAGTCGAGAGCTTTGCTAATCTATCGAATAGCTAGGTACGAGCTTAGACGAGTTGGCAGTAGGTCGACAGAGTAAAGCCTGAACCGGGTGGTTGCAGAGACGAGAGATCAGAGATCCGACGAGAAGAAGTGGATGGCGGGACGATGGTTGCTAGGGATGGTTGCTAGAGCGAGAGTGAGTGAGACGTATATATGCCCGCCCTTCGCGAACCTGGGACGCCGGGCCGTTTATGTGCTACCTGACGTAGGGCAGGCGCGACCTTGGGTTGACAGACAAACGCACTGCCTGCCTCCATGGTTTCTTTGGTGGAGGCTGCGAGAACACAATGTCAAGGAGGAACGAGGCACAAAGAAGCTAAGTCTGGCTGGCACCCGGGCTTTCTTCATCGGTGTTGATTTCACCCACGTGGGTGTAACACAGCTCATCAAAGTACAATGATACATACGAGAGGGGGTTCGTTCTACCCCGGGGTAACACAGCTTTCCCAGCGAGACAGCATACCTGCGCTAGTATTGGGCATGGAAAATTCGACATTCTGCAGTGGCTGCGTGGCACTGGGCGCTTTGGAAGAAACTGACAAAGAATGTCTGTCTCTCCCCGAAGTACAACGCTCGTAGCGGCAGGAGCCCGCACCATCGCGAGGACTAATAAGCGCAGTGCCAACGTAGCTTGACAAGGCAATCGATCAATCAATTTAGATTGGTATGATTGGTATGACAGCTGCCGAGCTGTCAATCAAATACAGGCTGTAGCATTGGCGGTGGTGAACAATGACGCGCCTCTTTTACCGGCAAATGACGCAAGTAGCGCCCTTCAGACGCCATAGAATGCGAACCGCACGGCAAAACTTCTTTGACGCCTGTCAGAAAGGACATGCAATGATGGCACGCCTAAGTCATGCACGGCTGCAGGGCAGCGCCTTCAGAGCTATTGCCACCCACAACGGCTCGTGGTAAGGGGGGTGCAAGTCCTATTCGTGGCTTGCTGAAGGGAGTACAGCAGGCACAATGACAACGCGCCAGGATGCAGGTCCATGTCCTGTTGTCTCGTCGCGTTGGAGATTAAAAAGCATTGGAACGTTTACTGGCTTTCGCCACCTCCGGCTTCCCCAGACTCTCCATATGATTTGCTTAGCGCGTTACCCCAACGTTTGTTGTGGCCGGAAACAAGAGCTTATTGACCGGAATAATGATCGCGATTGTATGACTAGCAGACAACTTCTCCCTCAGGGCGAAGGGAGCACGGAACATAAATTATTCAAGGCGGTTCCCTGCTGAGGGATACTGCACTAGTAAAGGGATCCAAAGGTTCAGAATCCCTTGCTTCGTATTTACTTAAGGGGTCATTTGTATCTCATACGGATCTCTTCCGAAATTTTTTTTGCTGGGTGACTGGCCCATGCTATACGGCTTCATTAGACCTAACTTCCAGAAATTAATAGCGATCGAATGTATAAGGATGGAAAATTGCGAGTTTTACAGACGTCTGATTGATGACAGCTGAGCGTGCGTCTGAGCAACATCGATTGGTCGGGCCCTTCGCCGTGTTACCTATGCTTAGAAACCGAACCACTGCACATTTCATCTGGTTGGGCATGGTGCTCCCTTTCACCGCGAGATGAACCAGAACTCATGGCCTTCCAAGTGCTCGCCAATCGTATGCAACCCATCCTGCTGGTAATACTGTACAACAGGGAGGGAATAGTATGAACTCGGTCTAGACTTATAGCGGGGGACTAAGGGTTGAACGATTAATCCCGCCTCGAACAGAAGAGCCTCGACCTTTTCCGGTTGGCTGCGTTATATGTCATTTGTTATACCCGACGCAATGGCACGCACTCGGAGCGATGTACCACTTTTTGTACAGTATTGGATCTAAGAAATGTGTATTATCATACGGGAGGCTGCTTCCATACAACGTCACACACTGAGATTCTAGCGGTTATCGCCACCTGTTACCGAAGGGACGATATAATAATTTCGGATGATATCAAGCGGCCAACCTGTTGATCGCGCATTAACACCTACACGGGTCCGGAGCTCCGGGCCCAATCACCAATGATAGGCCCCAGTAGTCGACAAGAAGCCGCTCACGAGGAATTTCCGCAAAGCTCTGTTGTATTCAAAACCGTCCGGGACGTTTGTTAGTGAGACCTTCCGACTCGTTACTGATATATTACTGGCCACTACGATATGCCGAGACGTCGAATCTCGAGGACCCATAAGCAGAAACCCCCATCCACCTATACGTTCTATTGAACTGAATCGCATGCTCGCTAAGAAAGTGCGATGGCGCCCCGTCGATTCTCGCGCATATGCAAGACGCCCTGCAAGCCGCAGCATACTAGGAAAGCCTGTGAGGGACGTGCAACGGTTAGCAACCCGTGTTCCTGGGGATGTAATCACTTTCAGGGAGTAGCAATCATCTTCGCCTGCTATCGACGGGCAGTGAGGCGGTGATGCGGTATCTGTAGCTCGCGAACATACCGCGTATACAATAACAGCCGTGAATATCGTGCTCGAGACTTCGGAAGTGTTGTCGGGATCGTCGACGCCGCCTACAAACTCATGGTGCTTGGTACGATACAGACTGCCGATGACGGAGAGAATGATGATGGCAAAGAACGACATGACGACGCTAGGAAGCAGGTATATCATCAGCTAGGAATCCTTCCGTCATGATTGTTCCATTCGTTCTGTCGATTTGATGGGTTGGCTTTCCTGATGATGACGGACGGGAGAGAGGATGGCCAGGGACATACCAAGACCATGCTTGCATCGCCCCAACGACGGGCTTCATGGCGGCGGTCGATTTGTGGCTAGCAGATGCTAGCTACCCTTCGCTGTGTGAGTTACTATCCAGCAGATGAATTGGGCACGACACTGGTTGCGTTGATTCGGGTCGTCTTCGTGTAGTTTCGGTTCGACGTTGCATGTATGTATAAGGTTCGTGAACAGGCAGTACTAAGCGGCTAGGTAGAAGTACGCTACTAGACTAATTAGACACGAACTCTGGACCAGCTTAAGCTAAGGTTAGCTAAGCAGCAGCTAGAAGGTACCTGTAACCTACCCCGAGTTTGGATGGATTGGCTAACGTGATAGGTCAGGAGATACCATATCTCCACTATTCGAATTAAAAGGGAAACGCTGACCTGTTGTTGATAATGGAAGCTTTCGAGTGAGCAAGAGTTGGTCATAAGCTTCGCTTCTCGCTAATACCATCATCATGAGTTTTCTATGTTCGACAACGTATACATCGACTATGCCAGTTGACTATGTTCAGTATGATGGCCAGGGCTTGCGCGCTTGCCGAGATTTCCTCACCACGCGAGGTGAAATCTATCGATTAGATACTAATTATATTCATGAATTACTAGTGATGAACTATCAAAACAGATTGGGAGTAAGACGCCGTGACCTCGGTATTGATCGATCTCTTACTGTCGGCCTCGGTGGTGGCGGTGGGAGAGGTTTGTCGGCGAAGTCAATGATCCTGACGGAAAGATGGCCGTCGGACGGTTGCGACGACACTTGATAGGATGTCCGCACCTGGATTTCCGCCCTTGAAGGTGGCGGCGGCATCAAAGCGTCGTGCTCTGCACCGGCGACCTCAATAGCAATGTCCAAATTCGACGACGACGACAGCACTCTTTTCGCCGACGGACTCTTCGGTCGTAGGCGTCGTGAGTCGTTATAATTGTCTTGTGCATCTTGTCCCCTCTCTAGCCGCCGCGGCGACATCATGATAAAATTCTCTGGCGTTGCCACTGATCTCTGCCACGGAATGGTTGTGCCTGTCAGGCGCTTGGAACTTGAGCCGGACTCCCAACCCATTCTCTTGAAAAGCGGCGGCATCGTAGCGATACACCCCGCTATTATGCCCAACGCAAGCTCAATGATCGCACTAGCCCCAATGGCTCTGTATAACGGCGTGTCAGTACTACCAGGTAATGGTCTATGATATGGGAGCCTTACATTAATCCTGGTCCTGGCGGTCCTGGGTGGCTGGATGCAGGACCACTCTGACTGATGTATACCAAGCGGACAATAAGGGCAATGCCCGCGCTAACTGTCTCAGCAATACTGACCCTTGTGATCAAGAGAAGATACTCACATGATTCCGAAACCCAATATAGCAGCTATACCAAATTTTGACTGTCGATTTATCCGAACATTCCACAGCACTTCAATCTCAAGAGTTAGCAGGAATCTCCCCCAGAACAATAACTGCAGCAGTCAAAGGACTCCGTTGGATTTCATATTCGTCCGTCTCTAGGTATGACGAGAGATTTATACTCCTAGTATAATTCCATGCAGGAAGAAAAGGGTTTCGGGCACCACTTACTGGCGATAGGAAGAAGACCAAGTATCCAATCCATGGCCACAGCGAACGAACCCCAAACCAGAGTAGAAATCTCTACCACCCTGGGATGATTACAGGACCCTAGCGCCCCTTCCCTTACTTTCTCCCAAAAGTATGAAGGGGGTGAGCATTGAAATACCACGATGAAGAAATATGCGGTACTCGTGACGGCCGTGGCGCCTATTACGGCGTGCAAGACAATTCGGTGCCATTTGGTCACCGCGATTCTTAACAGAAATAAGGCAATGGAAACTCGGGCTAGGCCTGATACCGGGCCCGAGACTGCCATATTGCCATACCAGCTCCTGAGCATGATTTCAACGTTCTCCGAGCTACCTACGACAGCCTTGCCCAGACCACCATCGATGATAGAACTGAAAACGAAATATCCAGTTACTGTGTAGCCTAGCTGTTTATTGGATATGTCAGCCTAAACGACGTTTTAAACGGGGCCTCTTCAAGCTTCATACTAATGATAGTAGCATAAGATAGTCATCTATGCTGACTTTTCTAAGCAACACAATCTTCACGAAAGCACGCGTGAGCGATGCTATCCAGGCGAGGGCGAGAAAGACCACCTGGAGAGTGAACAAACCAGTTCCCGGCGCATTCACGTCGAAGCCTAAATTTCTCTCGGTCGTCATTGTCGGCGCTGCACATATACTGGACTGGTCTGTCTCGCAAGTAATGATGTAGGTAAAAGATTAGGTTTTTTTCTTCTTTTCTGCCCCTTCCCTTCTTGGGTTTTTGTTCTGTGCTCTTATTTGATGGAAATTATGTAGTTGTCTGTTGGGGATTCGCTAAACGTATTATCCCCACGTGGACAGCAGCTTGGACGGATTCCGAATGCGGCGCGGTATCATAGCGGGAATCCTTGTAGTCTCGCTGAAGTTGAGCGCCAGGTTACTGTCGACTTTAACAAGATGCAAAATGGTGAAGGGGACTGCCAGCAGTTGTAGAAGTTGAAGAAGCATAACTCTTGAGATCTACGTTTGGATACAACGTTCATCTATGTATGATTGCACGGCCAGGAATAATGGGGATTTGGAAAAGCATTTAGGGTTGTCTCGTGGCTGCGGCGAGCTTGATGCAACATCAATCCATGGGGCTGACCTGGGTCGCCTTCGACACCTCCCAGGCTTTCTACAAGGCAGGAGGGTGTGTCATGGGTCGGTGGTTCTGAAGGAGAATTGTCCCTCAGAGCGGTTTCAAGCCGACCTCTGTAGCGGCTCAAAATGTTCATGATGAGCCCCTCCTGGCCCCAAACCATCGTTGAAAGGGTCCAGATGATGGCCGCATCGCCGCCATTGATGCTCTTGACTGGCTGTACCAAGCTTCAGTACAGATTGGTGCCAATTCACAGAACTACGTCTTCACATCATCGGGTAGCACCTACCTAGCCAGGTAGGAAAACGATCACCAATGCTTGGTCAACCGAGGGCTAATCGGTTGCGCAACCGAAAATAACAGTTTCTAGATCTAAATAGAGCCCCCTGAATCCGTGCCGCAGCGGGGTTCGCACACTGCTCCAGCTTCTGCACGATGTATGCAAGTGATGTGGATACGAGGATGAAAGGGAACAAACATTTTCGTGGAAAGGCTGAGTAGCATCGTAGAATCCCATCGGCTTGTCGCGGAATGTGGCCTTTTCTAACTGTTGGATGTATCATGCAGGAGAGGGCGCCATCTCTTAAAATACTGTTAGTGTTACATCCGTCTTATCGATGACAGACAGCTGAGGAGAACTACCAACCAGCCAAGATATTGAGCGGACGTAATCCGTATTCCTGTTATGAATTCTTCAAAGGCCCCCCCGACTCTAGCAGCGCACAACATTTTAGACCCCAAAACCGTAATCAGGCTTTTTTTAGAAGTATAAAAAAATATCAATAATTCAACTAGCTAGGCCAGTATGCTCAGATCAGGCTGCATAAACTTGGAAAGAAGTCGGCGGGACAGGAATATCAGAAGCAGGATTGTCGGCTATTGGCTTACTGTATCCCAAATACACGCTCAACAAGTCAGTCATATGCAAATGGGTTTCAATCGATCGCCTCCCCCTGGCATGAAACACTGGAGTACCGAGTACCTCGATAGCACATTTTGCCACATGGTTCCCCAAGGTGAGCTGACCTGACGCTTCGAGCTGCCCCAACCAGCACGCCACGATCCCCAATTGGGAATGATTCCCCCGGTCGTAATCGATAAACCTGAATTCGGCCCCGACGCTCTCACGCTCCTCCCCTCCCCTCCCCCTTCCCTGTCGACGTCGTGCGACCTCGCGAGGAGGAACGCATGGGCAACCCCTCAGAAATCCTCCAGCCTGTAGACACTGTATGAAGGCTCTTCGTACGGGTGGGCGCTTTTTTTTTTTCACACGAAAGTTAGTGCTCTCAACGGTGCAAAGTACCTTGCTTGGGCGCATATATGTGTGTAGGTATGTGTGGGCGTGCGCCCGCACACGCGGGCAAGAGATAGCGAGACAGAGAGGAATAGGAAGAGGAATAGGAAGAGGAAGAGGGAGAGGAAGAGGAAGAGGGAGAGGACAACACGAGACATACGTTTTCAAGGCTGCGACGGCTTTCCTCGTCGTCTCCTCCCCGACGCATAGCGTCTCGATGCAGACCTCCTCGACCTCCTCGAGAGCCCCGACCTTTCCGATCGCTGGGTTCGCGCCGGCCGTGGGACGAAACTGGCCCGTGCCCGCGCCGGCCGTGAAGCAGCACTCCTGGTAGTTGCCCTGTCGCCCTGCGCCCGCGGCAAAGATCGCCGACTTACACGCCGCCGCGGCTGATGGCGGCACATGGAAGACGAGTCGGAATCGCGATACGGCCATTTCTTTTTTCGATCAGGTGAACGCTTGAGTGGCGGGGTGAGCTACCGATAAGTAAGTGGTATTGAGATGAGTTGGTTGACGATGAATTTCTGTCAATCTCATGTCAAGGCAAGTCAGTCAATTAACCATCCATCGAAACCCCGCCTCCCTCGTCCAGTTGGTGCGGGGGTTGCCTTATTGAGAGTACGAGTATGAGGCTGGCAGGTGTACATCCATCTCGGGTAAATCTCAATCAAAGATTCGAGCTGGATCAGAATGCTTCTATCGCACATAAAGGGACTACTTCGGTCGGTGCCCAGCTCAGTTTGTCACTTCACATAATTTGTTATAATGTAAACGCTGATTTTTATGTGCAACATCGTGATATTCTCACTGAGAGCAGTATCGATCTTAGGTACCCCTGGAATGTACCTGTCGGAGACCCCACGTAAAGCATCCCCGCAGGTGCAGGGCATGCCTGCCTCATAGAAACTGTTAAATATTCTAGATTAAAATTCTAGATGTCAAAAACAGTATCATTCCACTATCTGAATTTAATGCATCTCGGGTTTTAAACGCAACACAGGTACTGCGAAATGCAATCATCATATCGATTTCCGTCGTACTGAGCGGAGAGTTTGCTCCAGTCTACCGTCATATTTGTTGGGTCCTCAAAAGAGGCGTTGTGCACTTGGCGCTTGGTGACGGTAACGATGATGTCATGACCGCTCATGTTTACTTTATCTACTTCGTCACGATGTAGAAATATGCGTCCACAGAGTGCATTGCAATCCCTTCATTCTCAATTCAAGCCTATAAGTCTAACCAGGTTCTTGTGCGCGAATATTCAATCCCTCAGTCCAAGTGAGCTCAAGGCGTATCAATAATACTTGCCCCTCGTCTATCACGATAATTCACGATGTCTGATCAGTTCAAGGAAGGTGAGTATTTCCCGTCAGAAACACTCTACATGCTAGTACTTACCATTATAATAATCAAGGCCATTCGATCCCGGTGACTCACCAGGAGTTCCCTGGCAAGGAGCATAAATTGCCGCTGGAGGCGCAATACGACACCCTGCCCACCGATGAGGGCGGCTATCAGAAGTACCGCGCAGCCGGCAAGCTAGAGGGGAAGAAGGCCCTCATCACAGGCGGCGATTCGGGAATCGGCCGAGCGACAGCGATCCTTTTCGCCATGGAGGGCGCCGATTCCTTCATAGCCTACCTGCCCGACGAAGAGAAGGACGCCCAGGAGACGAAGAAGCTGGTCGAGGCCAACGGCAGGAAATGCCATTTGTTTGCCACCGACCTCACCAGCAGGGACAACTGCAAGAAAGTCGCCGACGAGGCTGTCAAGGCGATGGGCAGAGTCAACATCCTCTTCAACAACGCCGCGTATCAGATGATGATTAACGACATCCACGACCTCAGCGAGTAAGTATCACATTCCATACCACGCTACCAAAGCGCGTTCAACAGTTCGCCCGTTAGGAGAATATAAATAGACAGTTCATCTAACGTTATTGTCTACAGGGACCAATGGATACACACCTTCAACACCAACATCCACCCATACTTCTACCTCGCCAAGTACCTCCTCCCACAAATGAAGCGCGGCGACACCATCATCAACAACGCGAGCATCAACGCCTACATCGGCCGGCCCGATCTACTCGACTACACCTCGACGAAGGGTGCCATAGTGTCCTTCACGCGCGGTCTGAGCAACCAGTTCGTGTCGAAGGGCATCCGCGTCAACGCCGTGGCGCCGGGCCCCGTCTGGACGCCTCTGATTCCTGCGACGATGAACGACGAGGCGCAGAAGTCATTTACGAGTCCCATGGGACGGCCATCGCAGCCGAGCGAGATCGCCACGTGTGTTGTTTTCCTCGCGGCCCCGGACAGCTCTTCGATCAGTGGGCAGACCATCCACTGCAACGGCGGTGTCATTGTCAACGGCTAGATAATACGAGCTTGTATGATAATGCGTGGAGGACGGAAATGGGAATAAGAACGCGGAAAGGCGGTTGAAAATTGCATATGTGTTGGGGATTCACCTTGACGAAGTAACGTTCATAGGTTTCTCTGGCATTGATACTTCTAGTAGCTGCTCAACTGCAATATAATTCCTGATTAGTACTTTCTGCCGGCTCGTAGGCTCAGTTACGTCAGGTTCCTTTTTTGGGCTCTGTGCTATCTTGTGCAATTTGGCCATTATCTAAAGATAACTTGATGCATGGCTACTACCAGTGTCGTATTCAGTTTTGGTTGATTATGAAGACCCTCAAAGGATCAAGTCTCGGGCCCGACAGATAACTGAATTAGCTGATCGAATTATCGATGTAGATCAATTGTAACGTCGGATTCTCTTTTCTAAATAACATTACCCCCGACCTATCATGATACGCGTGATACTGTCACCCTAGACAGATATCAGGCAGAAAACGTCTCTGCTGCCTTCTTCGCATAAGCAATGCTAAACGCCGCCTGCATGAAATAGTAAGCCTACACATGAATTTCCGTAAGTTTCCATAGCCTCGAGCCACTTTTCACTATCCCGCCCACGTTCGAACGTTGCGCAACGCAAGCTTCTCCTTGGGATCTTCGTAACTCTTTCTCTTTGACCTCGTCTCTTCCATCCTCTTCGACATAACACGTTGCAAGCTCCAGGATATATCAGGCTCTTCGTTGCGATTATTGCTATCAGAAGAAGCATTACCAACATCCGCCTGGTAAGTGCCGGCCGTCTGGCGTCTGCGTAGACCCGTATGGGAGGATACCGGTTGGACGATCGAAGATCGCCTTCCGAACGATGAAAGACGGCGGCGCCGCTTACCTCCCCCTTGAGTAGTCTTTGTCTTCTCCCTTATTACGATGCCCAAGTCCGTAGCTTCCGCTTGAGACTCACCAATATTTAGTCCAGCTTTATAGTCATGGAAGTCAGGATGCTCGAGTAACCCGCTGCGGAAGGCGTTAACGCCAACAAGTAGTTTGGCAAGATCGACAAGTTCTTCCAGGTATTCGATTATCTCCATCATACCAGCAGATGAGGCCTTCCATGCTAGAAGGGCTTGCCGCGTTATCGGCTTCGAAGCTGTATCCTTGATCGCCGTAGAATATTCCTGTTGCGACATCATGGTTACTTGAGACTCCGTGCCTTCTTCTGTTGCTGGAGTTCCTTGTTCATGTGCAAGTAGGAGCTCCTGAATATGAGCCACAGACCGAAGCTGAGCTATCCGACTAGATGGTAGGTATTGCGGTATGGGGAGTTTGGTGACTAGTGCCTCTTGAACTACGAATAGAGCAAGACTAACGCAGCCGGCAACGTTCCTCCGGTATGGTAAGATTTCCTCGCGCAGTTCTTCGAGGACGCTTCTCCCAAATAGTCTTCGTATGTGCAGCATGTTGTCCATGCGCTCGACGATCTGGAAAAGAACGAAGATCATCTCACTGTATATTAATGCTTGCCTCTCGAAGTTGCCCTTGATTCGTGGCTCCGTTAGACAAAAGGGCAGAAAAGCTCGAGCAGCATCGAGCGCTTCTTCTGCTTTCTTCTTAGCATTATTGAAGCTTTTATCAAGGGCATGCAGCTCGACATTTATGGTGTTTGGTGAGATGACCTCGACCGCCACCGAAGATTCCATGATGGAAATTTGCGATATGCTCGAAACCAACGATTCGACCAGCCTATCTCTTGCGCGTATTGGGAATAAGATCATCTGGACAGCGAGGGCTACTACGCCGCCAACAAGAAAACAAACGAGTCGTTTGAGGTAGGTCTGCCAGGGGGCGTCATGGTTCACTGGATTTATAGTTGCTAGTCTCTGGTTAATAAACAGCCTTGCTACCAGCAAGGACATACACACGTACCAAGACCGACGACCGACAAGCTTACCATGGATATAGTTCCAGCTTTTACGTACTAAAGTATTTGAAGTCAGCATGACGGTATTGAGTACGATATTCGTCGCTCCGGAGACGTGGGACGCTCTCGGGCTATCAACTACTTTGAATGCGAGCTGGTCGAACAGCACCAAAGAACGACTTACCGGCGTGGTTCCTTGAATATAACTGGAAGGTATGAGCCCAATGGCGAGAATAATCACCAACACCACTCTATTTCCCTGCCCAACCTCCCAAGCAATGATGCCAATTGAGCAGCCAAAGGTAGTACCAATGGCCCTGAGGAGAAAGCCTCGGAATGTTGTACCTATTGAAACCTCAAATACCAGTATTAACTGAAAGGTAGCCCATGTTCCTCGAACTGACCCATACCAAGCATTAAGCGATGGAACAAACGCAGGCCATGTAACGAGCAAAGCTGCGATAGCCATTTTGAGCGCGAAGGCAAGATCATCGGAGTTCTGAAGAACTTCAAATGCATCGGCTGCCAAACCGCGAAACCAGAGAACACTGCAACTGTATGACTTGCGAGGGTGCTTCTGGCATGGTTCTTTGCTTTTATGAGGCAGGGCATGTTTGGAACGAATTGTACCCTTTTCTTCATCAGTCGCTGGCGTCCAAATCGCATTGGTGCTATTACTAGCGCTTTCTTCTTCCCTATTAATACTGTCCTCTACCGACCCGCCCCCAGTACGTGCTTCTTTTCTAGCACTCTCAGGAAGTACGTTACCATCCTGTTCGCCTCCAGAAACGAGCCACTTCTTCCAACTGATGTGAGGCCAGTATAGCCTCTGACGCCCATTTCTAGCTTGTCTTCTCTCGACCAGAGCCCTGGCATATTTCAGCATTTCAAGAACTTCCCTTGCTGCTTGGCTAAGACTAATGACGAAGGAAGACACTAAATGAGTTTCCATGTGAGGTGTGATATCATCCTAGAAATAAAATCTGTGAGGACTCTACCCTACAAAGATAGGTAATGAACTTACCATCGAATCATGACCATCCGTCGAGGCAGTAGCATTTTCAAGTGCTAGAAGTGAGTCGACGTCAAATTTATCTAAAGCTCTCGCGAAAGAATCGATTCGAATATCCATCTCTTGTACGAGGATTCCATCTGGCTTCGAGGATCCAGAGGGCAGCTGTGAAACGTCATAGCAATAAGCTAAAGTGGACGTGATAAGGCGCACAGCATCCTGCATTTGATCCTGCATAGCTTTGGCTGGGTGCTTCATTTGCCACATAATTTTCTCCAAAACGTTGATATCGCCGGACTCAATTTCGCGGATGGGTTTAATAAGATCTATGGTGTGCTGATGTTCGGTCTTCCGTTCGTGTGAGCTCGGATCCGGTTCAAGCTCGCTATCATTTCCTTTCCCGTCTCCTGATCGATGTGATTTGTCTTCCTTGTTATCGTACGCTGCTAAGGCGAATTTGCTTTCGCAATCGTTGATGAGACTAATTGTGATTTGGACAAGGCGGGTCATCATGGTGACGCTTATCGGCTTCAAGGATCGAGGTGGCAGAACTGCAAGAACCAACTCGAAGTTGCATTCCGCCTGGACTGCTTTGCAACTACTAAGAAGATTTCGTAACTTCGGCTTCTGGTTGCTCAAAGCAGCAAGTCTTGCACGTAGGGCCTTTGGTGACTTTTCTTCACTTCCGTCTTCATTGTCGGATATGAACCAATCACCGGCTGCTTGGAATAATTTGATGGTTTCCGATAGAGTTTCTATCGTGCTGGTTCCTAGGAACCCACTCGAAAACTGCGGGAAAATGGCGATGTTTACCAATATCACGACACCAATGGCCGTGAATATAGGATAAACTATTGCCTTGAACGCCGACAGAGTTACAACCCAACCAGAACCTGTCAATGGAGTGAGAATAACCAGCATGAAGAAGAAGACAAGCTGGAACAATCGGGGCGCCAATGATCGAAGCAGACCATGGAAAATAACTGCAGAGCCGAAGAAAATGGCCCGGATTGTCCAAGCGGCATTGACATTGTAATCATGGACAAGGCCCGATAGATAAAGACCAAGATTACCCCATCCAACACCCAGGAATGTGCCCAGAGCTATCAAGCAAATGATTTCTATCACTGTCGTAATCCTAATTAGCGCCCATATCATTAGAATGCGATGAGTAATGTTGGTCGAAGTAGAGTGGTTGGACGTCTCCTGGGCATCTCCCCGGTTAATAATTTGAAAGATAAAATCCAAGCAGTACGAATTATTAGCATTTACACGTGTACAGCACAACTTACTCTTCCCAAAGCGTTGTCCGGGTTGGCCAAAAACTGAGGCAATAGCTCCGAGGTAGGTTGACTTCCCGTAGACTTTTACGACAGCAGGAAGCACACCGAGTATGATTACGATAGTCGTACAAACGACGTTCTTCAGGACAGGCTGCCAGACACTTCTTTTGCGTAGGTTTGCCGCCACATCACCGAGCCACCGTTGGCAGGCTTGCCGAAGCCCAGGTTTCCACCGGTGCCCAGACATTGTCCTTCATGACACGGTTGACTAGAAGCCGGATAAGGAAGTCCCGAATTGGCGATGAAGTCTGCCTGGTTCATCTGTGAAATTATTGCCCGACGGTTAGAAACTGGAAAGTGTAGGGCAAGTGATGAGGGGGGTTCGCGACACAGAAGGTCAACCACAAGAGTGAACGATGACCTCAGCGCCATTACAAGAAAGTAGAAACCCTCATCTAACAGCCAAAGCTATAGATGCCTTCTTTTAGTCGCGTGTTATAAGGCAGCCCTCATACATCGTAAGGGTTGCCTTTTGCTAATCGTTCTGCAATATGAGGTGTTGCTATTCCATGTGACACGCTTGAGCATCCCAGAGATCCCAAGTACCTACAGCTATGCTTGTCGCAGAGGACAAATGAGATCATCTGGAGGTTGTCCAATTTTCCTAACTGGGTAGGTAGGAACCGTCCATCCAGGATCCCCTCAACCCCTCTACGCCTTCTCCACTGCTAATGCGGGTATAGTGGAGTCCAAGTTGGCGGCTTTAGATAAGTACTTATAGGCTAGTGCACATCCAGCTAAGACGCTACGCATACCTAAGGTCCGGTTAGGTAACATCGTTCGGAATACCTAGGTACATGGCTGCGTCGCGAAATGCTCTTTCCTACCTGTGACGACAGTTGCCAGTAGCTGCCCTTGGGCGGGGCTTGCTGCCTGTCGCATTCATTCGGGTTTCGCGACAACCAACATACTATATCCATTAAGTTATCTCATCCATTGTTTCTTCAAAGATCACAGGCCTATCATTTTCAAAATGCCTCCTCCTGTAACAATAGTTGTGAGTATCTGCCTCGCCGGAAAGCTGTGCTAGAGGCTGTCACTAAACAGGCTTCGTTGTTACTTAGGCGAAGCTTAAAGTACAACTTAAGCTCTCCATTGCCCGGCTTCGTATGGTTCAGCAGCGCGATGAGGCGATGGGGAAGACACAGAGGAGAGCCAGTAAGTATTTCCTCGAGGTCGTTCTCTTCTTGTCCTTATTGTTTGGCAAAACTAGGAAGTTTCTTGTTCAGTGTCGCATTGTGTCTTAGGAGCTTGTGGTCTGTTCTGAAAAGTGACAGATCCCACTGAAGATAGCGTCTGCTAACCTCGAGTGCTATAGTGGCTCAGCTCTTAGAAGTTGGCAAGGTCGAATCTGCGAGAATAAGAACAGAGAATATCATCCGATCAGATATTAATACCGAACTCCATGAGATCCTCGAGCTATACTGCGAACTTCTTCTCGCTCGAGCCGCCCTCCTCGAAGGTCCAACATGCGACCCGGGCCTGGAGGAAGCAGTTAAAAGCATAATCTACGCTGCGCCCCGCACGGAAATAAAAGAACTACAACAAGTTCGTGCTCTGCTTGCAGAGAGGTTTGGGAAAGAGTTCGTAATAGCTGCCATGGAAAATTCGGACGGCGCTGTATCCGAGAAGGTCGTCAAGAAGTTGAGTGTAACACCCCCAAAGCCAGAGCTGGTCCAGGGGTATCTCGAAGAGATCGCAAAAGCCTACGGGGTCGACTGGCCGAAAGGAACAAAAGACCTCGGGCAACCACCAGAACTCATTGATGAAGAGCTCAACAGCAACAACAGTGGTCATGATGATGGTTCTGGTGGTGGTCAAGCAAACAAAGACTCTGGCGCAGATTTACCTGCTGATAGTAAAGCGGCACAGGAGAGGGAAGATCTAAGTCGGGCCACACCACCACGAACATTCGGGTCGAGTAATCCCTTGCAAGTGAACCCCTCGAGTCCTTCGACAGAAAACCCTCGCCCTAAAGTAACACTGAACTCGATGGAACTTACGCCAAGCAGAAAGCCAGCTAATCCCAGTATTAATAAGCCGCGCGAAGATGGGAAGGACACCGGTATACCTGACGTCAACGAATTAGCTGCCCGATTTGCTGCCTTGAAGCGATAGTTCATCTATCTGGCCCGTTTTCGATTTGCCTCAACCCCCTTATTGTACATATTTATTTCGTTCACGTAATTCAAAGGAAATGAAATATTTGGGTCATATTACGTTGGCCGGAATTAGTTCAGCCACCAGCCAAGGGATATTTCACCCTCTGTAGCGCCCGTTTTAGCTACAGTATTTTCTTATATATAATCAATTTTGCTCTATTCAGGGGCTGCACTTAGAAAATAAAGAATGTTTGCAGCTTTTCAGCTGATAGTCGCCTGCGTGTAGGTGCGTACAGCCTGTTCGATAGATCTAGCAACCTATGCACCTTCTGACGTTCGGCTTTATCGTAATAATCTCTTTCGCAACACCAAAGATACGCATATTCTAGTATGATTAAGATGTATCTGCAGCCGGCACTACTAGGGATAGAATACATCTTGGGGGGTGGCCGGGTTTCCGGCCAACGTAGTGAAGGGACTCGGCAAACGTAGTATGGCCCAGGCAGCGGCCGATCATTTTTAATTTCCACAATGCGATTGGGTCGAGTATACACAGAAGTAGCCAGCTTGGGCATGATGGCAAGATGATAGCTGGTATATTCAGCTAATATCTAGGCCCCTTCTATCGGTACCGCCGCCCGAGCTCCTAAGTCTTTCTATCCACTGTGGTTTCATCTATCTCAATATCGGGCTGCTGCATAAGGAGGGACTGTAGTTCGTCCAGTCTTGGATGGCCTGCAGAACAAAGTTGAATTGATAGTCAATACACAAAAAAAACATAGACAAGACGTGATTGTACATGCTGTACAAGTAAAAAAGATGTGAGATATGGAGCAAGAAAAGGAAAAGTATGAAAACGACAAGAAAAGGACAAATCAAACATCTCCCCAGTATATTCCTACCATATGTGAGTATTTTCTTTGGGTCTTCTAAGATGTTTCAGGAGCAGGTACCTATTGTATATCTGCCATATGGAAGCCTGCAGTCTAGGTAGGTATAAGGGGTCAAATGTGAATGCAAGTATGCGTAATAAGAACGGTCCCTTCCTAAATTTATGCTTTATTTAACAACAACTTCACATGAGATACATTAGATATACCTAACTTTGTGCTCAAGGCAGTTGTTACTAGGTAGTGCCTACCTCAGGTGGATATGGACACAGCACTTACCTCCAGATGTCCTTATTGCTTCCTTCCAACATACGGTACTAAAACAACCCCCCCGACTCTATTCAACTTGATATTTATCTCTCTTGCAGTTCAGCTTCTGCATTGATACTAGGTATAAACAGGTCCCTCTTTGCACAGTGTGTACTTTGTAGGTACCCGATCGTCCTCGTCTTGCTCTTCGACATATCTTGGGTCCAAGGAATTCAATATCGCCGTCACACACTCCTGCCTCTTAACATTTTTCTGCCCACATCGAGTGCTGGTATACATCTTTGGTCGTATAGAAACAGAGCATTGTTTGCTCTCTCCCATTGACCTATTATCTCACCTCAAGCTACCAACTTGGACTGTACTGTACCCTTACATCAATACTCCATGCTTGCCTACTGGCAACGTTGGGAATGCTTCTTCATCTTTCCTTCCTTGAATAAATATCATTCCCATTCACACTTCGGGCTTAGGTAATTGCATCTCTACTAACTCTCAAGCAGCTAGTACGCCTCTACTCATAGACATTTGTGCTGCCGAAGCCTGACTGCTAGGCTGCGGCAAGGGCAAACAGAGCGAGCAAGCGGATATCACTACCGATTAATACTCTTTTCGCCGAATCCGTTCTATGCCTTGTCACCACATGGTTTTGAGGATATAGAAGCAAAGCCGACCTTCACCGAAATACATAACCCCTTGAGAGCCTAGCCAATCTACTCGCAGGCATTTTTCTAGATGTTAAGATGGAGGGAGATGACAGGCTCAAAGCTCGAGGTAACGACATGACCCAGAATATGTCCCTGGAGGATCTCGAGGTCAGGATTTACAAGGGCGTCGAGGCTAATCTCTCTCGCTCTGACCTTTTCAGCATTCTCATGAGGTGGCTAAACGAGCAGATTGAACAAGACAACGCTACTCAAAGCGAACGCTTTCTGAGGCGCTTTGTCAACTTAATGCACATGCGCAATTATACAGAAGTTGAGCCTTTTACTCTATCACAAGTCGATGAAGTGTTCCATGCTTGGCTTGAAAAGGGGGCTATTCAGAACCCAGCTTACAGGCGCAGATATCTCATGACACAACAAGATTTACATCGTTTATTTGCCGAGGAGGAGCAGTGTTTTCCAAGCCCCGGGACCTTCTCTCAATCTAGTCAACAACTCAGACTGAAAGAAAACAACTCGCCAGCTCTTCCTCAGAGCCAAAAGTCCAGCACCGCGAGAGCCAAGAAGGAAGATACTAGCATGCTACAGCCTACAGGTCATGACACACCTATGAGCACTGATAATCGACCTGAATCTTCAGAAAATGTCGAGAGAATAGGGATCGGTAAACTTGATGGATCCCACAGATCTCCACAAGGAGGGGATTATATTTCTCGGCAGCCATCTGATATTCACTCTCAAAGTGGCGATGCAGAAGCTGCGACCGTGGCACGAGAGACTGCTGTCGTAGACTCGTCCCCGGACACAGAAATGTCACGATCGTCTATGGAAACTGACCACCGGGGTCAGAGGCCAAACTTCCTGGGTGATAACTCGGAATCCTTCACCTTCCGAAAGACTTACGTCTGCAAACGGTGCAATAAACCAGGTGGGACGAATCCAATGTACACTGCGAACTTTGGGCTGATCCCTCATAGGACATGCGATTCAGCACTGTCCAACAAACCTTGATTCTACTTACGATCGAGCACCCTCTCGTGATTATCAGTGCAAGTTTTGTGGTCGACATGGTAATCATTATGCTACCTTATGTCCCAAGAACCCCCGCGAAGGTTCATTGACGAAGCAGCGTGAGAGAGCCAAGACGAAGAACCGGGAGCCCCGAACGCCAAGCCAAAGCGGTAGACGCCATTATCAGGACCGAGAGACTTCAGCGATACATTCTCGGGACCGGTATAGATCTCGAAGCCCCAGAAGATGCTCTCGAGACCATTATCGAACTCGCAGCTTTGAACACCTTCGTCCCTTCGAAAGAGGAGCCTATGGCTATAGTCCTCGAACTGGCAATGAAGATGATAGGTATTGGCCACCGTCCAGTGGTGAATTGGATATATCCCCATATACATCACGCGCCCGCCTAACCCGAGAACGTCATATGAGCTTGGATACTACTAAGGGAACAGAGTCCCCGTATCGCTCAGGAGATGACACTTCTCGACTTGAACAACGACACGATTCGTCTTCAACTTTACACTATGCTCGCTCTCACTCTTCCAAGAGGGTATGGCAATGGCACAAAGACCTTGATAAAGTAACGACAAGCAATGAAGGAAGGCTCGCATATGACGATGACATCGACACCCTGGGTGAACCTAAGTCATCTCCATGTCCGAGTGTTACCAATACTTCACGGCTCGCTGTCTCTATTGATGAAGAAGAGACGGCTGAAGCTATGATGCCTCCCGCGACTAAAGTTCCGGAATGTCTCGACAAGACTAAAGATGAGATCGAAGACTTCTTATGTGCACTAGCCGCTGACATCATGTTGAAAAGGGAATATAACCCTCAAACTGTCGGAGCTGATAGCCGCGACGCTAAAGTGGAGGTTGGTCGCGGGCCATCTAGGGATACTTACGCTGGTGACAACAACTATTCTGATGTTATCACCGGACCGGAATCGCCCGCCGCAGAGACAACTCCTAGCCCTAAATACCGAAAAGTTCAATGTCCTCCATTCAGTCCTGCGGTCGTGTCACTTTTCTACGCTCGTGAAAACCCCGTCATCAACGTTAAAGCTAAGAGAAGCACTGCCGATCAATTGATGGAGAAATCTGAAGGTTGTTGGGCCCATCGCAGCAGGCAGGCCCAAGAGAGTCTCACTGCCCACGAATCGCCCCCCTGTCGTCCAAGGTAGAGGATAGCGTTGATTCCTGTGAAGTTTTTTCTTCAGGTCAAACAGCAGCAAGATGGATTTGGGCGCACATGATATTTCTCCTTGAATAAAGGACTTCATTCTACTCCGATTGCATTGCTGCCCTATCTGCTGCTTCTTTTCGACATTTTGTTACCTAGAGCAGCTTCAGTATACGGTACGGATGAGGTGGCAGTTGGCAATTTGCTCGAATATAGGTGACTCTTTCTGGTGTATCTACATCAGTTTCCTTGATATTTTCCATCGAAAGCAATGAATATATTGAGGTAGTAGACAAGAGCATGGTATTCCAAGTAGCCGTCAGATTTGGAAAGGGAATAATAGCTTTATAGCTACAGCTCTGCTTACGTTTGCATGCCGGGTGTGAAAGATACCCCTAATACCTGTGATACGCAAATGCGGTAGGCTTATTATTCTGGGTTGTGCACTACTTTACTTCTGCTCCAGATAAGACTGCGCGTCATATTCGAGTCGAATCCCTCGCGCAATTCTACTCGGCGACTTTACGATTCGTCTTTCGCTGCGATTAGAAAGGGTGATGTCGAGTCAGGGAAAGACTCACGTAGGTCTATGGAACTGCTGGATATGAACACATACAAGGCTGTCAAC
The DNA here is from genome assembly GCA_022593225.1 of Xylaria sp. FL0064. NCBI lineage: Eukaryota > Fungi > Ascomycota > Sordariomycetes > Xylariales > Xylariaceae > Xylaria > Xylaria sp. FL0064. The sequence continues at coordinate 2,006,839 of JAJKLE010000003.1, forward strand.
ATCTTGTCCCATCTGCCTTGCCAGTGGAGATAAGTGATTTGCAATAGTGATGAACGCCTATTTCTAAGAACCATGTTCATCATCTCGTGGATATCTGCTTGCTTGATCGCTTGGATAATGACTTCCCAACGCCAATGCCTCTAACGCCGGCCAAAGCACGAAACCCGCTCTCACGCGCCACATCATAGCCTTTATAGAACTGGAAGCACGGCAAGTTGTTGCCTACCCTCCACAGTCCAGGGCACAGCTCACACGTCCTTTCTTTTTTCTTTTACCCCTTTTCACTCCAGCTTATCCAGGTGTTCGAGGCGTGTGAGCACGACCTGCTTGCTCGTCTCCTCGATCTCGCCGGCGAGGAAGACCTCGTCGAGGATGGCGTAGACCTTGTAGAAGTTGAAGACGAGGTCGAGCTCGCAGACGTTGCCGAAGAAGGCGTCGAGCACCTCGACGAAGAAGTGGATGGCCTCGAGGTAGGCCAGCTCGTTGTCGTTGGTGTCGACGCAGGCGCAGAAGAACAGGCCGGCGTACCGCCGGTACACGACCTTGTGGTTCCGGAACTCGACGAAGTTCGACTGGTACTTCTGGTCGCGCGGCGCTACGAGACGGTGGACCTAAGGTTGGGAAGAGGGCGAACGGGTTAGTCGGATACGGAGCTTAGGCTGAGGATGTGAGGGATTGATCGGGGTGGCTCGTCTTATGACATGCGTGCGCGTAAGATGGACGGGAGGAAACTTCTTCGTACCTCGCCTTTCAGCTTGATCTTCTCATCGTCCGTGTACGGCACATACCACTTCGCGAGCCGCGTCTTGCCCCTATACGTCGCAGTCCCTGTTAGCGGTTGCCCTGGCCTACTGCTTATGGCCAATTCGACGACGGCTGCGTGTCCATTACTCACTGCCGGTTCTGTATTAATATGAAAGACAGCATTGTCCCTGAGGCTTGCCGTTTCTGGGGTGAGCACGCTTGCTTTCCCTCGATTGATTAAAGCTCCCCTGGAGTCGGTAGACGGACTTTAGGTCGCAGTACTCAGGTACATGCACGGTTGTAGGCGGCGGTTTCGGCTTTAGAGAGCTGTGGCTTAGACATGTGCCCCTAACAGCGTTTACACAGTATGCACTTAAGGTACCTACGTACCTAACAAGCCGCAATCGGCCAGGATAATAATTATCAGATCAAATGACCTCACTATCTCAAACATGCTTCTTTTTTACTTAGGTATTCTTTTTATTTTCTCTTCTCGTTTACATACATATACTTACCTCTGCTGGCGGAAGCGTTCCTTGTAGTCATGACGCATGGGGCAAAAGTAGGAAGTTCTTTGAGCTGGTGAGATATCAATATTTCACCGCTTCGAGACCCCGCTGAAGCGATAAACAAGTGTCACAGGATGTATGAAACTTGACAGTGCTTAGATGTCGAATTTCTCGCCAACTAGTTGTTCACTGAGAGCCCAGCACTTCTCCGCCAATTCAGGATCCGTTGCCCACGGCCTGACATCCGTGGGATCCGTCGTTAGGTTGGCATTATTGAGGAAGACTCCCTCCTCATTGACAAGATTGGGGTCGATCGCTGCGCGGATGAGTGAGGCGCTTCCCTGCTGTAATGTCTTTGCCGGGTCGCGAGCCCGTGTCTCAGCAATTGAACACCCGTTGATTTTCTGGGAAGCATCCTCAAACAGTTCCATTGCTCTATCCCCGAGAGCTGCAACGTAGCTCTGCAGGTTGGTGCCGACGCTCCCAGGCGTCGGTGCATAGGCATGGACGCCACGGGATCCGAGTCGCTTGTTGAGTTCCACTGCGTACAAGATATTTGCCGTCTTTGATTGCCCGTAGCTCGCGAACTCCTTGTACGAACCCGGCTCGGTGAAATTGGGGTCGTGGAACCTAACTCCGGTGTACCTGTGGCCTGAGCTAGATACGTTGACGATCCGAGCCCCTGGAGCAGCTGCGAGAATCTTGGGCATGAGCTTGTTGGTGAGGACGAATTGACTGAGGTGGTTGATCCCGAATTGATAATCAAGCCCGTCCTCTGTCTGCATCTGCGGACAAGCCATCACCGCAGCGTTATTGATGACAACGTCAATTTTGGTGATCTCCTTGCCGTCGAGAATAGTCTGGGCAGCCGCCCGCACGCTCTTGAGAGATGTGAGTTCAGTCTCGACGAACTTGACCTTGATGTTCGAGTTGACTCCCTTAATCGCGTCAATTGTAGGTTGAGCCTTGGCTTGCGATCGTCCAATGAGGATAATCAAAGCTGGATTTTCGGCTGCAAGGGAGATGGCTGTCTCTGCACCAAGACCGCCGGGTGTAGGGCCAGTGATGAGAACTTGTCTTAAGTTAGCAACCTGTTATCTATAAATCTTACAGAGTCTGACTCACAGTTCCTGTTTCTAACCTGATCCGCGAACCTATGGACGATCTCTAGGCCATTGGTGTCCCTGTTGAAGGCTGCCATCCTGTTGTTTTATTCTAGTGTCTGGACAAAAGTCGTTTATTCGATATTGTTTGTACTAATGTAGCAAGTAACCTTTTGAAGTGATCTGGGTTGTTGCTTGAGTTATGTATTCATGATCATTTGATTAGAGACTGGTCACCTTTTATATTAAGCCAGCTGTGCCGGCTCGCAGACATTATCGTCGTACAAGACAAACTCTCCCGAGCCTTCGATGCAGGTATCGGAGGTACGATCTTTAACCCCGTGAGGCTCCATTTGTGTAGCATGAGGGTAGTTGACATAGGGGATGTACCTTACCTCGTAGCGAAATTTTTGAAAATGTGCTATTTTTCCGAGGACTTGAAAGATTTCATGGCACTTGCTTTTTTTTTTTCTTTTCTTTTTCTTCTCTTCTCATGGTGCCAACCCATGTAGTTGGTAAGCTAGCAAGGGGCTGACCAAGCCCAACGCTCAACTCCGTTAAGTCCATATTACCCTACTTCCGCAGGGCCCCAGAGTATGGAAGATGGAAAACAGACTGCATGACATATCTGTCCTACCTAATTCGACGTGTCCATCCAAGATTGGAAAAGGCAGCAATAGAAGACTCGATATGACAACATTATTCTAAGAATGCATAATCTCTTGAGCATCTCAAAAACTTTCTTTCAGACCTTCTGGAAATCGGGGCCTTCATCCGGAGTTTTCCTTTCAAGGCTTTTGCGTTCTCGGCCTTTGCTTCTGAATTTCTGGTTCGCTCTACTTAGCAGGTAGCCGAAACCTATGCAGTCTGGTTTCGTATGATCTGCAGTTCCGTGCGGGTAGCGGAGTCTGTAAAATGGGCGTAAGAGGGCTTCACATGAGAACAAATGCTCTAACAATTGGCCAATCTAGATTCTGAGGACTTACCGGATTATGTTATGTAGTTAACCTACCTACCTGTAGGACCCCTGTTGGGGACACGCTGGAACTACCCTTTTTTTTGGGCTTGTCACAAGCGTTACTCCGTACAAGCCCATGTAGGACGTACCTAGGTAGGTATTGACTTATCGACGCTTTTGGTAAGTGTATAAGCCCCAAAGGCTTCCGGTCGTGCACAGTGTTTCCAATGCTGAATTGTGGCGCAGCTTGATTTTTGCCTACAGGTCGGCTAAGACATAGGCAGCATGCATGCTTTCAAGACGCATACCAACCAATCATACCCCCTTATATATACTCAATCGCGCTCAACATCATTCTCATAGACTTTTCATAATACCATGTTGCTCACCCAACCTTAGCAAAGGATAACACATGAGACAGAAGTCTCTTACCGAATGTGTCGAAATTTTCTAGAAGGTAGAGGCAGTATACTCCACTGAGGTTTTTGACAGGTGAGCACTGATACCTGTGGGCCCCTGAAGACAGTCTACGAACTGACGATGAGCCCCCCAAGTAGCAGAAACATACATACATTACCAAATTTCTTATTAAAACATTTCAGTGCTTGTATTGATTATCGTTACTTCACTGTTTTGAGCGCATTTCACTCCGTCTCCCGGCGTATTAAAACTGTCCTCGGCACTTCATTGGCCTGTGTACCGCCATAGTCCGGTAACACTCATTCCTTTGTGTAGTCTTTACAGGTTTCTATTGGAAGTTATTAGAATCTTGGCAGTCAGTCTGCAAGTTCACAGCCGCGAACACAGCCGCAGTTTGCCATCTTAAGAGTTTGTTTGCTCGGGAGCGGCTGGGGCGAGGGGTCATAGCCCTCTGTCACCTTGCACAAACAAGAGGATCACAAGTTGAGAAAATCCAGCCGTCTCTCACTCTCTATTCAGACTGCGTACCTTTTATTTCTTCGACTGTAACCACAAGAAGCTCAGAGAGAGACACCCCTGCTGTAGCATTCCCCTGGTCTCTCTATCTTCTACTCAGCCAGACCCCTCTGGTGCCCTGATCCGAACAAGGCCAGCTGGTCCGAGAAAAAAAGCCTTCCTTACATTCTACCTCCTCTTTAAATATCACTCGTGATAATTCCGTCCGCCTAGTTGCAATATCATCACCAGGGAATAGCCATGACGTCTCGAAAGGCCAAAGAGTCCAAGTCAGCGGACAGCGAGTTTCAGTTCACAAATGCAATCCCGATTCAGGTCTGGCGAAGCGATGGCACAGAAATGCCTGCGGAATACAGTCAATATGAAAGGGTCGAAGAAGGCTCGAAGCCGATCATAGAATGGCAGAATAAGCTTGGTCAGGCCCTGGCCGCGGAGGTTTTGCCAGAAGGAAGTCTGTTATTCTCGTACCCAGACTATTTGTTGCATTCTAACTAGTCTTAGCTGGGTTGTATTTCCTTCAAGACTTCCCTACACATTACCATCTTAGATGGTATCAAGGTATGGCAGACCAATTTCCGTCAAATATCAAGGCTGACCCTTTATAGCCAAGGATGAGAAGAAGAAATCCCAGGCCAGACATTACTATCTCTTCGGCTATCCTGAAGAGCCTGGCGCCAGCAAAGCCCGCAAATACTATCGATCCCCAAATCAGTTTCTTCCTCACCTCCTCTGGTTAATAGGGGAATCCCAAAATAGGGGCGACTGTGCTTGCGAGTTTTGCTCTGGATCGAAGCCGATTACGAGTAAGGCTGCAAAGGCGAAGCTGGCATTACCTCCCGGGCAAGGAGCACCGTCCACGCCAACCAGCGCACTGGCTCCTATGCCAAGCAACAATATTAACACGAATCCTAACCCTAATTCTGTTGCTTCGACAAATAAGAATACGACCACAACCCCGAGTAATACACAGCGGCCGACAAATGTCCCTCCAACGGCACCCCATCAAGCTGTTTCACACGAGACTCCCACACCCGCCCCTTTCCAGGTTTCCAATGCGGCTCCTAGCGAGTCCCCGTACCCATATCCCATTGCTCATGATCACGACGCCCTGTTCCGAGCCGGTGAAATTGTGTGGTTTAAGAATAATAACTCTTGGCGTGTGGGCATGACAATTACATCTAACCCGTCACTCTCGATCATTCCGTTGACTCACCCGCTCTACCGGACACAGGAGGTTATCAAGGAAGAAGCCGACATCCGGCCATTTTTGGCCTTCAGCATTCCTCAAATTAACCTCGCCCTACAAGAGTTTAAGGGCCGGGCCTTAGCACAAATCGACTGGCAGACCCTTCAGGAACGATTCGGTGCCAATACCGACCCTTCTCGACGTGAAGGTTTGGCGATTGAGGCCACGAAATTAGCTGCTACCCGTGTAGATCAGAGCTACTCGACCTTCAATCCGGTCCAGGTTTCAGGGCCAGATCATGATGATTTCGGTGGTGTCTTTCTGGGTGCTGAGAAGATCTGTGTAGGAGAAGCTGTCCGGATTAAGCTTTCGCGAGAGCAACAAGAGCAGTCTCAGGAGAAGGGTATGCCTTGGGTTCTGGTCATCAAGCGAATACTTATTCGTAAGGAGGGAGGAACCTTGATGTTCGAAGGAAGTCTCTGGACGCTGCAACATCTTTTCTCGAATCAACAAATTTTCTCGGACGAACAACAAGAGGCATTTAGTTCCACGCAACTACCAACCGCTTTACTCGGAGAGAAGGAATTTAGAGATGGCCTCCTTCGTAATAGTGGTTGGAGCGTCAAATGGGTGCTAATGAACCAGAACATCACTGTCAACGAGTCCGCCGTACGAGGCCGCTTTTATGAGACGCGACGACTCACACCCATTTTGAACCCAGCCAAGTTCCAGGAAATGATATTATCACAACGCGTCACCGATATCCAAACGCTGCTTAACAACCGTGGAGATTCTAGTGGCCCATACGTTGGAAGAGTTCTCAACAGAGCTCAGGCGATTGCTGGTGCTGTCCCTTCCGGCGTCTCTTCCCAGTTGGGTCCAGATGTAATTGAGGCATAGAGAGATGAACCTTAGTCCAGAAAGAGTAGCTCAGAACCTGCTTGTAATAAAACATGGATATTTGCGATTCGTTTTGACATATTAGATCAAACGGGGGTGGGCGCTTCTCAACTACTTAGCAATGAAAGCCATAAATAACGACGCCCTTTCTGCGTATACTGGATTACAAGGGCTTAAAAGATTGCGTCATTCTCTAAGCTCTCGCCCTTGCTATAGAGTCTACATGCTCGGTGTCAGCGTAACATATGCTACTTGAGGCTTTAGGAGGTTTCAGGCAAGACTTTCTCTATTTGAATTCAGCACTTACAGCCAGTTCGTTTTAGTGAATCTACAATTTTAGTCATTACTCATACTAGCACAGAAGAAGTAGCATCCAAATGAATGACACGGGGGTATTAACAGTGCAGAGAGATAGATGTCTTGAAGCCTCATCCTCGAGACGAGGTCCAGATAGAAAAAAAAACAATACGCTATTTACATATTGCGTCAGAACGAGGAACGGTGAAACACAAGTATAGGATTGGGAAGTCGATAAGACGATCTGAGCTCTCTCTTTTTTTTTTTTTCCTTTCCACGGCATTTTAATCATGGTATCATTACGCAGGGAGCCCTGATGGTGGTTACCGTACCCTTTCCACCCAAGCAACCCAGCAACTCGGTACCGATATTCGCGACTAGAGATGTTCCGCGTTCATCGAGGGAGGGGCAGCATTGGACATCGACGCCTGACATACCGCAGTACCTAACTTCACTGTGGTGTAATGTAATGCGTACCACCTGCTGCATCAGTAGCACCGAACAACCTTGTGACGACGCCGATCGGCTGATTAGCTCACGACAGCTTTCGAACGTGACCCTGAAAGGACGAGCCGTGGGAGCGGGACGACCGCGAATCCCTCCTCTTCTCCCCCGTCGTCGGGATGGCGCTACTCGAGTGAGCCGGAACCGGCCTTACTTACTGCTTCGGCCAGTATGTGCATATACTCTACATGAGGTGGGGAGGAAGAGAGTAGACTAATTTTCGGCATCATGTGGGTAGTGTGGTGTCTAGACGAATTGTGCAGGGCCGGCTCTTTTTTTAATATACTTAGGAGAATTCCTACTTGTCGAAAGCAGGGTATTTATTGTTGGGATTAATGAGTTTATCATGTGCGGTATTGAAGATTAATAGGCACCGCATTGTAGCCCCTATCCCTGCTCGGGTTGGGTTTCCATCCATATGCACTACTTGTAGATACATGACTTATTTAAGAACTTAACCAAACATGTGGACTCGGTGGATAAACGGATGGATAACATCGCAGCATTGCTAAGGTAGCTTTGCGCAGCGATGGAAATTCCACCTTATGTCATGCTGTAATGCATGGTCTATTGACGATACTTCACTCAAATCCTTTACTTTTACCTAATACGGTACATTAACAGCCGAAGTTTTGCAGCATCACTTTGTAACCCCTGACTTTAATCATTGTTTTCCATTCTCATCTACCTACGTGTACAATCTTTACGTGCATCTCGGGACTGCAACCTGGAGGGGCCGTCTACCCAGGAAGCTGCACAACGCCCTCTCCCGAGCCTATCTGAGCCAGTACCAGCGGCTGGGGATATAAGTGTTTACAGTATAGGATCCTACACCGGTACCTTCATCGCACCACTTACACACTCTCACTCGGCACCGATTTTCGGTATTGCCTCGGCTTTGGCAGATATTTACCCCTACTGTATCAGCTCAATCTTAAGCTAGGGCGATACCATACTTGGCTGCCTCAGTCTAATCTAAGTATCAAAGTAACGTTCCTTGTGCTAATTCTGACGTGTTCATCAAATACCTTGTATTGGGTAAAGTACAAGTTAGTGTAGTTGACGGAGGATGGGGCCAGGGGCATTGTATAAGGCCGAACGATAGCTTAGTCAATAGTTACTAAATCCTTTTGGCAAAGTGGAATTTAATACAAAATGATGTACTGTGTAGAAATGTAACACTACAACTAATTAGCCTCGGAAGAAAAATTTAGCAAGGAAAAGGAAAGGGCCACGATGATTAGGTATAGAGTGGGTTTCTACACCCAGTTTGGGGATCCGAACCCAAGCTCCAACTAGGGTCATTTCAACGAATGAGCGACTAGGGCCCAAACTGTCGGGTCGTTCGCTGTATACCGAAAATACCTGGGTACCGACGGTACACGAGCCTAAATGTAAAGATGCAGGTCAAGAATTTTGCGGTGAGCGAGCTCACTACCTATCCGCTTTCGTTTCTTTCTTTTCTTCCCCTGCTCCTTCATTTCGGTTTGATCTCTATTTGCCACTAGGACTCATCTACATATGCAGAATTACGAAATTCGTGTACGGATTAGACAAGATGTCTCCAAGTACCTTCTCTACGTCTAGGTCTCATCGTTAAACAACATGTGTTGCACGCTGCTACCCACGACCTGATAGACGATTTTGCATGCTGAACACAACACCTGTTGTATTTTCTTCTCTTTCAACCGAGCAGTGGTACAAGTGCCGAGCCGGGGAAGAAGGCAGATCGGCATTGCAGTAGCGCATTTACTACCTGGGTATACCGCTGTTCTTCGAATTTCGGTAAGCTAATAGAGTAGTAATGAAAAAAAAAAAAAAATAACAACTGAGAGACTTGGGGATAAATTGATCTTGGGTTATTATATTCTGGTGTGGGAAGATGCACGGTCCTGTAGGTTAGGTATGGTGCCTGCAAATTAACATCATCATCGGCTATTCGGGCTCTTTTTGGGTCCGGCCCTTAACCTTTTTTACACTCTATACTAATTAGTGCAGTTTGTAGGCTACCCGCTAGAAAGTTCCAAGTTTATCTCGACGCCTCCCGGGGACCATGTCCTCGGATCGCAAGCCGGTCTCACCTACACCACACTACCCAGTACCTACCATCAGCAACAACACAAGATGCATTGTCAATCATGTTGTTCACTACCGATTTACCTTTCTTTGTAAAATCTTGTTTGGTAAAGTCGGGTAGAGTTGGTAACCAGATAAAGTGCTTAATTACCCCCCCTTCTGTTCGGTGTCCCATTTCGGCGTCGCGTTTTATTTTCGAACCTATCACGATTGGCGTCATTTTGCTTCTTCAGGATCGGTTTACCTACCTAGGCAGCTAATTTGTTTCATATATCCCTACGTAGTAGCTGCTCTCTCGCAGTCGGGTCGGGTTCCGAGACAGATATGCATACTACCTGGTTGATGGAAGAAACCGAGTGCTATTTAATGTAAAAATGAGGATATACAGCTGCGCGTCATAGTTGTATGAACGTCATAATTAAGCATGGTAGTTGATTTGTCGCTACCCGTCCACCTGCTCGACATAACCTCAGGTAGCTTTCGCTGATAAACCTCATCTGCGATATTCGGATTAGTGCGCACTATACACCATACATAACACGAATCATTTTTACCAACGCATCCCGTGGTGGTAGGAAGATGTATGTTAGTAAGTAGGTACTGTAAGTACAGCACTAGTCAGTCGCATGTCATCAAGAAAAACTCCATCTTCGCATGCATGTTGGAGGATTGAAACACAGGCGAATGCCGAGCAGGAATCGACTTGCGTCACGTTACGTCTTGCGCCGTGCCGTTGTTGGTTTAACGCCCGCCCGCGCGTTTCTTTCCTTCCCGCGTTCGGAGAGATTCCAATCAAGACACACGCACCTACACACACATACAGTACGCAGTACACACCATATCGTAACTCCTCTTTGTTGGCATTTTCTCTTCCCCGCCCTCCCTGCGCTTTTATCTCCTGTATCTACCTTATGTACAGCCGCGGCGGCGGCAGCAGCGAATGCTGCTCGCTTATGATACGAAAACCTCATGGTCTCCTGTATTCCCGGTTTCTGGTCATGATTTACGGCGGTGGCGGCCTTGCCGAGCCAATCGTGCACGCTGGAGATAGTACACATATAATTTCAGTTACCAAAAAAGCACAAATGTCTCTGTTGTCTTCCCTCTCTCTCTCGCGCGCTGTCTATCTGTCCCGTAGGAATAGGATTTCTGCTGTGTAAGCCTGGTTTTCCGGGTTGTTGGTCCATCTGTTGGTCCGTCCGTCTGTATGTCGGTGGCTGTTTTGATTGTTGTTTCTAGCAGACCGACGTACGTCACAGCTTTCGGATGCTGTCTCTGCCGCTGCCGCTGCCTATTTTAAGGGCCCTTTTCGGGGCCAGCTGGAGCAAGTGACCTCGGCAGAACATATGCAGCAGAATAATCCATCCATACCTGGTGGCAGGAAGAGGAGGATGTCGGCCCCTGAGGGCTGCATGTTTGGCTGCGTTTGCTCAGGGGATAGAAGAAGAAAAAAAGAGCGCAGCGTACGTGTCAAGATCACAAGTCATTGAAGTCCTACTGTATCTGCTGCGCGTTGCTGCAAGGTGAATGGCGGGTTGCAAAAACACAACTGGATGGAAAAAATACCAAGACCGACTGATTGATGGTTTGGCTGTCTTACCCGCGATGCGATGCGCATGTCCAAAGCAACGCGAGCTTATTTGCAGGGCGGCTTTTCCCGTGCGGAGGAAACCAGTCAGTGACGATGGTCGGTATCAGACGACGGTTGTCTCTTGCGCCATCCGTGTGGGTAAGGTAGCATCGATAGTGATACTGAGTACAGTGGTAATGAGTACTGTATGTAGTCTGTGTACGTGCGTGTGTTTGTTTGTTTGTCTCCGTGTGTGCGTGCCTGGGGCACTCTATACAGTACAGTACGATGGTTTCTAGCTGCATGATGACCTTTCACTGGTTGTAACCGAAGCTTGCAATGCAATCGGGTTGTGGAGGGTGGTGTCGAGAAAGCAAAGTCCTGCCCTTTTTTTACTCGTGCTTGCAGCAAGTACCATGCTTCTTCGGGCCTGGGATCAAGCAAGCAAGTCACTTGAGGAGGGGGATGTTCATTACCGACAGAAATTGCCCCAATGCCAAGACCAATACCGTCCCGTTGGGGTTGATGATGGTTTTTTTTTCTCTCTCTCACTCACTCGCCCTTCGTTCTTTTTGCCCCCAATGAGACAATGCGTTGGTGCGGCGTTGCGTTGGTGAGAGGTGAGGAGTCCAGGTTGTCCAAAGCTACGGAACGGCGGCCGATGGCAGTGTCGGTCCACGATGCAACTCCGCTATGTTTGCTGGATTGCGCATATTTTGACTGAGGACGTGTTACAGCGGGGAATTACCGGCGAGACGTGGTTGGTGCAGTGTACTGCGTACATGCACAGCGCATATTCACACGATACTCAGTACTGGTATACCCTGTGCATCCAGGGCCAATATGGTCGATATCGCGGATCAGCATATGTTTAGGTTGGCATCGGCATGTTCCAGTCTCCCGTTCTTACTTGAGGACCCTTGACAGAAGAGCGATATTCCCGCGGTTGTTGAACCTGAGTGCGAAGGAGACATGTACGCTCATTGCCCCATTGGGTGCGAACAATCACGTTGTTTGGCCATGTTATTGATGTTCATGTTGGATTTGCATGTTGTACGGCAGCAAAGCAAACGACAAACTATTATGATCAATCAATGCGAGCCGCCGTAACTCCGGGCATGGAGACATGGGAGAAAGAAGGGTGCTTCTGTCAAGAAAAGCCCCCCTGCGTACTGTCTCTGTTTATGCCTGCTTGTATATAACGTAGTATACATACAGTAGCAGCAACAACCGATTGGCAAGAGAGGGAATCCCAGCCATGCGGATACCTGCATCAAGATGATAGCTGCTGGGAGGGTTCGTGTCCACGAGTGTCACTTCATCGTGTACTGTACTGCGGTATATGTGGTGTGACACTGGAGATTAGGAATACTACTGAATATTAGTATACATCCGACCATCTCGGCAAGTCCTGTCCATTTCGACATCCATATGGTGCCGTTAACGGATTCATTCATATGCGGCATAGAATACCACGGGGGTAGACATATACTGCAATACGCTGTAAGAGTGGATGGGAGCCGTCAATGATAAGCTCGTGAGTGGATACCATGTCTGCTGATTACAACTGCACGGCGTTGGCAACTCGAAAGATGGTGGGTAGGTCCCGGGCACAAATCAGGGTGCGAGCAATCCTCACCTGCAGCGTGGTTACATCACTCGAAATTTGGCAATAGAGAATGAAGAAAAAAAAAAAAAAACCTCCCATCACATCATAACGGAGATTCTGAGATGTGCTGAAGTTTGCTCTGTTTGTTTGGTGGTTGTTTGTTATTTAATTTAGTTGAAGGGCATTTGGGGGGTGTAGATACATGTAGGTTGAACCAACTAATGACGAGGTTGCGGCGTGGGCTGGTGCAAAGGAAGGTTGTGTGCAACCTGAGCTAAGAAACCAAGAGCCATCCAGCTGAGCGACCGAAGAAAAATGCCGGCGCTCTTCTACTCTGCCAATCATCGACCATAACTCAACAACATTCAAGTGCAATATGTATATTGATTTATTGTGAAAAAAAAACGTCGTGAATGCTGGCCCCAAATGGCTAAACGCGATGTGGAATGCTGACCTAAATGTGATGCGGTTCGTATCGTCGTTTTATTGCAAGATAAAGAATAGCTCGTCGCCATGGCTATGCCATAATAAATACCAATGCGCCGAGAAGAATTCCTGAAGTGAAGACGAATCTATTGGGGGCCTCTTTCGATGCTCTCGTCACTGATCGTAACGTGCGCTGTATCAAATGCGGAGGGCGAAAGACGAATAAAAAGGAAAAATAAAATAACAGGTGGCTCCATATACGTAGTCCGATTAAGCGTAGTTGGATCGCGCCTGCTAAGATCGTCGAGGATTGGTCAGCCTTCCGATGTCTGCAGTGCGGCCATGCGAAGTCGCAAACTCTCCAAGACGTCTGGGTCGGGTTCAGGTTCAACCCTTCTCGGCTTGACGCGCGGGCATTGCGAACACTTCTCGTGACCGCATTTCGAGCATGGAGTTCCGTCTTCCGCCTGCGAGTCAAACTTGGTTTTGCACTCGTGACAAGCGAAAACCCCTTTGAAATTTGAACCTGGCTCATCGTTGGGATACCCGTAGGGGTAGCACTTCTTGTTATCCCTGTTTAAAAAATTTAGCAATGAAGCAATGATCGCTTTGGGTCCTAATACATACGGGTACCGGGGACAGTCAGCACAGCGTTTGTGACCGCATTGCTCACAAGTCCGAGCTTGTTTTGCATGCGAGGTAATGAGGCTTTCGCAGACATGACAGTATCTCCTTACGCGCATTCGAGGGCGACCCTTGTAAACCAAGTCTTGAGCACCAGTTTTCCTTGGTCGTGTAAGAACAATCTGCTGGGGGTGCGGAGAATAATCGTAACTCGGGATTATAGGAGCCATGTCCTTGTGTTTCTGGATAAGAGCTTCCCGCCTCTCTCGGTTTGCTTGTCGTTCGGCATCGGTTTGCTTGTCCGGATACCGAGTACACTGCTTGCATCGAGTGTGCTGACATGAAGGACATACATTGCCGGCGCCAAAGCGCGATTTACATCGGTGGCACTCCCGGTGGATTCGCATACGAACAGGCTTGTCGACTCGGAGAACCTCTCCCTCGGAGCTATGCCATTCGCTAGGTTTAATCTCCAATCCAAACCGAGCACCAAGCTTCTTCGCGCGTTCTTCGTGAACCTGAATTCTAGGTATCCTCGTGGCACCCTCATACTCGGGCGTCTTCTTCGCCGGAGGTGCAGGAGGTTGGCTTCACAAGCTGTTAGCCGTGCCTTGGGTTGGGCAAGTAGAGTAGCCTTACCTTATAGGCCTAGGTGCCACCACCGGTCCTGCGCTCGCCGCGGCTTTGCGAGAACTACTCCCCTTTCTGTGAAAAACAGTTTTCACCCTATAAAGAACCCTATCCATGCCCTTCTTCTCCTTACCCTCTCTAGGTGCCGCCGATGAACTCATTTTTGCGATAGATTGGTGACGTCTTTCTCGAATGCAGTTTAGACAGTGTATGTTTCGTTCCCAGAAGCTTCCATAGAATAGAATCGCAGCTTAGGAGCGAGATGAGGATGCTTGTTATAAATGGCCAACCATCTCTTCCAGGCTTAACAAAAGTCTTTCGCCGAAAGACAGCTTCCTGGAACCGATCACGTCCCTCCTAGTACTCAAAGGAACGACGTGAATGGAGGCTGGGCGAAGGAAGAGCACGCTTGCCTGTTGGTAAAGTAGACTGCGCTGATATTTCTTGCTGATCAGAGGCTCAAGCCATAAACTCCACTTCCCTTGGAGATAATAACGTGATATTAGCTCCAAGTGAACAAGACAGACAATATGCTATGACAGAGGTATGACCAAGAGCTGAATTCGCCTCACGTAGTTGTGTTGTGAGAGTAGTACAATGGCGTCTAAGAGTCGTAGTATTTTGATATCTAAGCTTCAACTCATGATTGTTCACAAAAAGGGAAGAGAAAAGTAGTAATTCGCTGGGTGTACAAAACGTACGAGGGATCCAGGAGGAAGGGTGGGAAATAGCAAGGTGCAGCAGTCTGTACCAGCACGAGGTCACCCAGACAGCGCGCGAGATACGCAGGCGAGAGTCAATTGACGGGGTTCTGACGGGGTGAAGGTAGTGTACAGCAGTAACCTACCAGGTAGCGTGCAGCAGTGTAGCGTACCTAGGTTGGTAGCGCAGGTGTAATAGGGTGGGTGAGTGGGCACCGGAGGAATGGGGTTGGTACAAGCGCTCGGGTCTTGGAAAAAATGGAACGTGTTTGGTTCATCATGTACTGCCACACTGGGAGATGCTACCGACATTCTGGTCGCGGGGTCTACCTTAGGTATATTACGTTGCTCGCCAACATCTGTCACAACCAATGGGACCTGGGACCAGTATACCCCTTGTACTTACACACAGTGCCTGGTTTACTGTAGCATCCGCTACCTAAGTACTCTGAAGCGCTAGCACGCGAGTTTCCTAGGTATGCAATCGGTGCAGAATCCGTGCAATTACACCAGCGATTGGTGGCGGGTACGGTACGAGTGACCCAGCGCCCGGCGTCTTGGTGCAGCGGCTGTCAGCATCCAGCCCAGAACTCATGTGCGGCAGGGGAAGACATGGTGCTCCCCTGTACAGCCCCCAGCAGGGTCTGACCGACCGGTTGGAGGATAAATCGGGGCAGGGAACAGTCAGTGGGGCTATACACCACCTAACTTTCAGTAGGTAAGTCAAGCTAACTCAGTCGAGTAAAATCTACCTCTGCTAGTATGGACGAAGTGCTCCGCATTGTGGAGAGGGTTGATTGGTACGATACCTTATTGGCATCTGAGGCGACACTACTACAGAGCGAAGGAACTGATTAAAGGGTAAAAAAAAACAATTTTTGTTTCCTTTACTGAGCAAACACTATAGATACTGTACATGGTATACTAATAGAGTACAGAAGTATCTACGTTGCACAAGCGAACAGCCTCCCAAAGGATCTACAATAGGTACTCATATAGCGTCAACTTCGAGACCAAGATAGCAAGAAGCTGTTCTGCTGGCATAATTACCCACTGTGTCCCTCGACCCATAATAGACTCTTTATATAGGTAGCTTAATTAGCTACTGTAGGTATCTTCTGCCACTATCCTACGCAGTATACCACCATACCGGTAGCGTGTATTAGCTAGGTAGTATACGCGATGTTTTGTATTTAACCCGTCAAGGTACCCATGACAGATTTCTGTTGCATCGAACAGCGACATCCCCCGCCAGACGCCACCAATCATTGCACATGCGGACGCACGTAGGAAAGCTGCATATACTGCTGCAACACTACCTGACGATATCCTGCAAGCCCAAACCTCTGGGAAGCTGGGAAGCCAATGGTTCTCTTACTCGTGCCCCGACCACAGGTACCGAGTGGGAATAAGCTGTCGATGCCTTGTTATATCCATCGATGCGCACCGAAGATGTCACTCTGAGCTTGTTCATTTATTCCATTTGATTCATTGGCCTATCTCATAGTCGATCCTCACATACATGATCCTCACATACATACCTCTCTGTAGGTCTCGACTGTATGTCTTCTTATATCCAACTAGTAGTAGTGTAATATTGTGTATTCACATATGCGACGGCCGAGATAACTGACAACCCTTTCAAAGTTTTGGGGAAGCTGAAGCCTGCTTTGCGCTTGATGTCCGGTTCCTATACTAGTCCGCACACCATCAACAGTAGCCTAAACACGAGAAGATAGACGACTTTTATACTTGCTGCTAGTGTAGCCAACTAGCCAACTAGCCAACTAGCATGGAATATTCTGATGTACAGTACACTACGCTGCATTTACTACACTATATTACCGAAGTCTTGGTTAGACGTATACCGATGGAAGACGCTATGACACCGAATGTTGAATTATCCTGTTCTGCTGGCGCACAAGCGCAGATACTACGTATACTGCAGGTCGAGGTCATAGCCGTACCGTATTAGCGGTATATTTTCGAGCACAAGTCAAGTGTCTCGATTGAGGAGAACTCAACTGGTGTAGTACTAGTATGACATGACACGATGAATGATGTTGCAAATCTGGGATACCTACACTATACCTAGGTACTAATCAGGAGACTCTAACATGGCCTCACTATTCAAACACTACGATGAAATGAGCTACACGCCATGGCGCCTTTTAGCCCTTATCTACATGTTGGTATTATATATACACTATCAGGTATAACCATACCATACAGTAGTACGATAGGGGTGTGCCCTGCCTACACTACCAGTATCTACCTTTTATCTATCCCCTATGTAGAGCAGTCGTCAAGACCGTAGTACTGTACCTGGAGCTTCCATTTTCGACTTAGGATTCTTTCTGGAACCCTGAGATACCGCAACGGCAGACGAACTGCGCAGCACATCGCGTGCTTACTAACAAAACAAATACGGACTAGTGAATGGTTTTGGAATCTTTATCACAATCTTCCACCTCCTCTTTCCCTCTGTCGGCATTAGTCGCGGCTTAAAATTCTTGTTCTGGTATCGCAAACTCTTAAAATCCCAAGAACCCCGGCGGCCCCATACCCTAGGGTCCCCTTTTTCATGTCGATGTAGACCGATATGGGAAGTATACCCGCTGGATTAACCCTCGAGAGCTCCAAAGAGAATCGAGTGGATTCTCGACGCAGTATCTACCGAGGCAGAGACCCTACTACGTAAGGCACGTCGACGCTGCGTTCAGATTCACTTTTATTACCCTTGAAGTCGTCGAAGGTTTTACCAGTACGACTTGGTACAGACATCTCTGAAATACCCCGGCATATCCGTCATGTGCGCAACGTAACCATAATCATGATAACATCGTCATGCCGTAGGTTAAGCTGTGTTTCGCACATACTGGCCCCTAAATCTGAGGCGCAAAAAAGGGTCAAGAGTAGGCATATCTCTATGATACTGAGACCTGCGAGCAGGTTGATCTCTTTCTTGACTGTCCAACATCTGATCATACTGGTCGCTAAATCTTGCTTGTGACTTTTCTTGCCACAAGTGGCGTCGAGGGCTGTCGCTGCGGCTTGAGACGCATATCTCAGCTGGCCAAAGATCATTGGTACCTTTCCAATAATGAGGTACCGATTTGGGAAACGCTGGGCTCTACACTAAGGCTGGGGCTAGTCTTAGCTAGGACTACACTAGCAAAGCGGTAGGTATCAAGAAACTGTCAAAGAACATGTGGATTCCAATGGTTTGTTTAGTTTGCATGAGACCCGGCGCAAGAAGGGAGCCGTTTCTGACAGGTCGACCCCGTCCGCTTCATCGAATCCCAACGAATTGGGAACTTAGGCATGAAAGGGACAGAGAGGGAGGGGATGAAGAGATGAAAAAAAAAAAAAAAAAAACACGTGGAACTAATTGTTTTCATTCCACCTACGTTTCTTCTCCCAGCAGTCTGGAACGCATGATCCCTGGCGCATTTTGTTCTTTTATTTGCCTCGCCCTCGTGGTATTGCTCGTGGAGCCCCCCAAGAACACGTCGCCGCCCCTCCCGCGCAAGTCGAGCCGTGCGATTGAAGCCACGAGATCTAGATCAGAGATGTGATCTTCCAATAGAACGATTGCATTGCGGCTCTCGGCTTGCCGCTTTCGCCAACCGTTCACCACCACGCAGCAGACATGTGCCGCACGCCCACAGCGTTCTCCAAACACAACCCGACCTGCCGGGTCCCAGCAGCGCGGCACCGGCTCGAGGGGGCTTCCATGTAACGACCGCATAACACGAACATATTAGGTACACGTACCTACCAATAACCTACCTAAGTTCCCCTCCCTATGTACCGGGATGATGAGAGCGATGCTGCTTGGTCCTGTCTCACCGCTTTTGCGCCTCTTGCGTCCTGCTGTGCGCATGTTTTAACCACTCGTGGCGTGCCGCGCAAACCTGAAGCAAACTGGCCGAAACATTGTTTTCATTCCTTTTTATTTTTCTAAATCCTTGATTTTTTCCAGCCAGCCAGCCAGCCAGCCAGAGTTTAAAAAAATGCGACGTGTCAGTTTGTCTTGGTGGACGAACACGTTTATAGCGGGAAAGAAACACGTGTCTAACCCTTGGCACAAGCGCTGGAATTTTCAACTGTATCTATTTCAATCGCAGCGATCTGGAATCTGGCTCATGGGTAATGGGCATGGGCTTCGGTAAGTACAGTACGGTAGCGTTGAGGTGGCAAAACATCTCTACATCACCTCTACTTCTATGCACTACCCCTTAGGAGTGCGGTCTCCAGGATGGCTACAACTTCAATTCATGTAGAGACGATACCTAGAACGACTAATCTGTCAAGTACATCTGAAAAGCCATCAATTAAATAAAGACTCGTCTGTAGTATTTGTTTCCAACATATTCCAAGGTAAGGTAAAGTAAGGTAGGGCACTACCCAGATGACGTTGGACGAAGATGCGGTCAGAAAATGCGATCCCAACAGTCTGGCTTCTCGCTACCCAGCTCATGTACCACAATTCCCCGCTCCCAAACCCTCGGGTCGCCAAATCCATGCACATGGTGGGACAACAGCGCAAAGCGTTTACGTACAGGCAAACGCCAGAACTTTTCTCAGCTTTGAAACCCCACGATTAAAGAGAAAGAACAATAACAAACTCGGATTATTACCATCGCCTCATGCATGAAAGAATATGGCAGCCTAGGCTGGCCTAGGCCGACTGGGCTTGGGTACCCAGGCGAGCCAGGCACTTTTAGCTCGAGACATCAAGCCATAATTGTTGAAGTTGGTCAGCCTCGTTGTCTAATTTTTACATTTACACCGGAGCACCGCCGTGGAAATGGGCAAAGTACTTGCAGTACTTTGGATGGCCTGCCTATAATTTATCTATATGGGTTATATCAGATCCCCCCCCATTAACTTGAAATACTACAATTAAATGACGGAAACATCCATCAAAAGCAGTAAGAACCCATGAATTAGCTCACACTACTATTCTCTGCATAATACCCTATGCATCGGGATGTCTGTACTCCGTATACTCAATCTTCAATAAGTGCTCGCATACATAGAAGAGCACTAAATACTTGGGGGTTTAGCCAACACGGGGATTTAATGTGGTCAGCACAGGAAGACTTTTTGTTTCCAGGAAGGACCAGAATACTGTACTAATTAGCCCTTATCGCACCATATATCAGCCAAAGTCTGACAGTATGTCAACACCACATTCCTGGGTCTCGGGAATCGGCAGTGTTAGGCCAACCCCATGAAAAGATACACTGCAGCTATACAACCTATGCTATATACACCATGCGTCTAGGTATATTCGGTTCAATCGTAGGCGGCTGCCGCTCGGTCAGGACATTGCTGCGTTGACTGCGCTTCCATCGCTCATCGGTGGTCTGAATAGGGTATTGTAAGCGCAAATTTTCTTCCCATGTCACTGATTACACCCAGCGTTTACTCGGTAAAAGCGTGGTAGGGAGCTGAAGAGGATCTACGCCGGCTCCGGTTCCGACAATCAGCTCATCATCCGCGTACCTGTGCTACCACCTTAACCGCAGCAACAAATCTCACCTATCAGCCAGATATCGCGCGATCATGTTTCCCGTTCTGTGTTGCTGAGACCTCAATATCGTGGCCTTGCATCTCGTCGCATGTTCCGGTATTGAACTTTGGCCCGTGCGCTCCCGATTCGTGCAGATTCGGCTAGAGAACTCATCTCGCGATTTTTTCTCCGTCGGGCCAGGCCTAAATCTTACTCGAAATCGGGAGGGATGACAAGCGGAGGCCAATGGAGAAGAGATAGCCGACGGTCTGGGGTGTAACAAAAGGTAATTTAATACCCCCAATTACGAGCATGTTTAACTTATTATAGCATTCGGTGTCCCCCACACGAATATAACATAATACTTGGGTGATGTAGTGAAAGAGGTGCACATCTCCGTCCCTGGTCACGGAATTGTCCCCGCGGAATTATATAACTGGCTCTAACCCAGATGGGTTTGCTATCGAATTGATCTGACGACTACTAGTGACCATTGAATTGGCAGTGTAGATTTGCTGCCTTGTGTAGTTAGGTTTGTACGCCCCAGAGGCTGGTTTAATCTATCTAAGACTGTTGTCCTGAGGCCTAAGACAGTCACTAAAAAAGTACCCATGATGCTCAAGCCGGCGTTTTTCACGTAGCCAGCTCACTAGGGCGTCGGGGGGCGAGACATCGTAAGATCTAGTGTACCTAATCAGCATTGCAAAAAGCCAAGAGTCCTTGACAAGGCATTGGCACCCGGGATGCAAAGCTTGTCCTCGCGATTAATTGCTCAGCGTAGGGCAACTCGGTGAAAAGAAAGAGAGGCTCAAGCAAGGGGGCTTGCTGACCTTGCTACATTAGGAACAGTTGTTGGTAGTTTCTGAGACGACTTTCACATCATACACGTATATAGTGTATACAGTAGTCTTACCTACTATATACGTAGGAGGTCCGTTGGATTGTAAGAGGCGCAGCCACGAAGCGAGGCTGCGAATAGATAAGAGAGCAAAATACGAAATCGGCGTAGACACGTCTTGTTTCCCCAGGATAACGGCGCAGTTCTGTCTATCTATACTAGTATAGCAGCCTAATAGGTAAGCCACTTGACGATGAAGACAAAAAAGGACCCTTGGGCAATCCTTCTTCATTTCGGACCGGCAGTTCCTAACCTAGTCACACCTGCGCATTTTCAACCGCGGTTCTGCAATCCTTCGGAGAACATCCGCGTGCTGGCGTTCGAGATACGGCGTAGTGAACAGCTTCGATGAGGCTTTTTTACTCTAAGCTTATACTACGCGTAGACTACTGTACGTAAACGGCCGCGCAACGGGACGGCACGTCTGACACTCTTGTGGGTAATAGTCTGCTATCCTATACCTACTACGACGGACTGTCAGCGGAAATTTCCCTTTCAGCATTTCTTCGTCTAGATCTTGACTCTGGACCACGCGCGGCATATGATTGTCACTTGGTGGTATTAGACGGCGTGGTGCGAGACATACGAAGCCTTGAGAGCAAGCCTTCACCGCGAATGTAGGCACGGACAGCATCTTGGCTTCATGAAATCTGAGCCGCTACGATATAACAGTACCTGAGATTCTAACATCCCGCTAACTCCGATCTCGCCAGTTAATTCATCTCATGAACCAGTGTAACCCAGAAAATCATCCCTTAAACGCCTCATAAGCAGCCCCCAATGTAGGGTAGGGTAAGTAAGTAAGTAAGCAAGTGAAGGCTTCTTCCGTAGAATAAAAATTCCGAGAAATCTGAGACTCAATCGTTTCGTTTCCAGTGTATACCGTACACACTGGGTTCGCGCAGGTCGGCGGTGAACGATTGTTAGCTGGCGTATAGTTGCTGCGCTAGCGTGACGATGAGATGATGTGAGATCAGATGGTTCCGAGCCCAGCTTCCCAAGAGAGATGATTCTATCGTGCTATCAACACTGGCTGGTCAGCCCCAAGCAGGCAAGATGAGGTCATGTCAGATGCTTAATGTCGCCAGGACGGCTCTGTATCAATTGGTGGCTTGCATCATGCTCGTCTGCCCTCGTGATTCAGAGTGTGGTTTCGAGGGAGGATACGTTGACATGTGTGCTCTATCGTGGCTACTGCGATGGAGACATAACGGTTCGTGAGTGGGAAAGAGTTAGCTATCAACTAGGGGCCACGTTACATAGATATGCGGCTCAAGGAATGGATAGCCTATCTGTGTCGTATCCGGACGTTGGGAAAGTGCTCGGACTCCTCGCGAGAGCGGAAGCTACGGAGTCAGGAGATCTTAGATTCAGATACGTGGCGTCAGTCCCGAGGACCTCACAGGAAGCTACGGCGTATTACGGCTGCTGGATACTGGTGGCGTCGTCTTTCACGATTGTTGGTTACAAGTTGTGAGTAAACTACATGAGTATACGAACGATAGGAGCTGAAAACTGCTAAATGTTTCAGATACATAACAGCGAGGATTGCTAGTTTCGTCCGCGTGCTTCCAGGATGATGTGCACATGGACAGTTTGGGGGAAGTGTTTTGGTCTGTAAGCATCCTGATCATCCGTTCGGCGTCTGTGCCTCTTCCCAAATGATATATATGCCAACATTGGGTACCATCACAGCTTACGATGACACGTAGGAATCCAACTACGTAGGAAGAACAGATGCTGACATACATAGGGAAGAAACAACAAACAACCTACAGCTTACGGGTCTAACTACATCGAACGTAGTGTTGATCGCGTCTCCGAGGGTTTTTCAGAATTAATCGACACTATTGATGTGCTGTATATTCAAGCATCGCGGCGTTACCTACCGGCCTAACGGATCGATCGGCTTTAAGTGCCAGTCCATGTGACTGAGTCCCTTAGCCTTGTCTTCGAAAACAACGGAGTGTACTTATTTTATTCTACCCATGGCTCAGTCCCTTGGCTGGAATAACATAGAGCCACTGAAAGACAGTGTCAGTCCATCGATGGTAAAGGAAGAAGTTTAGCTTGGATTTTCAATACACCCTTTCACATCTCACAGCATAATCCTCAACCACCTCATTCACATGCGAGGCTCCGAGCTCTCGTATAATGTTCCTATCAGTGCTCTAAACTCTCGTTTCCTATACAGTATCGAGATCAACGACTTCATCAAAGAATAGCATCTCCTGTAGAGTAAAGCTCGCAAGCAGAAACCGGCGTCCATGCCGACGATTGAAGGGGGGTAGATGGAACACACCCCTCAAATCATAAAGAAGTCAGTATCATTGAAAGAAGAAAGGGAAATCTCGATCAATAGGTGAGAGATGATCACGGAAAGATAGAAGATAGAAGATAGGTATTAGCCCTGTGCCGCAGTACGCCTACCATGCTTACGAATTCAAGTCAATTCACTATATGATAAAAACAAACATGTCAACGCTATGCCGTCGTGTCAAGATGAGCACCATCAATTCACTTTGGATGACTGACATAGTTCGGATCCTTGGCAAGCTACCAACTAGACGACGGCCTTGCGGATCAAGGGCTGGGTTCCGCAAGAGTTGGAGGTTGGAGCCGAAGCCGGCAGCGGAGTAGACGGTCCCGCAGTTTACCGTCGGCCAGTGTCGGCCGGTGAAGACTGACATCTCACATGCAAGATTCAGCAATTACATACCTTATATCTCGATGGACAAGGTTACTGTGATGAATTTCGAATAGCCAAAGAAATTGTCGCAGATTTCCGAGTCTACTGCTGTCCACGGTTTGATCAGAGCGATATTACGCATAAGCCCGGTATTGACTAAGAAGCATGCCGAACATCGTTGTCGTTGGGTTCGTGGAACATCCCGTCATTGTTGAGACAATGCGAAAGCTCATGGAGTTGCAGCGCCGGCGTATCTGGCTTAACTTGTGCCTACTTACTGTCGAAGCAAAACGACAATGTCGTAACCATCATAGCGAAGCATATGCCTGGTGACTATGACATAGAATATGCTTCACCGATAGCGGGCGCCAATGTCCTGCCGTAAGAGCACTACCTATACTTGTGTCGAGAGGCGCTATTTAACGATAAGTAGGATGGCATCCGAGAAGAACAGCAGCTGGGAACGTCGTACATGGAAAGAATTAAAGAGGCTAGCTGTGGAGGTCCCCGAGGCCGGCATTCATCTACAGAGCAAGTACCGGCCCCCTCCTACGAGTAACTTACTAGACTAACAAAATACATGCAGAATCACGGGTCTATCGGCGCGAGAAAGACCTGGACAAGCTGAGAAAAGGCGGCTACAGTTTCGACGGCCTGTTCCTCGAGAACCCTTGGTACCAGTCCCTGTTCGACGACTTCAGAGAGCTGTCCAAGGACGAGCTGCCCGAGGGCATGGCGTCAGGCTGCGAATTCGGCTCGGTGTGCATCAACGTGATGCTCTACTTACCGTGGCTCGTCGGCCAGTGCCGCAGGAACGGCGTCGTCTTGCGACGCGGGCAACTGAAGCACATTACCGAAGCGTCTCGCATGAGCCATACCGGCGGCAAGGTCGACGTGGTCATCAACACCACCGGCGTGATGGCGTCGCGACTCGGCGGCGTGCTAGACCAGAACGTCGTCCCGATACGCGGCCAGGTCGTGGTCGTGCGGAACGAGGCGCCGTACATGTTGACCAAGTCCGGCACCGACGATGCCGAGGACGAGGTCTGCTACGTCATGACGAGAGCTGCGGGCGGAGGCACCGTGCTCGGCGGCACGTACTTGAAAGGTCAGTGGGAGAGCCAGCCGGATCCCAACCAGGCCATGCGTATCATGCGTCGCGTGGTGGAGATGATGCCGGAGATCACCAACGGCCAGGGCGTCAAAGGCTTTGACATAATCCGTCATGCTGTTGGTCTTCGTCCGTATAGGAACGGCGGTGTTAGGATCGAAAAGGAGAAGATTGACGACACCTGGGTTGTTCACAACTACGGACATGCTGGATGGGGATATCAAGGCTCTTACGGATGCGCAGAGGATGTAGTATCGCTTGTCGGAGAGGTCTTGAATCGACCGAAGCTGTGATCAGACTTACACCTCTAGCCTTTCAAATTGCACATTATTCATAACTTCCAGTATCTCATACTAGTACGTTATAAATATGCCATATACTTCGATTTGGAGTATAGTACACAGCAATTATTTATATAATTTATATCATAGCAAACACTTCATGGAGTAACATTTCCAGGTGTAAGTGGATGTCTACTGGAGTACATATCTGCAGGTACCTTTGCCTACTATGTAATACCAAAACCTTATCGATAAGGCGTTTCAGGGTCTCCTACTACGTAAAGCTCCACGTATTATGATGATACAGCTCCTCCGTTTGTCGCAGGTCGACTCGAAAAACAACAGCGACGATTACAATGGCTGATAAGGAGCCTGGACTGATCGCGAAAGCGATCCACCTGGCCTTCGACGTCGCCAATGGCCGTAACCGGACATTGTCATGGCTCATACCGCCGTGCCTCTTCCTCCTAGACGCGCTGCTATGCGTAGTTGTCATATGGAAAGTCCCATGTAAGTCGTCCCTCTTGATGTAACCAGCAGAACTTCTTGGACGACACCGGCTAATCATGTATGCTTGTAATGGCAGATACCGAGATCGACTGGAAAGCCTACATGGAGCAGATCGAGCAATTCGTCGCAGGCGAGCGCGATTACACCGTCATAAAGGGCGGCACCGGCCCCCTCGTCTACCCAGCGGCCCATGTCTACCTGTATACCGGCCTGTACTACATGACCGACAAGGGAAAGGACATATTCCTAGCACAGCAGCTTTTTGCAGTTCTGTATATGGCGACGTTGGCTGTGGTAATGGCCTGCTACTGGAAAGCAAAGGTCGGTAGTTTCCCATCTGCAATTTAAAACGCTCGCTGTATTGACTGGGGAGACTTTAGGTGCCACCATACGTATTCCCATTGTTGATCCTATCGAAACGCCTCCACAGCATATTCGTCCTCCGCTGTTTTAACGACTGCTTTGCTGTCTTCTTCCTTTGGCTCACTATTTACTTGTTCCAAAGGCGAGCTTGGACACTCGGCAGCGTCGTGTATACTTGGGGTTTAGGCGTCAAGATGTCATTGCTATTGGTATTGCCAGCGGTTGGCCTAATCCTCCTTCTGGGTAGAGGTTTCGCCGGCAGTCTTCAGTTAGCTGCCATCATTGCCCAAGTTCAATTCTTGCTGGCTATCCCTTTCCTTCGCGAAAACCCACAAGGCTATCTATCTCGGGCATTTGAACTATCTCGCCAGTTCTTCTTCAAATGGACAGTCAATTGGCGCTTCGTCGGCGAATATACCTTTCTGAGCCGCCCTTTTGCGCTAGGTCTGCTGGCATTGCATGCCTCGGTCCTCGTATGGTTCATAGTGAACAAATGGCTGAAACCAACAAAGAAACCTTGGCCGTCAATCGTCGCACCCATTCTGAGATTCGGCTCCCCATTCACCCCTCAGGAGGAGTCCCAAGTATCAGCGCAAATCACACCAGAATATGTGATGACCACCATGCTCTCGGCCAATGTTATCGGGCTGCTCTTTGCACGCTCATTGCATTACCAATTCTACTCGTACCTCGCCTGGTCCACCCCCTACCTTCTGTGGCGCAGCGGCGCTCACCCGCTCGTCCAGTATGCCATGTGGGCGCTTCAGGAATGGGCATGGAATGTCTTCCCTAGCACAAATATTAGTTCGGGAGTTGTAGTAGCCGTTTTAGCTGCTACAGTGGCTCTGGTGGCCGCTAGCAGAGAACAGGCACCCACCTCATCTAGTTACCCCTCTCGTGAGAGAAAGGCAGCATAAGTCATCTGCGATAGCTTGACTTTCAGTCTTCGCCTTCAGAGTCGGACGGGGGCATCTGGCCAACGACAGACTCCTCGTTCTCCTCCTTATCATCATAAGTTGCTTTAGCGAATTCTTTCGGCCTAAGGTTTCATGTCAGCCGCCGCGTGAAATGTGATATTTGATGGACTTACCAGTAGCTCTGCTTGCGCCATTCCTTCTCCTCGCGCACAACGTTGACGATCTCGCCCTCCACCTTGCCCTTCTTCTCACTGGAAGGTGTTAAGTCCACTAATACGTAGCCACCACGCTTGATCCATATAGTGTTGCGGAACCGAGCTGCAAGCTCGACCAGCACAGTTTGCTGGCTGGGCAGTGCGCAACTGTAAAGGTTATTCCCTTCGGCCTTGATGACCCTAGCGACACTCTGGGACAATGTCAATGCGTCGGGTGGAGTCGTAGACTCTTCGGCGGCCGCCAGAACATCGCGTTTAGGACGAGCCATGCTGAGACGCGGTGATGTATCTGCTTTTCGGCTTATACTGTCTGTAGGCGTGATGCGATGTACTGAATTTACCAGGCGAAGCTACCCTGTTGACTCGGTGCACAATATAGTGTGGGCGGTTTACCGTAGTTTCCCCGGCCTACTTTGTAGTTGGATCAGGTAAGGATTCACTATTAGGGTGTTTTGCAAATGATGTTTGATATGTTTAATGATCGAGCACAGTGCACTCAGGATGGGACTCGGAACTCGGAATATCGACTTCACCTCAGTTTATTTAGCAGGTTGACAGTTTCCGGGGTTCATTGATGCCATAATGTATGTATGCATGCACCTTGGTGGGACATTTATTAAACGTGGAGACATCATGATGTACGTTCTTGCCTGCTGCAGTGAGGTCAGTTGTGTTTAGTGCATGCTCGTGTCACCGAGTCACATAACCGCTACCTCAGTGTTACCCGAGAGGACTCAAGTACATATGTCGGTAGGTATCCACTATCTGCTCCCGCTTGGCCCGAGCTCCCCTCATCGACTTTCTTACCCGAAGTTAAGCATCCGATATCCCTCTCAATGTTGGACTGCCGGATGCTTTCGTGCAGTCAACGACTCAATTGACGGTTAAGGCTTGCTTCTTTGCCGTCAAGCTGTCAATGTCGACATCCCGAGCATTTGGGCCCCTTTACGGGGTTGGCTCGAGGCTGATCGTCGACCAGTTCATGCCGAGATCGGCTACGGCAACAGGGATACCTTGGAAGCAGCTCTTCTGCAGCGCTGCTGCTTCGCCCAGAAACTCAATTCCAAGGCGTGCCACGATATCCATCTGTTGGAGTTGTCGGCACGACTATGCGTCGAGGCGCCAACATCTGCGCTTCTCGTCTTCGTCTTCAAAGCCTCCAGATCACGACGGGAAAAGCGAATACAAGCCACAAAATTCCTGCTCTTCTTCTGCTTCCTCAACGCCTTCTTCCCATTCAACAGCCACCGATGCCTATGCACAAGCAGCCCCGATAGATTCATCCAAATTAGACAAAGAGCAAGATAGACCCTTGCCGCAACCGTCACGACCATCACCATCACCATCCACGTCCAATCCAGACCTCCCCTCGGCCCAAAACTCGCGACGTTCGGCTCTAAATCAATCCCTCTCCTCGTTTATGGATCGCGCGCAAACCGCACTGTTCGCCGCCTCGCAACGCATCAACGATCTAACGGGGTACTCGTCTATCGAAACCCTCAAATCCCAGATCTCGACCCTCGAGTCCGACCTCCATGCCGCGCAAGCCCACCTAACCGCCGCCCGCAGCGCCTACAAGAGCGCCGTGTCCGACCGCTCCGCCACCCAGCGCGAGGTCACGACGCTCCTGGCGCGCCAGAAGACCTGGACCCCCGCCGACTTCGAGCGCTTCACCACGTTGTACAGGCAGGACTACGAGCTCGAGGCGTCCGTGGTGCAGCGCGCCGCCGAGCTCGAAGAGGCCGAGCGCGAGGCCGAGCGCCTGGCCCGCGAGCTCGGCGCCGGCATCCTCGCCCGCTATCACGAGGAGCAGATATGGAGCGACAAGATCCGGCGCATGAGTACGTGGGGTACGTGGGGTCTCATGGGCGTCAACATCCTCTTGTTCTTGCTCTTGCAGTTCGGCGCTGAGCCCTGGAGGCGGCGGCGGCTCGTCCGGGGATTCGAGGAGAAGGTGCGCGAGGCGCTTGCTGAGGAGCGCACGGCGAGGGAAGAGGCCCAGCGTTTCGCTGCTGATGCCGCCGCCACGGCCGCTGCTACTACTCCTCCCTCTATAGCAGAGAGCGAGGTGCAAACGATAGGTAGTAAGGATGAGGAAGAGAAGGTCGTCATGGCAGCCCCTGACGTTCCTATGCCGGAGGCCGAGATACTACCGCCCTCTCCCCCAAGTCGGCACACTTATCCCTATAAATATTTCCCCCAGGCGTCGTGGCGCGAAACGCTCACTGACCCGGACTATTGGCGCCATTGGCGCGATGTCCTGTCAGATCTAGTAAGCGACCGGAAAATCGCACTCCGCATGAAGGACGTCTCGCTTATCGCCATCGAGGGCGTGGCGACGGGTGCGGTCGTTGCAGGAACCCTCGCTATTATCATACTCCGCCGCACATAACGACTGAAGGATATATCATAGAAGAAGCATGAACAAACGAAGAGATAGACTACTCTGCGTGCCGTCTGAGCCAAGGCAACGCACGAACCTGCGTGATTAGAGATGCGGAATATCGCCCTTGACCATAAATCGGGCTAAAACTAGTCCGAGGGAGAGATCAATAGCCAAACAATGCTGTACCATACAAGTCTCATTTGGAGCTGTACAAATATCATAAGAGATCATCGAGAATTATAGTCACTATAGTTCATATAATCGTGCATACTATACTATTACCTACTCACTGTCTATTTTGTCGGAAAATCACTCTGATGCGCTCGGTTCGGGTCTGGGAAAATTTCTTCCAAGATCAATATGAATAAATAACCTCATCATTCCTGTATATAGCAATATCTGAGAAAGCTATTCCCGTGAGATACCTACTCCAGACATCTCTAGCATCTAGTTCTGCGCTTGCGCTTCCGGAGCTGCGCTGATTTTCCAGCTTTCATTGCACTGCAAGTTCATGTAGTTTGGTTCTTTTAGGTGACATGTGGGTGTATATTGGGTGGCATCAGACCAAGCCGCAGAGCACACAAGCATAGACGAGTTAGGCGATAGCCAATAGCGCGGAGCCTAGTGCTGGTTTCACATACATATACACAAGATAGCGCAAAGCGAGGGAGGGATTAAGGTACAAACGAGGGGACATCCAGTCCATTAAGTGCTCGTGGATCCAATTACATGCTCTTTTGGTATGGATAGAAATCAAACGAAAACCAAGACCTTTTTCTTTATCTACCTCGGCTTCTTCACAATATCTATAACTGAGAATGTACCAAGGGGCAATACCGAACTGCTGCTTCGGAACCCAGACATGGCCCTACTTGTGAGAGGCGAGCAGAACCCTGTCTTGATTCCTCGGCGGGAGGGAGTAGGTACTCATCTCCCATCATCCGCTCCATGAAGCCTCTTAGGCCAATATGGGGCCGAGATGAATGTTGAAGCGAGGCTTTTCCCGGCGTTTCAATTGGCTTAAGTGCTGTGGGGCTTCGGAGAAGTGCCATGCGCCTTTTGCTATGGAAAGCGATAGGCCAGCACCTAGATGTGACCCTTTCAGCAGTCTTGGACTAGGCTCGATTGCATATGGCTGTTGTCCTAGCTTCGCCTCGCTCTAATTCTCTCGGAAGGAGTTGCGGCATTTTGCCTGAGAGGTTTGCGACCCATTCTTTATTCCCCAGTAAAGTTCGGCCTTAGTCGAAATCGGCTGTATAAGAGAATCCCCGGAACTCTTCCTGCATGGCTTGAGAAAGAACTGTGTCATATGTTAGTCAGACCTTCGGCAAAAAATAGGGAAAGGGGTTCTTACCTGAGTTCACTGGTGTAAGCACGGGCGTGACACTTGTAAACTCGGAATCAAAGTTGCTCGTGTCGGTCGCATTCTTGATGGTAGGTAGGAAAGGTGGCGCGACCCTCTTATGATATATATCGTCCCATACAATGTTCCGGAAAAAGGGTTGGCTCATGACTTCCTGTGCATCAGTGGGCCCGCTACCGAGCCTCTGATCAACTTCTCTGGTGAGGAGCTTTTGAAGAATTGACACGGAATCTCGAGGCATATGAATAGGATAGAGCGGTTCGTCTGCTAGAATGGCATCGTAGATTTCATCTTCGTCTTCTCCTCGAAATGGTGACTGTTGAAGAAGCATCTGATATATCAACACACCAAATGCCCACCAGTCCACAGCTCTGCCGTATTTCTTGTCGAGCAAAATCTAACCCACATTAGTACAGCGCTCGCGAGTAATTGAAGTACGTAGAAAAAAGGCCACTCACTTCTGGAGCCATGAACTCCGGTGTACCACAAAATGTACTTGTCGTTGACCCGTACCACATATCTTCTTTACACAAACCATAGTCTGCAATCTTGATATGTCCATCTAAAGTAAGTAGAATGTTATCAAGCTTAAGATCACGGTAGATAACTCCGTTTTCATGGAAATATTTCAGCGCCAAGCACACTTCGGCAGCATAAAATCTAGCAGATGTTAGTGGGAGCATAGCAAGAGTGTAAGACAGTTGTTTAGACGTACTGCGCGCGCTTAGTGCCGAATTGACCACGCTGGATGTGAAGCATCAAGTCACCTCCACTTATATACTCCATGACAAAGTAGACGCGCGTTTCAGTTTGGAAACAGGCATGGAGGTTGGTCAAGAACGGATGGCGTTCTCGATTGGCGATCAAGAAGACCCTCTTTTCGGATTTTATGCTTTCAACTTCATCATGCTCGATGATGAACTCTTTCTTGAGAACTTTAATGGCGTACAGACGTCTAGACTTCTTCGTTTCTGCTAACATGACTTTGCCGAAGTTACCTTTGCCGAGCACAGCAAGGAAGTTGAAGTGGTCTAATCCAATACGCTGGCCGGTACCTGGATCAGTAGCAAGGGGTAATGGTCTCCTTGTAGGTGGAGGTAGACCAGAGCCAGTTGTGAGCGAAGGAGTCTCTTGCGTAGGTTGCGGTTTTGAAATAGGGACACTCTGGGGGTACATGGGTGACTGAGTCTGCTGCGGCGAAGCTATGGGTTGTTGCGGAATCGGCCGGGGCTGCTGGGTCTGTAGTGTTGGTTGAGGTGGATAGTTGCTAACGTTGGCATACGCTGCAGGGTTATATTTCGGCTGTGAAGGAATGTTATATTGCTGCTGGCTACTTCCGTATCCATCATCGTGGGAATCCATAGAACCGTATCCGCCTGGTCTCCCAGAGTAATCTGACGTGGGGACCGGTCGAGAACCATACGAAGTCATTGTCCCACCCATGGCAGCTGAAGCAGCAGCAGCGGCAGCAGTTGAACTTGACGAAGTTCGATCTGGTTGACTGGGACGTGTTGGTGACGTTTGGCTTGTATACATAGCTTTGGCGGCATCAGTTGCTTCTTGAGAAGCAATGCTCGACTGATAAGGGGTTGTCACCTGGGCACCATAGGGCGAGGTCGGCCCCGACGTGCTCGAAGGGCTCATCTTGCCGGACCTCAATGTCTTTTCGCTTAGGGAGGTCCCTTTGCTTTGTCTTTGTTTATTTGCCCTGATACCTTCCAAAATTTGATTGGCTACGGCCATACTCATACCGCAAAAGTCAGGAACCAGGTGAACACAATGTGCATGAGCCGTAAGTCCACATTCTGCGAGGTGTTAGCAAGCCATTTGAGATTCGACATGTGGATAGACGTACCGTTACACTTGCGGCAATTCTTCTTTCCAAATGGCAGGATAGAGCCGCAATGACAGCACCAATTGGCCGTAACGTTCGAGAACGGAGTGAATCGGTGAGGAATACGATGGTTGATCTTCTCTTCATCGGGATCTGTCTCGGCATTGGTCTTGCTGATACACTTGGTGACGACGCTGGGGTAGCATTTCGTATGGCAAGTGTATTTGCAGTCCTCACACTGCATACCAGCGGAATACTTGAGGAAATCGCCGCACAATGCGCAACGCATGATGTTGTAAAACTGGTGTTGCACGAACTTGTGTCCATATTTTTCGTGTACTTCCTCCTTTTTCTGTCGAATGGCACCCTTTCGGCCCAAGCCCAGATCGACCGGCCTGCGATCCTTGTTTTGCTTCAAAAAATTAATGGACAGATGTATGGCGCCAGTAGGCTCCAGGTTAAACCATCCATCAATGGGCTGACTTATATTGATGCCCGCGTTTCCACCAAATTGAGGTTGCGCGCCACCGAGGCCAGGCGCTGCACCACCGAATTGCTGTTGTTGAGGGCTCATGGGAAATTGGGCCGGCGGGACATTTGAGCCTCCCATCCTGTCAGCAGATACCCAGCCGGAACTGTTAACCTCAGCCTCGATCCTCTTCCGTCGAAGGTCCTCTACAATATCAGATATTCGCACCCACAGCATTCCAATCGGTAGCGCATGTTCGCCTGGTTTGTCGTAAACTGTCAGTTCGATCTCATTGGCCTTGTCAACTGTAACGCTGTGAAACTCATTTTCCCAACGGTCGGTTCTGGTGGCTCGAGTCCGTGCCACTACATTATCTTCGACTTTAATAGAGACGAATGTCTCAGGGCCGCGAGAGAACCGGCCAGTAGAGGCATGGTCAACATCCCGAATTTGCTGCACCCTGATGGAAAGCTGTCCGGACAACGGCTTCCGCAGATTGGGCATGTTAATGCTATCGTCTATGAAAAGTCTGTCAGTATGATGTATCAAGCCCCTGGCAGAATGGGACAGTGAAAACGGACCGTCAGGGGAGTCGGGTGAATCTAAATCATCAATATGGAGCTGTTCATATCTCTTGAGTGCCTGCCTCAAAAGATGTATTTTCTGCTTGCTTTCGACGCGCCTAGCAGCAGCATCTGCCTTGCTCTTTCGATCGCCCTCCATTCCATAAAGCTGGACCATCTTCTCTACGCCCTTGAGATATTGCTCCTCAACATTCAGTTTGAACTGAACTTGCGTAAGCATTAACTGGATGCGGGGCCCCAGGTGCGGAGTATTGGCTTTGATCAGATCTACAAGTAGGTATCAGTAACTGGATTATAGTAACACAAAAACCCTGGAGGACCAGACCTAGTTTGGTGAAGTTGGGTCGTGGATGAGGGGCAGACGCGCCGGGCCCCGAGGATCCGTAAGGGTATCGAGGAGGTACCATGTCGCCGTATTGCGTGGAACCATAAGAACCCCTTTCACCAGCCCATCCACCGGCATCTTTCGGGGGTGGCGGCGGCGGCCCCTCGCCATCACCCCGAAAGTCGGCATTGGGCATTGAGGCGACGGCGGTCGAGCCTGAGCTAATGCTCATGCTATCGACGCCATGTCCAAGGCGCCTCATCTGGTAGTCATCGCGTTTCCTCAACATCTCCTGCAGCTTTCCTTCGAAGAAGTCGATCAACTTCTGAGACTCTTCTATCTTGACGTCGAGGCGAGAGCGCACGCTATCGTTGTTAGTCTGGCGTCGCATATCGTTGGCGCCAGTGAGGAAGACCTTTTCGCGGTCAATCTTGCTCTGGATCTCCTGGATCACCTTCATAGCATCCTCTTCGTTGTTCATGATGGGCGAAGGGTTACGCGTTGTCACGCGCGGGACAGGGAGGGGGAGAGCTCGGGTTCGGCTGTCGAGATTTCGGAGCGATACCTAGGTCCTACGTAGGGATCAAGAGGTCTGCTCGGCTGAAGCGGGAGGGGAAGCAGGAGCAGGCTCGACAAGACCACAGAGTGAGGTTTGGGGTTGTCCTAGCAGCAGTAATGGCAAATGGTTCCTTGTTTCTCGTCTTATCTCTATGTCGCCTTCTGCACATCTCCCTCAACGGCTCTCACCAAAGCCCCACACACAGCCGCAACACCAGCACACACACACACACACACACACACACACACACACGGACACAACAACACGGCCCGATCACTGAGGCGTCTGCGGAGGAGCCAGAGCGCAGCAGCCGGTGATTCCTTCGAAAAAATGGGAGCCGGGCAGTTAGCGAAGGCGGCTAACAAAGAACCGGACGGTTTGGAGCTAGAATGAGCGGTTGGGCTGCTGAAGCCGGTGCGTGGGTGTAACAGCTAAAGTTGGTGGTGTAGACAGATGGAGAGGTACGTTAAGGCGAGGCAAGTAAGACGACAAGACGTGGGACGTGGGCTGGATGGGTGGATGGAGACGAGACGATAATGGAATAGATGGGCGATAGATCGGGATGTCGTCAGTGCATCAACCCGTGTGTACTGTACTGGCCCCTTACTTATCTACCTTAGGTACTGAGGATCAGTATACTGGAGGCTACAGGTAGGCACCTACAGTAGCTACTCTACCTTAGGTACCTAGGTAGGTAACAGTGAAGAAAGGAGTGTCGGTCCTGTCATGTCTGTCTGTCTCTTTAGGTAGTTCTCTCAAAGCTGTATTTTATCCATGGCGGGGTTTTTTGTGCTTCGTAGCGGGCAGAAGGACAGCCCACCTTATCAATCTAACCAGGGTAGGTAAGTAAATAGCTAGCCAGCCCACCTCCGCCCGGCTACCGCGAACAGACTTCCCCTCTTCTCGAGACGTGATAGGCTGGTTGAAGGAGGGGTAGATGGCTTGTGCATCAAACAACAAAACTTGAAGGAGGCAACCTATTCCTACAGTGTTACCTTAGGTAACCTAGGTACCTATGTACCCGGTATCTCATGCCTTCCTACATGTGCTTTTGTATCGCTAGTTATTGAAAAAGAAACAGAAAGAAAAAGAGAAAAAAAACGACCCCCTCGGTAAGTATGTGTACTATGAACAGCTGAGAGCTAAAAGAGAAGGGTAGTTGGGCGCCTGTATATAGCAAAAGATGCTCTTCACATGAATTGAGTTTTACTACTAGGTAGCCGTTCCTTCCTTACATGTGTACCTAAGTATTTATACTGCCTGAGCTAGTTGGTATTCAGTCTCAGAACTCTGCGGTCTGAAGAATTGGCATACATGAGGTCCCTATAAACAATTTTAAAACTACCTTTGCACTCTCCTCAGCTGTTTATATGAGTTTTATCTGGATACAAAAAGTAGCAGCGTCTACACAATCTAGTTCATTAAATACCAGTCTACCGAAGTAGCTAGATGGACTTCGAAGATAATACTACCGACATGCATGAACAGGGAACCCGTCCGGAATAGCGGCAATGCCGAGCTCCTTGTTGGCTTTCCACAAGATGCCGATATGCACCACGTCGGTGAGAAATGCGATAGCTCATGATAGAAACCTCTATTGTGCTCTTGAACGATTGCCTCATCAGAATATTAGCACAAACTGCACTCTTCGATATCGAACAGCCCCGCGAACTCGAAACCCTAGTTCGGAATTAAGATCAGTATTTGCACCAGAGAGCTTTCTATTATCATAATCGGACCTTATATTAAATCATAATCCGAACCGGTAAGTATCCTTAATTCCACCAGGTGGCATCTTTATCATAGATAACGGACGCGGCGATGCCGAGGCCAAAGGGAAAAACATGGCTGGTAAACAGGCGCCCTAGCGAGTCTGAATCACCGAGCCTTGACGCCGTAACCGCCTGTCGGATCAAAGACGAAGTATTCCAGTTGAGTTGGCCAATCTAGCGGTGAGTTTGAGTTTCCACCTAGACGACTTTCTAGACAATATTGTGCAAGATAACGCGAAGAGTACCTGGATGCTCCTATGGATAAGCTCAAGTCCAGACAATGGTTCGTTTAATCAACCATGAGAATAGCTAGATGAGTGACTTTGCGACGAGACTCCCTTTTCAAACCTAGTTCCCTTCTTTCTGTTATCGAATCCCAAGTTGATAGTGAGTCCAACACCAACGTGCAAGAACTGAATTTTAGTGATACAGAACCTGTCTCGAGTGTGTCCCTATCACGACCGCCGAGTATCGATTATCAAGGGACTCCTGGCTAAGCTTAACAGCTTGACCGTTGCCATGTAACATAAGGCGTCACATCCGCATTGATGTTCTGACTCTCGGTTAGTCTTGCCTTTGGGCACCTGGGACGTGATCACGCGATTAGGCAGCTGTAGTGTCACTTGACACTTTTCTTCACTTTCAATACTCACGCCAGTGGGCGAATAATGACGATGCCTGAACGTTCACAGCGTCCGAAGGCCGGAATCGAATTCTGGAAAAGATATGCGATGTTGGAACGCGAAGTACGTGTTGAGTCACGAGCAGGTTGTTCAGGTTTCATGTCAACAACAAAGTCCTGGATGGGCGGGTGGACTATGGCAAGCTGTACAAGGTAGCTACAAGTGAGCCTTCAGACTTAACAGCATTGGCTGTGATGAGTGTCAAGGGTATCATTTGGTTATTATGATTAATGACTCATGCTAAACCTAGCAGACATGTAGGTATCTCTCATCGCGGAATTTCAACGCCTTAACACACACTCCCGAAATTAACCGCCGTACATCGTTCCCTGATTTTTTTTGCTGAACTGGTCAAAAAGGGCTGTAATGCATCTGGGCAGATAGCTTCAAACGCCAACACCATGCTTGCAGATTTCAGCCGCCCTGATAGAAGTGTAGACTCTATCTCATCTCCTTGCAGTTTCTACGTTAGATGAAAAGCTTCGTGAAACGGGCCGCCGTTTAATGCTTGTTCTCGTCTCTTGTCATCATCTGTTCTCCATTACACCTGTTCCGTGTTTCGTGCTGGTGACGTCGTGGGGGCGTTATTTGATGACGGTCCGGCTGATGACCCTGATGGAGGCGCGTAAAACCCAGCAATATTTTGATAGGATTGTGTGGGTTGCTTCTCATTCGTGTTCTGTGTTCGTGACTCGGCGCCCGAGGTATGCACTGGCTGCGATTGCATCATAACTGGGTACGGATAGTATTGCATTGGCTGAGTTGGTTGCGTGCCGGCTGGTGAAGGATAATACACGCCCTGAACAGGAACGGAGTTCAGGTGACCTGGCAGGACGATGGCGGCTAGTCTCAGCGTATTGCGTTTATGAGTTTCGATGCAAGCCATTACGAAAAGGGCGAAGTGGTTGATCGTCCACAGCACAAAGATGGCAAAGGCTGCTCGGAAAACTGGGAGAATGTTCGACTTGTAGTAGTCGTAAGGCTGGTATTCTTCGCAGTAGTTGTAGTAGTAGTAGTTATACTCGCTATCGTCATCATCGCTGCTCTCGCAGTCACGAAGACTAAACGTAACGCTTAGGTAGAGGGAGATAGTCAGGAGACTCGCAAAGACGCCGGCTAGCCAGAATAGCAGATGCAGTCCTACGTGGGCACCGGGATGGATGCCCCTCTGGACCTGTTTGCGCAACCGCACACAGAATGTGATGAGCTCTGCAGTATTCCACAGGATGGAGACCACAACGATGATGTAAGCATAGTATGACACGGCCGCAGCGTTCCTGCCCTCGCTCAAGAGTACGCTTGTCAATGCAATGATGATGATGCCCCAGATCGAAGACAAGACAGTAAGACCAATTCTGGTGGCAAGGTAGGCTGAAGACAGGTGTGGCAAGGGTCGGACAGGAGAGCCATAGGCGAGCTGTTGATTTGGCTGCCCAGCATAAGGGACATAGACGGGCTGGGTTTGACTGTGAAACGGCTGCGCAAGAGGCTGATGATGTGCAGATGCTGGGCGTTGCGGTAGTGGTGGCGGCGCTTGACGGGCTCTCTCATCGGTTCCGTCTACTCGACCCGGACCTGTCGCAGAGTCGCGAGCTGCACCCGATGCTTCATCCCTATGCTCTGCCGCAGTTGGCAACTCTTGCGCGGAAGTCGCCATGGTGATGTTACTGGTAAAGATTCTACCTGCGGATCTCGAATTCAATTCGTCCCGATTCGTTGACCTGGCGAATGGTAAATGTAGGTAGGGAGTTTGAAAATCGCGGATGTGCAAATGAAAATCCCTGGTACCAAACTTTGTGGCCTTAACAAGAACAAGAGGTCTGGTGTTGGGAAAGAATGCGAAGTGCAGGAAAGAACGACTGAAAAACGAGAGTGTAGCAAACAAACTCGTAAGTTGTGCAAGAACGAGGGACCACGTGACGGTTTGTGTCACTATTATATGAGTAGTACTTGAGTAAAAGAAAAGACAACCCGAAAAGAAGCAGCACCCAACGGTCGACGAGAGAAAACCGACTGAAGAGGAGAATGAACGAACGGTCGGGATGTCGTTGGTGAGGGCGCATTTGCCTA
This sequence comes from Xylaria sp. FL0064, assembly GCA_022593225.1. Lineage (NCBI taxonomy): Eukaryota > Fungi > Ascomycota > Sordariomycetes > Xylariales > Xylariaceae > Xylaria > Xylaria sp. FL0064. The sequence goes on from JAJKLE010000003.1 coordinate 2,046,162, forward strand.
CCTAAAAATAAGATGATGCCAAGCTTCACGCCGCTCGCTACCCCAGCAGACCAGCAGACACCAGCCCGGTGCAGTCTCCCAATCGAGGCCTAGCGAGCCGCAGTTTTGCTGCCAAGAGCCTGGGACATTCCGAATATGTCACGATTGCCGGTGCACAGAATGGTGTGCCGGTGTCCTCTCTGTCTGAAACAATAATTAGATAGCGTGCCACAGACCTAAAGCAGATTCATTTCCCGCCTAAAACTACTAGACAGTGGCTCAGTCTCCTCTACGCATGTATAGGTAATCCGAGAACAATGGTGTTGAGTCACATGTGATGGGTGAAGAATTGAAGGACTGTTACCAGCGCCCAGGGGTCCCAAACTGAAACTGGTCTCTTGGCAACGACAGGGTCGTACTCACGGTGTATAGCTAAAGCACGTTTGCAGGCAGCCTTCCTTTTCCTTCAAAAAGTCGCTGTGAGTAACCGCCTAACCTTAGATAATTCTAGTCACTAGTTCTAGTCAACTAGGTAAATTGCGACGCCCCAAACAATACTTAGTGTAAAGCGTTACGAGCACGAGCTACCTACATGAAGGTGGCTATTTAAGAGACGCGATGACCCAACTGTTGGAATCTAGTAGACGATCGAGACATTAAGCGACTGAGACTTACGACATCCGTTTCTAGGGTACTAACGCAGCATCACGATCGAAGAACTGTCAGTTGCGAGATGATGAACGTTTAGTGCGAGAGCGCTTGGCATCCACACCTGCTGTCAGACCTTGTTTAAGAGCTGAGTGTCAGGTGTCTGACGTTCAAGAAGGTGGCAGATGCGAATTATAACACGTCGTGAGGCTAACAAATTTGAATCAATATTGGTATATCTGTGTCTTATGCCAGAAAACACAGGCACTCGCCTCAGTCGATTAGTATACAATTGAGACTACCCTTAATTGGCTCGGACGTTGGTCTCTCATCGCGAAGAGCATGACAGAAATTGAAGACATTATCTTTAACGATACCAGCTTCGAGGCTCCATCAATGGGCTCAATACGGGCTGGACTTGGCCAGACGACCTGCGCTTCTTGTCCTTATTCAAGTGTATGGGGTGATAACACGTCACAGATAATAGCTATAGCTATATCCGGTTAATGTGACAATTGATCAAGATATCATTTGAGCCTCTTGAGAATGACGTTAGCCCTATTTGTAAAATCAGGATCGTTAGCCTGGGATAATACCTAAAGTGAGATGGTCAAATCCATAGAAATATAGTATATAGAATATAAAAGGAATAATGTTTTTTGCAGGCTGTAATCGCTTTATACCTGTCGAGATTCACTTGTTACAATGAAAGGCCCCCTTCTAATTCTCACTCAGAGTCGTTTGCCTCCATGGATGTCATAGAGGTACGGGTGCTAGGAGGCAGCCTTCGACATTAACAGTCTTTACGACCCAACAATGATGAAGTGATAGCAGTATGAGGCAACAGCACATACAAGGCAATCTTTTAGAAGGAACATGTGATGTGACTGTTTCGTGCCCTTGAAACAACCAGACTCGGATGGCAAGTTACAGGACATGCGTTCGAAGGTGATTAATCCTAAGTCCTTAGTACTGCTATCCCCTAGGAAGCCATAGTTTACAGAATAGTGATCAATACTAAACCAACAATAAAAGTTGGGCATGGAAAGCCTAAAACAGATGAAAGGTAAAGATGTCGGAAATTACAGTCGCTCAAGCTACTGAGCCGTATTCAGGTACTTGCAGGGGAGCACTCATGAGTATGATTAGCTATTTGCGGTAAGAGGTTCACTACCTTCTCTATGTAATGAGATGAAGAAAACGATTTCTTGCTTCGAAGCTCTCGGGTAGACGAGGTATCCTCCTTCTTAATAGTGAACCAATTAGCATTGGGACTTGTACGACGTATATAAGACATGCATCATGCATTTCGCTTACGGCGGTAATGTAGACGATAGGTCGCGGGGCTTGGTCTGAGCCACCCCTGTGCAGACGCGCATCGACGCGTAGAAGAATACCAACCATTAAATTTTAATCGACAATGAATTCTAACTCCTTTCCTCTTTTCCAAGCCACGAGCAATGGCTTGTTGCGCTTAAAATGCCCAAGCGTTACTATGGTGTCCGTGTAGGCCGGAATCCCGGGGTATACACCAATTGGGCAGAGTGCAAGGCACAGGTAGATAAGTGCAAGAACCAATATCGTGGCTTTGATACGTACGACGAAGCCGCATTCTATGTAGCGACCGGTCATACGTGCGATGGAGTTGGCGGCAGAGCACTCTTCGATGACCGGAAATGCAACCAGCGAGCTACAATCTCTGCGAACAACATCAAGCAAGAAACGACGCCGCAGATCAAAACCGAGGCCTTCGACTCATCGCAGTCTTTCTTCTCGCAAGTCCCGAACTTTCAGCCAAATAACGGCGCAGACTTCGACGAAGAGTTCGGCCGCTTCGCCTCATCGCAGAATATAGCTCCCGGCACTAAAGCGTGGCGGCAGAAACGCACGAACGTAATTCGCCGTAAGTTATGACCGTGCTTTGGAGAGAGGCAGAATCACAAAGCTCAAAAGTGCTTACTTTCTTGATTGATCTAGATGAAGTCGTATTTCACTATTCTCGAGAAGACGACTCTGATGATGAAGATGACTTCAAGAGAGAAAGCGAAGATGACATTGGCCTCACAGAATATGAGAAGAGATACAGATGGAAGCTTCGTATCTACCAGAACATGTGTCGGGAGGCCAAGCTTGAGCCGCTTGACACTATCGAGGGCTGCGTCACTAATATCAAGAGTGCCCTGATCAATATTGTCGACTACATCGATGCGAAGAGGAACGACAGTCCAATCAAGGTCTGGCCGCCCCATCAATTTGAGGAATTCAGGCGATACACATTGAGTGATGCAAAGCGAATAGACCTCGCCACTGCTCGTGATGGTGATGGGTTCTTGGTGTCACTATTGCAGGAACTCAGACGTAAGGACGCCGCTAAGAAGTATCAAGAGAAAAGAGATCGTGCAGGCCTAGTTCGACAGTACTGCGCCAGTCGTAGGTCGGATATCGGAACCGACGAAGGGATCAAACCACGCCTCTCAGTCATTAAGGAAGAGCCGAGCACTGCATACGAAGTCATATCCATTCACGGTACAGATTCCGACTACTCGTCACCGTCTACGCCCATGAAGGAGGAGACCGGCCACATTCCTCCATGGAGCCCTGACAGTGTTGGTTCATCAGTCATTGAGATCCTAATTAGTAGCCAGACGGGAAACAAGAGGGATTTGCACGACTTTGCGGAAGAAGAAGACGTTTTACAGAGTGGAGCTGTTCTAACAAGCGTGCATAAACGACTCCGGGTGTGAAAGGATTGCCAGGAGTGACGATGCTTGATCTGGAATCGAGCAAGTAGTTTAAATTTTGATCTTTGATGCGAGGAGTCCAGGAGTTATTAAAGGCGAAGGATATGTACGTAATGTCTAATTTGAACATAAGAAAATGAAACGTTCCTGCTAAGAAATCCGGCGAATGGATTCTCTCCTAAAGGAGTACTGAGCAGCTTATACGTTGTCAGATTGCCTTGATTTAGTTTACTACCAGGGTGAAAAATCCGCCTGATAAGTAATTTTAGTGAACTAGATAGTAGTCAATTAGACATATATATGTATCCTATCTCTCATTACTATGTTAGTTATAATATTCATTATAATTATACATTCTATACCAATTAACTCTATACCCCTATTACACCGATTGTCGTGATATATGCAAGGATGAGAAAATGAAAGCCTTAGAAGCAGAATATTTGATCGCTCATCTTTGACATGGCACCCGGCTTCTCGAAGCCCAGCTCGACAAGGGCCTTCTTCGCCGCGTTTACCATCCCCGGTGGGCCGCATATCATGGTCTTGGAGTCTTGATCCGCGGCCGGGAAACGTTCTGCCAGCATCTCTTTCGTCACGTACCCTTTTCCTCCTTGCCAATCCGGCGAGGGACTATCCAAGACGTAGTATAGCTTGAAATTGTTGGGATATTTCCTTGCGAAATCTTCGAGTTCGCTCCGCAGTAATATGTCCGCCTCGGTGCGGTTGGCGTATATTAAGCTGATCTCGGTGGTGTCCCGCTGGTCCTCGCATATGGCACGGATCAGCTGGTACATGGGTGTAATCCCTGACCCGCCTGCTAGCATGCCGATTCGCTTGCAGTAGCCGCGCTTGTAACGCATGGCTCCCTTCGGCCCACGGAACTTAACCTCGTCTCCGACTGAGAGGTTCGCTAGATAGCCGCCCGTGAGCTTCCCGTCGGGATAGCATTTGACGATCAGATCAAGCGTGCCACGATCAGCGTTGTTGGAGACTGGAGTATAGGATCGAGTCACTGCTTGGCCGTCCACTTCAGCTGTAATGGCGACGTGCTGTCCGATTGGCAGGCCGAGGACTGATTCTGGTGTCGGTAGCTCGAATTCTAGTCGATATGTATTTGGTGCGACTAGGTCTTTCTTGACCACTATAGCATTCAAGGGTTAGTTATAGTCATATCGAGGGCGAGGGGTATATCTATCCGGACTGAAGCGAACGTCTTGGGAAAAGTATAACGCGAAAAGAGTTGCTATGCTCTTCACATTCTTGAAGGGCCTAAAATGAATGGAAGATACTTACGGGGCAGACTTTGGAATGTAGTAGGGTGAAGCCACCCATTTTGGTTAAGGAGTTCTGGCTTGGCGCGTTTTGGCAGCTTAACATGTGGGGGGTAGTTCATGAAGCTAGGATGAGAATGCATGAGTTTAAGGAGGTTCCGGGATAGGACAGTACCAGCTATGCCAAAGACTGCCGATGCGATTAGGAAGCCCTCCAAGAAGCCGAGCCCTTGGGTTCTCCTAAGCGTGGAGCGGTTGAGTAGAGCGGTGAGGAATCCCCGTTGGTTGGCTACGTGATATAGTCCCGCGGTACTCAAAACAACAGCTGTGGCCGCGCCGATACCTATGAGCGAGTTTCTGGCACTCTTAGTTGTATCGGACTTGCGCGTCGTGATTCCAACCGACAGTCGGACGGTAGATGTTACTTTCTTCTTGCTGCCACCTCGCAGTTTACCGATGCGGTACTCAGCCATTATCTCAGATGCATCCTCTGAGTGACCAGCATTGTCGAACTCTTCCGACGCATCCTTACCAGCAGCATCGACAAGCACCTCGGCACCACCAGGGTGATCTCGAAGGTAACCCGTAACATCGTACACTAAGGAGAGAAATCAGCATTTTAGGCGTAGATAATCTAGACGGGTTACTTTACCTTGACCGTGAATGATCATCCACGCATCTGACGGGGTGTTGTGAGCGGCGACCTCTTTCGTCGTGTACCCAATGTCTTCGACAGCCATTTTGATTAGACTTTTCCCCTGAGATAGATACCTATGTATAAGTTTCGTCTTACAAAGGCACTCAACTCGGTCGGTCGTAGTCTGGCTCTGCCTTTTAAGCCGTCTACGCTCGCGCCTTGATCGTCCCCGGCCATTGTGCCTTACAAATAGTAATACCTTGGGGCGCGCTATTATTGCAGTTCATGATGTGTCGAGCCATGCTTGCTGCGTGCCGAGGCTCACGAATATTTTAGCGGGGATCAAGAAATGCTATCTCGGTATTGGAAGCCTAGGTACGATTCTAGAGCGGGTCAACAAGGTTCATTAGGTGCCGACGCGGCGGTTCGGAAATTTCCGAGTTGCTAACTACTGCGTAGTAGGGACTATGCAGTAGTGGATAGCCATTATACCAATCAGAATCGTTCTTTTGAAAAACACTCATGCATTTTTATAAGTCGACATTAGCTCCTATAGGGCTGAAGCGTGGCCATGGCCGCATATACATATTTGACGAGAGTGATGTACAGTTCAGCTGTCCCGTTTGACTTTTCATTTTCATGGCCACATTCACTGAACGTCCAAGTTGCGATCATAGACATTGCAGTAGATGATGGTCATGCCGAAACGTCCACTTAACTTGTAGTGATGGTACAGATCGTCTACCCACCTTTATCTAGGGAACGCGCGTTTCAAGGATTATAGTAATGAGCGTTATAATGGATGCTTAATAAGCGCACACAGAAGGTAATTTATCTCGTACAGCATAGTCCAGTCATGAGCTGTATCGGAAATCATGCCTAGGCAATGGAAAAAAATATGAAGGAGAAAAAAGTTGTTAAAAAAGACCTTAACGTCGGCGCATTGTCGGGAATAAGAGAGCTCCAAGTCGGTCCACACTTGACTGGGTCATCAAGATCTATGGAATCAGCAAAGGTGGGACTGTTCACTCTTCCAACACGTTGCCCTAACTACTTCTAGAACTTGCCTCGGCAGTCTTGATGCGTATCATCATCCAATACAGTGCAACCATCGGTGAAGTGTTGCAAGAGCGAGAGGGCGAAAATGAAAAGCGGCTTGTTATAGCGCCCGCCAGAGTGTGGCCAAGCTCCATAATGGACGAAATAAATACGATGGCGCTGGTCTATCATGCCATGAGCCACTGGTCCACAGGGTGCTGCAGTCAGTTCCTACACACAGCTACTTGATATTCTGTAACTTCAACATGTCGACGAAACTGTTCTACCTCCTAGGCGAAAGCCCAAGCAGTGCCCTAGAGATTGAGATCCCCTCACAGATTGATCAAGAAGGCCTCCAACAATTAGTCGCCTCACATTTTGCCATCGTGGAGGCTCAGGGTATGCCACATCACACAGCCTTCTTCCCAAATCAGAGACGGTGTCGACTAATACATTTTTAGGGATTGGATTTGTCTCTCAGGATACTTTCTTGACGACCGCAGCCGACGTTCTGTCATCGGAAGAGCCGGTGGCTATCAGTATCGATGGCAAGGCTGTTCGTGAGGTTCCTGGGCCAAAGGGGTTGCCTTACGTAGGGAATTACTTCGAAGTGTACCCAGATCACCTCGGTAACCATCAACGATTATTTGACAATTATGGGCCGCTGATAAAGACGACGAATTTTGGAAGTACTATATATTCCACGAATGATCCCAAACTCTCAAACATCGTCTTTTCTGAGAGCGACTTTTTCACAAAGAGCATGATCAAGGGCCACCCATTATACCCCATCAAGAACAAGGAGGCAGGTGTATTCTTAGGCGACACAGATACTGAGGAATGGCGGACTGCTCATAAGTTCCTGCCTCCCGCCTTAGGACCCAAAGCAGTTCGTCACTATGCTCCGACTATGCAGAAGACGGTAGAAGATAGCTTTAAAGTCTTTGACGGGCTAGACGAAAAGGAAGAAGCATGGAATGTCTATCCTTACATGCTCAAGCTCGGTTCTCAAGCTGTAGGGAAACTTGTGCTTGGCATGGACTTTGAGCATTTCACCTCTGTCGATGCTCCTCCTCACGAGATGGTCAGGATGATTGCAGAGTCCCTGGAGCTCAACAAGAGAATCTCGTCGATGGGGAACTGGTACGCCAAGCTCCCGTTTGGCGACCCTAAGAGGCTAAAAGATATCCAAAATCGCGTCTGGGAACTACTTCAAGAATCTATTAATAAGGCGGCTAAGGGCTCGGAGGATCTCGAGCTCCAAGAGGCAGCATTGAAGGCTGAAAACATGGTTGACTATATCTGCCGAGCGGTCGATAGTAAAGGTAACAGGCTGCCAAAGGAGAGAATGCTTGAGCCACTTGTCGTCGCAACTGGCGCTGGCTTCACTACGACTTCCAGCTTGCTCTCTTGGCTCATCTATGGTCTGGTGGTGTACCCCGGGATGCAGGAGCGGCTTTTACAGGAGCTTGTCGACAACGGCATCAACGAGGATACACAGATTGATGCTGACCTGATCAACAAGCTCACGTTCCTCGACAAGTACATCAAGGAGACGCAACGTCGGCACAACCCGTCATATCAGCCAGCCCGGACTGCTAAGGTCGACATGATATTACCAGGAGGCTACAAGCTCCCGAAAGACTCCATTGTGATCCCTGCGATTCACCATATCCATAACAACACGGCGCTATGGGACAATCCGGCGCGGTTCGACCCTGATAGATGGGACACCGACAAGGTGAAGAATCGTCCTAACGGTTCCTATATCCCCTTCGCAGCGGGACCTCGGATGTGTATCGGCTTCAACTTCGCATTGATTGAGGCCAGGATATTCTTGCTGAAGCTCGTCTACCGATACAACTTCACTCTTGCCAAGGATGGCCCTATCGACTATGACCCGATGTTTCAATTGATAAGGCCAAATAACCTCTACGTGCGGGCGGAGCGTCGCGTGAAGTGGCCACCGCGGACGAATGCATAGCTGACAAGAGGTTTATATGTATGATGTAATTTGCAGGAAATCGGGTATCATGTCCAATCTTAGATGAGTTAATTATAGACCAGTTCAATTGTATTCGGAATGTTCATTGCGGTGAGGTCTTGGCGCTGTAAGCTCCACTAGATTCTGGTTCTTAGAGCATCTCAAAGATGAGAGTGGTCGAGGATCCAAACTAACAACGTATGTCAAGACATCAAGAGTGACCAAAGATGCCTCCAGCTGGAATGGTTATGTAATATTCGAAGTGTTGATAATGTTACATATGTATGCTTAACGTCAATGTACTGTTTTGACGAGAGGATTGGTAGAGCTGTACGGAGTACATACCTAGTTTTTGCTTTTACTAGGTTCGCCTTGGTCTTATCTCGGCATTTTCCCCGACAGTCTCCGAACGAAACATATTTGCCCTGCACATTCGATCATATAACTTGGTTCGCTTACTTACCCACGATGATAGATGTTATTGGATCACGATACATACACGATAGTTCAAAATGGAAGATCACTGTATCCTCACAGCTTTCGATGACCACATTTCGGCATGTGGAAAGAGAAAAACTTCATGCAACGGATCACCGATAGGCGGTTCCTATGCTCAGCGAGGGCGTACAGTAACCGCCCCGTCAAATTCAAACAGACTTCCTGACAAGGCTACGCATATATAACGCTGATAAGCTACAATGACGCCCCCATGGCAGAGAGTACATGAGCCACCCGTGCCAGCTCTTACTCTTCACAATCTTAAAACTACCTTAATCTCAACGCTTCACCAAGTGTATCAATATGTCTTCTTCAGAAGCGGGCGACACTCCGCTGTCATATACCTTCGTCACCGAGGATAATAGGGGCGAGGGGCGAAGTCATGCCATAAGAGCGCATTGGAGGCAGCGTCGGCAGAGAATGGAAATGCAGCGCAGGGAGCGGGAAGAGCAAGAACAAAGACCGCTGAGGGCAATTCTGCCTGGACCCGGCAGCACTTCCGACGATGCCGGGCCTTCGCAGATACCGTCGACGTCCGGACCACAGGTTCAGCATTCCCGCGAAACTCTGGAAGAAGACGTAGTAGATTCTCCCGGTGGCAGTCCGAGAGATCCTCCAGTTCCGCCGAGTGGAATTTCTCCGGAATTGCTGGAGGGAATACCGGCACAGGCTTTATCGAGGATGAATCTCGCTCTCGGGTCCAGTCGTCTGGATCCGTTTGATCGCTTCCCTGTAAAGCTCACTTCAAAACACCACAGACTGCTGCATCATTGTACGTCGTCAAAGCGCTACCACCATTAGAAACCCACAGCAGAAACCCAAAGCAGCGAAATCTAACCGTGATACTTACAGGGCTTAGCACCTTTGCCGGCATGACATTCAATGACCACACGTCGACGTTCAACCCGATGAGGGACGTTTGGCTCCCGCTAGATTTGTCGAATGCCGCGTCTTTCAATGCGATCATGGCGCACTCGGCGGCGCACCTTGCTCGTATGCAAGGGTTCCCAGTCTCTAATGATGCCGTGCGATTCAAGGTTGAGGCTGTTGGAATCGTGCAGCTCTGGGCCAGAGATCCAGCTCTTGCGTTGAGCGACGATACGATTGCGGCTATTTTGAGGCTCTTATCATTTGAGGTATGATTATATGATTTCTCCTTGGAATTTGTGACTCGTGAAGATAAACCGGGCGCTGACAGATTTTAATATATCTAGAGATACTGGGGATCAGAGGTTGAATGGCGGATCCATCATAACGGATTGTTGCAGATCATCGAGGCGCGAGGCGGAATCACGACTCTGGAGAGCAACTGGAGGCTTGAGATAACTACTTTCCTGTGAGTCTCGCCATCTCCCCTGCCTCCGGAAATCATGCCACTAATAGCGTCCTGCGTAGCGTAACGTTGATGACCAGGCCGTCATGGTTCGACAGCTCCAATCAACTACGAGAAATATCGCAACAATCTATGGCTACTCACCCTGTCCTAGGACAATTCGAAAATCTTTACAAGACTCGCTGCCTATGGTTGCTCTCGTTCATGCAAGACATGCGCACATTCATGGGCCAGTCCGCTGAGCTATATAACCATGGACTGGCCCGTCACGCATCTATACGTGATGCCCTACTCGTAGTCAAGTCGGATTTATACCTGCACGAGGAAGACCTCCAAGGCGAGGGTGACATCAACGAGCGGGAGCGCACTCGATTAGCTTGTCTCTTCTACATATGCGTCATGCTCCAAGGTTCTGTTTCTGATTCCGGGAACACTATTCCCATGGACTTCCACCACAGTTACTCGATTACATCTTTCGACCAATGCCTCGCCCGAAGCTATGCCGAGTGGCAAGCGTCAGTCCAACACCTTTTCCAATGCCTCTTTCACGGCACCATTGCTGCGCAAACCCCTCCTAGTAGACTGCGTTATGCATTAGACCTGACAGACATACTCGGTTCGATGAGCGCGGAAGCACGGCGGGGTGTCGAGAGATGTATGCTACAGATACTCTGCCAGGCACTGATGGAAGCGAGGACCACTCTTGACTATGACTGGACTCCAGACAGCCTCCTAGCATGTATAGAAGGCCACTAAAGCTTCATAGACTAGTAGATAGTTGTACATTAGCAGTAGAATAATAGACGGTAATATCAGCAACAATATCCATTTTATTACTATCACTACTTTTAGTCGTCACCAAGAGCCTTCAAACTAATGAGTGACGGTGCAAAGAAAGTGCTCCCAGTAACAGGTGTTGAGAAGTCTAGGATGCGATCGTGCAACCCTGGCGGATGCCCGACAAACATGCGTTCCATCATCTTTTCCACCACCCACAGATTTCGGGAGTAAGCGATGAAGTATGTTCCGTACTCGCCTGTGCTCGGAGACCCGAAGGGCATGTTATCGCGCAGGACAGCGCGTTCCCCACCGGACTCGTCTTCGATGGTAGCAAGCGTCTTGTGCGCCTGCTGCTTGCCGTCGTCGGCATCGTCAAGCTCGACGTTATCAAGCTTGGTCCGGCCGATAATGGCCTCCTGCTGTTCGGTTGTGAGAGCCTTCCATCCCGTAAGGTCGTGTAAGTATTTCTGCACGACGACATAGCTGCCACCGATAGTCGTCGCCTCACTGTCACTCAACTCGGATACCATCACGGCATCGGTTATGTCTGCGCCGACTGGGTTCGCCGTGCCGTCCACGAAGCCCAGGAGATCCCGGGCATCGAAGTAGCGAAACCCCACCGTCTGGTCCTCCAGACGGACGGCGTCCCCTAGCTTCTCCATCAATTGCCTCTCCAGCTCGAAGCACATGTCGCGTCTCTCCGATCGGATGTGAAATAGGATGTCACCCGGTGTCGACACAGCCGTCTTCTTGGCTCCGCGGACTTCCGGAAAGGGGTGGAGCTCCGCCGGATGGGGGAGTCTCGTCAGAGAATCCCAGATTCGACTGCCGATACCCACAACGCACGTGAGGCTGGCGTCTGTGTCGCGGATGGATATGTTCTTGGCGATATCGGGAACACTCGATACCACTTCACGAACGGATTGGATCGAGCTGTCGGTCGGCAAGACCGAGAAGATTAGGAAAGTCGCCGAGCGTGTAAGGCCCATATCGACAGGCTGGGATCGGCTCATGGTAGCTATAGTCTGGTAGCCAATGGGGTTGAGAAGGCGGTGACGTGTATACGCAAGCTGATTGCTTGTGTTAGTTACTACTGTCCAATGACTTGGAGATAGTATCAGGGGCCGTGCAAGTGCCGCCCTGAAGGTCTTAAGAAGCATGCTGCTAAGTTGCTTCTGAGCATATCTGTATCGCCCGTTGTCTTCAGCCCGCGGCACGCAGCGATTTGGGCAGCCACATCGGTAAGGGTACGGGATGCGCGGTCAGCGTCGGGATGCTACTCTTAGGTAGCCATCTTTGATATGCTGTATGCAGCGTCGGGTTGGAGCCGACTGACTGAACCCCAACTCGAGGTCGTAGTAGTACAGAATAGCAGAGGGCGACCCTGTAAATGACGTACCCGGCTTTATTTCCAGCTGCGGGGATGGTTCGGCCTTATGATATGGGCTTTTCGGTTCGCCTTGTCCGCGCTTCGAGATTACTTTGAATCGCCGCTCATTGGTTCTATGGTCTTCCTCCTCCGGTTAGACCATATCCCGGCATTTTCGATGCATCCTGCATCTACGAGGCACCCCGTAAACTACCTAACTCAACCCTACATGAACCTCGGCAACAGTTGTATACTCCGTTATGCCGCCGTTGTTTGGCACATCTGCATCGATAGCATACCTCCCATCGCTCTGGCGCGGTAAAAGCGCTTCATACAATGTGCTGCAATAGAGGTTCGATAAAAGAAATGAGCGTGATATTACTGAGTCAGTGGATTACAGGGATCTGTCCAAACTTTTCGAAGCTGTCCCGCCTACGCATGTATGGGCAAGGGTGGCGCTTACTAACAACCATCCAATTATCGTTTTTTCTTTAAATGGGGATGAACCATCACAAGAAGTGACCAACCGAAGAATACATACAAGACCTACTAGTATGCATGGATGACTAAAGTAGGTCACACACTGAGATGTCAGGTCGCCTTATTCCCATGTAAGTGGCCTGATATGAGGATACATCTCAGGCTTAGGAGTTGACACAACTGTATCTCCCAGTACGCCGCAGTGTCAAGCTAACATCCATCCATAGAGAATGACTTCTAGAGCGCTCGCTAGGGATTCACCAATTTTCACAGAAGCAACCATGACTGCACAGAAATCGATAGAACCCTTGCCGCAATAGCTTTATTAGGTACGTATAGACTCACCCAAACCTCAAAGATGTGTCAGCCACTCCCCGCCCTTTATCACCGTTGGTGATAGGCATGTAGATGTTGCCCTGTGTTATAGATACTGACTACAGCCCTACAACACCGATCAATTAATGTTCTAATAAGTCCTTCCCCGTTCGCGCTTCTGGCTGTTTACTTTGGTCTAAGGTAGACAATTCTTCTATAATCAGTTCCTTGAAGATGTTACAACCCCAGTACGAGTATTCTATGTGGTTGGCATATAAATCTGTCTTCTGACGTAAAGTCCTTTCCCTCATCCTCACATGAATAGAAGGGATCATACGCTTGCTGATATGTGTTCCGCAAATCCATATATCCTCATACAGGGTTGATTGACGAAAGAATACAAGATGCCCAGTAACACCGTCAAAGACCTCGACCAAGCGCCTGTTGTTCAAGACGAGGCCGCGTTTCTGATAGCTCAAAGGAGCTTACACGTCTCTCATAAATCGGGTATTATCCTCGTCTACGACGATCTCTACTCCTTTATCGCCTATACAAGATCTACTATTACCTGGAGCTCATCCCGAGGGACTGTAAGTATCCGACCAAAGTACAACATGTACGATACCAAGAAGCGCTTCTGGCACGATAAGCTTCCCGAAAACTATGAGTAACCCAAGGACGAATATATGGCCATTCATCATTGCGGCGAATTCATAGTGCACTCCTTTGCCGATGGACTTAAGCGTGAGTCTTGCGCCAAACTACTTGAAGAGAGGCTCGTCATCAGATCACGTAGCAAGACTTGACCATCTGCTAGGAATCGAAGTTTCTTCGTTAAGCCAATACCGTCCCTGCCCCTAAATTTCTTCGACTTGTTGAACTAGCCACCGATATTGGCCATTTTGATCTTGTTTAGGGAGGTGCAAAAGAGGATGACTAGGCAATTGACCGTTTGCCTAGTCTTAAAGTCGATATAACGACAAGCAAGTTGACGCCTTAAATTCTTGCTTCAAGATCTGGAGGAATTTGAGTCTAAGTAGTTGCTTCTCTGCCCGTGGTTCTCATAACGTCTTAAGCACCGCTGTTGGCAAACTGGGTTGGGGTCTTACAGCCGGCTATGGTCCGAACACCTCCCCAGCGTGATATATCTCATGAATTAATCCATGATAGGGCTAAGAAGATCTAGTGAAAAGGGAAACTACAGAAGAAGCCCTTTAGCTATTTTCGTGAACCCATACATGTATCGTAACTTAGCTAAATCGCTTAATACTACATAGACAGATCTAGCTGTTCGAAGGCATGTTTATCTTGCACAGATGAATTCGCATAAGTGCTGTTGATTCTACATTCCTATTCTCTAGGAAATGTAGCTCGTGAGTAAGTGGCATAAATTTCCGTTCCTTGGCAGGGATTTGCGCAATGGAATATTTACGACAGATAGTAGGCTATTCCCGCATTGTGTAATGCAGCATGCGCGTAAGCGACCTGTCATTCCGGTTCGGGAAATACTATTCAGCCACTCAGAGCCCGAAATTTGGGTTCTGCCGTGCTCTCCGAATATCGACCGAACGAGGAACAAAACTCGACACTAACGACAGGCCGTCGAGTGTTGCTGAAACCAGGTTTTCATGCAATAGTTTTCACGATACTGCTATGCCTCACGGGCTGAAGAGGTATAGCCGGTACGCGTGGCCGGTCGTCTGCATGCATCATGAAGATCTACGCTATTCGCTATCTCGGCGCGAGAGAGCTGGGAGGGGAGGAGCTCGTGAGACTCGAGGAGACCTGAACAGAGGGAAGACCGCACCGTGATGGAAACTAGACTGGTTGATCATGGCTCGCCGGACCATATAAAATCATCTGGTTTCTGCCATCTCTCAGTCGAATCCGAACATCATCAGGCACCTTTAGAACACTTCCAAAGCATCTCCTGACATTTTAAACAAATGAATATTTACATCATCTCTCTAAACCATACCTGCACCAAACTATAATATCTTAGTCTACCGCACTTCTATCAATCATGGCAGCCCTCAGCGGTTCACGTTACGACTTCGTCATTGTCGGTGGAGGCACTGCCGGCAGTGTCGTCGCAGGAAGACTGGGAGAGAACCCAAACGTCAGCATCCTCGTGCTCGAAGCTGGTGTCGCGCACCCAGAGCTGATCGATCAAATTACCACGCCCTCGTCAGCCATGAGTTTGAGAGGCAGCCAATATGACTGGGCGTACAAGACCACCATGGTGAAGCGGGACGACTACGAACGCATCGAAAAGCCCAATACCCGTGGCAAGGTCCTAGGAGGCAGCTCGGCTTTGAATTATTTTACCTGGATACCCGGCTGCAAGCCCACTTTTGACAACTGGGCTGAGTTCGGCGGCGAGGAGTGGACATGGGACCCTCTGCTCCCTTACCTTCGCAAGTCTGCAACTTACCATGACGACGAAGGGCTTTATAACAAAGACTTGCAGAAACTGGGTGTCGATGGTCCATTGCCTATCTCACACGCCGAGCTGTTACCTGAGCTTGCTCCTTTCCGCGAGCGCATCACGCAAGCTTGGCTGTCTCGAGGCCACAAACTTACTGAGAACATCTACGACGGCGAGATGATCGGGCTAACGCACTGCGTGGACTCCATCTATCATGGAAAGAGATCGGGATCGTTCCTCTTCGTTAAGAATAAGCCCAATATTACGATCCTAGCCGAAGTACATTCCAAGAAGCTCATCATTGACGAGGCAGAAAAGACTGCCAAGGGCGTCACCGTCATCGACAAGAACGGAAATGAGCTCTCCTTCTATGCGACTCGCGAGGTCATTGTGTCCCAAGGCGTCTTCGAGTCACCGAAACTCCTCATGCTATCTGGCATTGGACCTAAGGACCACCTCGCTCAACACGGAATCCACACAATCGTCGACTCTGCTCACGTCGGCCAGAACCTGATCGATCACCCCGGTGTCCCTTTCGTCCTGCGGGTCAAGGACAACTACTGCATGGACAACTACTTGCTCCGCAAAGGACCCGAGAACACAGCGGCGGTCGAGACTTACAAGGCCACCGGTCGGGGCCCCGTCGGCTCCGGCCTCCTCGAGCTCGTCGGCTTCCCCCGTATCGACGATTACTTCGAGAGAGACGAATACTACCGCGAGCGCAAAGCCGCCAACGGCGGCAAAGACCCCTTCTGCCCCGAGGCCCAGCCTCACTTCGAGCTCGACTTCGTCTCCATGTTCGGCACTGCTTTCCAGTGGCATTACCCGGTTCCCAAGGAGGGCAGCTACATCAGCGTCGTGGTCGATCTCGTGCGGCCCATCTCACCCCCCGGCGAGGTCAAGCTGAACAGCGCGGACCCTCTCGTGCAGCCCAACATCAACCTCAATTTCTTCGCCGATGAGCTGGACATCATCGGCATGCGCGAGGGTATCCGCTTCAGTTATGATGTGTTGACTAAGGGAGACGGCTTCAAGGATATTGTCGTCTCCGAGTACCCTTGGGACATGCCTCTCGATGACGACGCTGCCATGCGCTACGCCGTTCTAGACCGGTGTCAAACGGCGTTTCATCCTTGTGGTACTGCGCGCCTTTCCAAGGATATCAGCCAAGGTGTCGTTGATCCGGAGCTCAAGGTCCACGGAGTGAAGAATTTGCGAGTCATCGACGCGTCGGTGATTCCCATTATTCCCGACTGTCGCATTCAAAACTCGGTGTATGCGGTTGCCGAAAAGGGCGCGGACCTTCTGAAGGCTGCTCATAAGGATCTCTTTGGAGCCTAGGTCATCATATAAGGACTCCAGATCAAGTTTGATAGGTGTTCCTTTTGTAATACTAGATCAATCCTAATACTTGATGAACTCTTAATAGATTTTTGTCACCATTTTGCAAATATTTTGAGACTCAATCGTGTGTGTTTGACCTGGTGACTTCAATGCTTAACTTTGTACTGAGGGCATAATTGAAAAAGAAATATGAATGCATCAATCAATTCTGATAGGTAATCCAGGACACATACCCCGTCTCATTCCCTCTCCGTAATGCAATGTCTAAGTGCGGAGTTCAATTACCTTATTTAGACAAAACCTCGGCTGCATGCAAGCTGTTTACACTATTTAGTATTGCTGTATGACCTCACCCCGAAAGCCAGGAAAACAACTACTTAGGTCGATTCCCAGGAACATACTCATCACGCACTCTGGAGAGTTTGAAAAGTAAATGTAACTATTGGGTCAGATAGAAACGGGAAAATGGTGCTCTGCAGCTTCCACCTAATCGCCCTCAAAGACGGCACAACACCCTCAACCCTCCTCTCCGCCCTCCGCAAAGCAGGCATCAAACCCATCGTGCAGGCGCGCGTCTTCCGATGGATGATCTTTCCAACGCAGCTCTCAGCAGGCCACTTACTAGCGCGGAACATCCACTGGGACATGCTCCTCGTGCTCCCAGAGAATTCCCAGATCAACCCATCTATACGTGCAGCTTCCATCGCCGCGGAATGGACAGCGACAGTAGGGACCTCGGCGAAGCTCCTATCCGGCTACGCGCCGCTGAACGCAGAGCTCCTGAACCCCAGAGTCCCCGTGGCTCCAGCAAATCTGGACCTCGAGGCCGCGGCGCGCGCCGACTCGTCACAGAACCTCGAGTTAACCCCCGAGCTGGCCGAGTTCATCGGCTCGCTGCCGGCGCATCTGCGGTCGCATCCCGTCAGCATGCTGAACTTGCTGTCGTTCAACCCGGGCAAGCAGGCACAGTACGTGAAATATGGTCAGGAGTTCAGCGCGCGCGTCGGTGCGCGGCATGGAGGGCGGGTGAAGATCGTGGGCAAAGTGACGGGTTCTGGGGTGGTAGGGAAAGGAGAAGAAGATGACGCTACGAAGAAGAAGAAGCAGCAGCAGCAGCAGAAAGAGGGCTGGGATGAGATTGCGTTTGTGCATTATCCCACCATTGCGCATTTCGCGTCCATGGCAGGCGATAAGGACTACCAGGACGTGAATCACAAGTACAGATTAGGGGCCTTGAAAGATACCTTCATTATCTGTGTATTAGAGGTTACGGACGACGGAGAGGTTGTAGGCACGGCGAAGAAAGAAAACAACGCGAAGCTGTGAATTGGATCCTAGGAGATAAAAGGACCGCGTCTGGATTGACTAGCAATTACAAGACCTTTCTTGACGCCTACTTCTGAACATCGAGACATGTATGTCTAATTTCTACCTAGTTTAAAATAACAAAGCAGGTATTGAGGCATGGAAGAAGTGACTAGAATAGAGGGCTAAAGGGGTTTGGGAAGGATATGGTCCTGTAAACTACATGTCACGGCACAATATTGTCATATGTATTCCCCAGGATTAAATGCTGAGCTGAAAATGGGGTTGTAATCTACATTTCTACTATAAAACTGCGTGCTCAGCCAAGTGAGAATAGCTGTGCTTTTCAGTACCCCTATTTCCTGATAATGGGTAATGCCCAGCCGGACCTGAGAAGCAAACCATTTCCTAAGGAAAACAATAGTACACTTGATTCACCATCCGGAGTAGCAGTAATAACTTTTGCCTTTCCCATGCATAAACCACACCAACCAATGAGCATCATACACGCGTTGCTCTTAATAAAATTTTGAGAGCGTAGCACCTCCCATTCCGGCGATATCCTTGATAAAGTATCGCCTATGTTTCCGTGAACGGATATTGCCTCTACGTTTCAGCGACACATTTGACACCTAGTGGTAATTGCCGCCCCACCCACCTTGGTGACCTTGTCGTCCGCCGTAGTAGGTTCCGAAACCTTGGTTGCCTCCATAACCACTGTATGGAGTGTTTCCATGACCTTGATTGCTAGATCCACCGAGGCCGTAGCCGCTGGCTCCTGTTTGCCCATGAAGGTTTTGGGATAGGTGACTCGGGTAACCGCTATAACCACCCATACCCTGCTGGGTGGACTGAGGCGGCGGTAGACCAGATGCGGCAGGGGTGGCGTTAGTGGAGCCCGGGCGTGCTGCGGAAGCAAGGGAAGGGCTGGGACCACCAGCAGCCTTGGAGTCTCCGTAAGGCTTCAAATCATCGTTTCCACTACCGGAAGCCGCAGTAGGCGCATTGGTAGTGTTGAACGCTTGGCCACCTTGCGTAGGAAAGCCAGTGCCTCGTCCATAAGAGTCGTGGACGCCGCCGAATCCAGCGCTGCCGAGCGAACCAGGTGCCCCTGACTGTTGGTTCGCGCCGCTACGACCAAAATCATTCATGCCAGAAGCCAAGCCGGTCTCACGGCTACCAACGGAGGACTGTCCAAAGCCAGCTGTAGCCGCTGTAGTACCATGATCGAAGGGACCTTGGGGAGACATTCCATACTGATGATGAGCCTGACCATAGACACCACCCTTGCCATAGGGAGCTCCGCCATACCCGCCTTGACCGTACCCACCGTAGGGTTGGTTCATATACTGGGCGTAATAGGGACTCGAGTAGTAAGGATGCTGGTAAGGGTAAGAGGGTTGTTGCTGATGTATGTTAGATTGAGGTTGACCGCCCTGACTAGCAGTCTGCTGCTGATTCTGCCCCACAGGGTTCGGCGTGTTGTGCCCGCTATTGTGGGCATCGGCAGCGGCAGTACCAGGATAACGGGATTGCTGAGCACCGCTCTGGGGATACTGGCTGAGGTTATCACTTTGAGAGGTATTGTAGGCGGCGAATGGGCGATTGGTGGCGTTGGGTTCGCCATGGTTCTGTCCGCCTTGCTGCTGACCATAACCGTAGTATCCACCGTACGTGTTCCGGGTCTGTTGGTCCGCAGTATAGTAGGAAGAATAATCGGTAGGTCCAGAACTGAATGCGGCGCTGGTTTGAGGTCCTGGAGCTTGGGTCGTAGTAGCTGGGTAGCTGTCAAAGCTTGCTGAGGTAGTTGTTGGCTGCTGAGAGAAGGAATCGTAGGGTTTCTGTGAAAAGCCGGCAGGCTCATGACTGCTTGCCGGCGGGAATCGACCGTAAACTTGATTGCTTGATGGCGCTTGTGGTGCTATAAGCTGATTAGATGCGCCCGCTACTTGGAACGGTGGGGACATACGCTGAGCAACTGACGAGGCAGGGCCAGTGGGTGGCGCTACCGGTGTCACTGAGGCAGAGTGAGCTGCACTACTCTTCTGGGACGGAGAATAGGGGAATATACCAGCTGCGCCAGGAGCCTGAGGCTGAGTCGCCGTAGGCTTCTGAGCAGAGGGGAATGGGTCGGGAACTGATGCAGGCTGCGCGATAGGAGGAAGCGAGGCTCGAGGAGCTGCTGGCGATTCGGCAGGGGGTTGGGTTCGAGTTTCGGGATCTTCACGGTCGCCGTCGATATCATCCTCAGCTCCACCGAGGCTAAAAGCACCAAACTGCACAGCAGCTCGGTCGACCTCGCGATTTCCAGGCATACGAACTGCCTCTTCTTGTTCTAGAAGACGTCGCTGGTAGCTAGGCATGCGGGCTGCGGGGCGTTCTGTTGCCTTTAAGGCGGTAGCTGCATAGCCGCTGGCGGCTGACCGGCCGGCTTGATGCTGGGCCTGTGATGCAGAAAGAGGCGTGACGGCGGCGGCAGGGTGTGCGGCTTGGCGAGCGTCCCAGGAGTCAGCCGCGGTGCTAGCTGCAGTCGCAGTCGCTGGGGGATGCGATTCGTCAGGGAGCAAATCGAGGTTCACCTTGGTGAGGTCATCCTCAGACGGTGGTAGGGCAACTTCTGGTTCGATGATCTGGACGGTTTCTGTGGGTGCTGGTTGTTCGACAGGCGCCTCGGTGGGTGCCGGCGTCTCTTCAACTTGCGGCTCTGGCTCGGGCTCGGGAACAACAGGTTCAGCGGGAGGTAGAGGTTCGGTAACTTCGGCAGGCTTAGGTACAGGCGCCTCCTTCACCTTAGGCACAGGCTTAGGGGCGGTCGACTGTCTGAGCATGCTTGCCCAGGTCTTTGGAGCGGGAGTTGAGGTGGCGGGCTTTGGGGCAGGTTCAGTCGAGACGGGAGCAGCCGGGACGTTATCATTTGTGGAATCAGTAACAGGGGCAGTCGGGTTAGTCCATTCGGTCGAGTGTGAATCATCGGTGGTAATAGCATTACCCCATGCAGAGGCTTCTTCAGTTGGAACAGACAGCTGGTTATCCTTGACACGGTGACCATTCGTAGTCGCGTGAGCGGTACCGCGACCGCGGCCACCGCGAGCTCTCTCGTTGCCACGGGCGCGCCCACCTCGGCCACCATCCGAGCGACCACCACGGGCAGGCCTGCCGTTACTAGATGATTCGGCGGCACCAGTCGAGGGAGCGTCGGCTTTAGTCTTGGGTCGTGCAGCAGGCTTCTTCGTCTTTGAAACCTCGCCCCATTGAGAGATTGTTCCTGCGATTGTGCTTTAGGTCAGCGGCAGTCTGAAAGGCAAAAAAGAGATGCATAGCTTAAATGACGATGACAGTCATGTAGTGCAGCTAACATAGAAGTGAGGCATGGATAGAAATGGTGTCGAGAGGCAAACGAGGCGAGACACGCACCTTCAGCAATTCGGGTAGCTGTCAGCTCAACATCGCCATCGGTTTCCTTGAGGGCGTACAGAATGTCGGCGTCAGACCAGTCTTCAAATAGTTCCTTGATCATTCCAAGCTTTTCGCCGTACAGCTTTCTCAGCTGAGCGATGTCGCCATCGTCGTCAAAGGCAGCGGATTCCGTGGCAGCAGTCTTGTCACCGTTAGCTCGACGTGCCGTGGTGTTGCGACCGCCAAAGCCTCCCCGACCGCCTCGACCACCGCCCCTACCCCGGGTGGTTGGGTTTTGCGACCTGGATTGTACTTCGGCCATTTCTATGGTGAGGTTGTGTGTAGATGTGGATGAGTGAAGCCCTTCGTAGAGAAGGGAGACAATGGTTGGTGATCAAATCTGAAGTACTAATACACACGTGTGAGCCAAGGGCAGGATTCACACGACGGGATACGACTGGAGAAGAAGCGCGGAAGACGAGAGAAACGGTGTCGCTGACACGAGATCAATGGATCAGGGCTATAAACTTGCAATGCAGACGTTAGCAGAGAGGCCAGTACAGCATTTCGTGATAGCGAGGGAGACGAGACGAGACTTGTCAAGGGAGAGAAGGGCAACGCAAAAAGCAAGGCTGGGCGAGGTCAGCAGGTTTGGATCTCTATCTATCTACTAGTACTGACTTTTCCGAGGACGTGGCGTGACGAGGTTCTGGTTGTAGGACCAACCAATTGTCTGCTGACAACGGCAACCACACGCTTTTCGATGGGATACAAGGTCCTCGGCGACGCGACGCAGCAATCAACGGCGATAATAAAGTGTGCTTCTTCTGTTTTGTGTTATGGTGGTGAAGGTGGAGGAACGACGGTGGCAAGTGCAATCATACCTGCTAAACATAGGAAAGGTATGGTATACACCAGTAAGAGCCTACTACAGGCGGAGCTGGGGGGGCCTTTTTTCGCTTCCAGCGTCAGTTAAGGCTTTGCTGCAAGCGGCACTAAAGAGGAATGGGGCGGTTTGCTGCTGAGGCTGTGGGCTCAGGCAAGGGAGGGCTTGTTTGGGAGGGATGGATGGGTGGATTAGGTGGATGCGCTTGGGGGCAGGTAATTGAAAATCTGGGGCTGGCAGGGGCCGCCAGGGGACTGCTTAACAGCTCGCGACAGGTGAGCGATTCATGTACAGTGTTAGTCAACAAGTACATACCATACCTACTTACCTATTTAAAGATGATGTAGGTTATATTGGAAGGAGTAATGAAAGCAGGCAGGCACTCAATTCCATTATCGCTTTTCCAAGTCCCGGAACAGGTTGTTTGGGGGCTCAATTGTGTTTATTTGATCCGTAGATGGGCGAGTATCCAACCCAATTTGGCTGTGACCTGGTTTGTTTTCAGTCAAAGCTAACAAAACTCTTACCTTCTATTACCTAAACATCCCTTACCGCATATAGTGGTTATACTAGTAATCTCTAAAAATCTATCAATGTCTCAAAAAGCTACCTAGCTAGAATATTTACTACATAACACCTTTTTTATCTAGGTAGTTAGCGTGTACTTGAATATCTATATATCAATTACTACCCAGCACAACAAAGCAATAACGTCTTTTTCTGACTTCAACAACGTTCTTATAATACGATAGTGTACCTAGCTTTAGTGCGTCATATGATGTAATATGATCACAATAGGGCAATTAGCGAGCTATTGTCCTAGCCACAATACATATCATGAGATATCAATTGAACTCCGTTTACTTTGAGTATGGTGTTTTTGCGCCACCAAAAGAACTTGCCCTCTACGTACCTAGTAGTACTGGGGGTACTGGCAGTAGCATGTATCCATGGATGTATGTCATGCATCTCCACCATATGTGGGTCTATATCCAGGTCACGTGCACATTTTGTCCCGCTCAAGCTGTTCGGTAAGGATCGGATGACGGTGGTCTGAGCCGGTGACTCCATCATTTGTCTCCGTAGCACCCCCGATTTCGACCTCGGGCTCGAACTCAATCTCGTCACTACCGGCACAACCGTGACCGTGATCATGGTTGGCCGAACACCGTCTCTCAGCTCGTTGAGGAAAGGGTTTCTGCCGCAGATACACCACCCTCTTCCCCTGAACCAGCGCGAGTCTCAGCAGCTTTTGCAATCAATCACGAGCTCCTTTCGCAAGAACCTCGACAAAGAGCATCCATGGGAATCGAACGAGACAGCCGCGAACGCTCCCCCTGCGGACGCGAGGTTAAGCGCGGCTGAATCGCTCTCTACGACGAACAATCGTCCCACCGATCGACATCTGCGCGCCATTCTCTCCAATCCTCTTTTCGCCCAACCTCGCAATGCCAACGTTGACACGGCTATACCGTTACCCATCCTCACTCCTCGCAGCAACCCTTTCGATGTCTTTGATTCAGCCGTATCAAAAGGACTCATGACTACGCGGCGTGCTGCCGGATTTCTAGCTACAATACGTTCGCAGCTTCTGACTGAATCCCCCAATAATAATGTTCGCCAAAGAATGGGCGCCTCGGGAGCGGGACTCAGGGTGTTGCGATGGCTTCGGGCTTCGGGACAAGAAAACGATCTTCACTTCCTCAGTGACCATGCTCTACTCAAAATTATGGTGTCGTTCTTATATGCCGAAGGTCTGCAAGAGGTTGCCTGGGGCTGGTTAGCACAGCTGGCTGCGCGAGCTACCGAATTAGAGTTCGAGCAAACTCCAGGCAAGGCCAATGCCCGAACATTCTCTAAACTAATGTACGCCATTATAAACGAAAATAGCGAGTCGACTTCGCCGTCCGCAATCAGTCTAGACCGTTCTTATGCAGCACTAGCAAAGGCTAACCAGATGCTGCCTCATGAGAGTTCACTTGTCAACACTGCTTTGAGAAATTCCTGGGCTAGGCTCTCGTGGGCATCAACCGTCGATGCTGTGGGGCGCCCCAAGCCATCTGTAAAGTTATTTGAAAATTTCGTTGATATTGGACGGCCATTGAAGCTTCCCCTCGACTTGGCGCATTTAGATCTCTATCATCCGACCATGCCGACTCATTCCCCTGCAATAGAGTATCTTCGCCTCCGACGGCAAATTGTGGAAGATATATCGAACATGAAACCAGTGTTACAGCAACGAGTCCTCTGCCTAGTATTAGACGCCGCTGAGAGGCTTAATCAAACCGGTCAAACTGCCGAAGCACCCTGGCTGGACCGTCTAAAGAGCGCCATTTATGAAAGACTTAACCTTGGGGTTTTGAATATTCGAATAGGAGACTCTCTGGATTCTACAATTCCAATCCAAAAAGGAATTGGAACTATCTAACGACTAAATCATTCTCGGCGTTAGGGTATAGCATAACTTATCGAGATATCCGCATTGGGCTGGTGTTTAGGTCTATAGGGCCTGCCTATTTCCAGGATCTTACATATACTGCTCTGAAGAACTGCAAGTGCGCGCTTTGGAGCAGCAGGTCGGCTGTAACTAGTCTCAGTACTACGTGCGTGGATCCAAGTTGATAGGATTCTTGTTTCATCTTCCTTGATATATCAACATTGTCAAATTCTCTATCATACACGTGATCATTAGTATACCCTGCCTATCCCTTTTGCTCAGCATCCCCTAGAATACATCCTACTCGAATGTAGGTAGTCATGATCTTTCATAATTGGTGCATATCATTAAGATAAAAGAAACCACATTGATAATGTCAATGTGAAGCGAGCGTAGCTGCATCATCATTCCTCCATCCCGTTCACAACCCGCAACGCCCTCCTAGGTCCAAGCACAACAGAAAAGAAATTGGGCTCCCGCCCGTCGAGCAGTGCCTCCCCTGAATTATCGGTCCCCGTGCTCCAGGTCGCGGTACTTTTCGACCTGTTGACACCACTGCCTTCCGCTGCACCTCCCCTCGCATTGGCGCCATAACTATCATAACCCAAACCCCACGGGCCCCTGTCGCTCGAACGAGACCGGTCGAAGCTTCCGAAGCCAGATCCAGATCCAGGACTGGGCTCGTCGCTGCTGGCCATGAATTTCGGCTCGCCCGGGTGCAGCTGTCCGACCCAGGAGAAATGGTCCCTGTCGTCATCGACGCCGCCGCCGCCGCTCCCACCACTTGAACCGCCGCGAGCGGTATTGGCTTGTTCTTTCTTACGCAGCTTCTCGTTGCCTGCTCCTGCTGCTGCTGCTGCCGCCGGTGCTGCGATGCCGCCGGGCTCGAAGTCATCTTCGCCGTAGCGATTCGCTATCGCCATGTGTCGCTTGTAGGCGCGGACTTGGCGGCGCCAGAGCCAGGCGCAGAAGCCCAAGTAGAGTGCTAGCAGGCCGGCCAGTCCCGCAATGACCCCCGCGGCTATCGTGCCGCCGCGGTGGGCATCGCTGTTGCCCGGTGAGCCTGGGTTGTCGCTCCCGGGATTCGTTACGGTGGCTGTTGACGCCGTGCCGGTAATAGTGAAAACAGGCGGCATGCCCGTCTTGAATGGCCCGTCTGTCGCGGGACCTGAAGCGGGCTGTGTGGCCGTTGCCCCGCCATCTGATGACCCGCCGATCACGGACTGTACGGGACCCGGAACTTGGTATCCGTAGCTGCCGGCTAGGACGGTGTTGTCGGCATTATCGTCGGCTGGATGGTCCGCTGCGTTGAATGAGGATTGCCAGACGAGGTTCGACGCGTCGAAGGCGTGTATGCCTGGTTGTTCACACGGGATGTCCTCGCCGATATACTGCCATATCTTGCGTTAGCAATTGACTCACTTACAGGTGATTTATAAGCATTTCGAGAAGGTGTGAGGACCCTAAAGTAGTATACATGTTTCCAAAGGATCCTTGATAACTGGAAGGGGAATGCAATGACTATGAGCATGGGTTACTTACGCCACCGACAACTACAATCTGTCCGTCGCGGGCTGCACACGAATGTCCTGCTCGAGCGGGCGGTTCGTTACCTGATGTGTCGATCTTGATCCACGTGAATGACGGGATCGTCAGGATCCATACGTCAGTATATTGTACCTATGCGACACAGCAGTCAGTAATTGCTCGAAGTAGTATGAATATTGAAACACTTTGTTGCAAACGTAGCACGTGCGAAAGGACAGAAGAAAAGGGGGGTGTGGCTAGGAAGAAGACAAGCGTACTAACCTGTTCTCCTACTGGTAGCAGGTTCTGTCCACCGTACATATATATGTTGAAAGAGCTTGCATCAGGCGCTGAGAAGACAACAGCGCAGGGATTGACGCGCACTGAGGGCTTCTCGTCACCAGATGTCTCCTGGTGGTACCACTGACTGCTCGCAATATCGTACACGTCGATGGTAGTCATAGATGAGAAAGTGTCTGTCGTGTCGCTGTCGCCGACCACGCCACCACCAAGACCAAGCAAGATTCCACCTGGACCCCAGCCAGGTACATACATGAGGACGCCGTCCGCACGTTCGGCAAACCCGACCTGATTCTGCTCTCCTGCCCACGTGATGTTACGGTACGTGCCACTGTCTGGTGCACCGGAGTTCTGGAATGATTGGACTTGCTTGTTAGAGTAGCCAGGGTGCGTGAATTCGAAGAGACTCTTGAGGTAGACTCGAGGGATTTGGTTCGACCATCCCGGTGTTGTTGCCCAATCGACTCGGCCACCAAAGTACCAGCTCAAACCCAGTTCTGGCACTGACACGCCAGCTCCTTCAGCAGCACGTTGCACGGACTGACCCCCTGCGTCGGAGTATTGGCCAGCTGACGTTTCCGGATTTTGAAATTCGGTCCAGGTAGACGATGCGATATCGTACTGCCACGTTGAGACGGGCAATGGCAAAGTCGATGGAAAGTCGAACTCGCCTCCGTATAGAAACAGATGGTCATAGTCGTTCCAGAGATATCCTAGCGACACGGCTGGTGGGCCGGAAGGTTGCGGCATCCCACTCACAGATGGAGAACTAACATCCCATGATTTTGTCAAATCGACAATGATAAAGTCGTTGGCTATTCCGCGTTAGCTGTAGTGACCATAATGTTGAAACATTCAGAGACGTACTCCATGTGTTGGTGGTTTGATCTGTACTCGTCTTCTTTCGACCACCGTAGTAATAAAACGTACCATTCAGCACAGCGCCTATTGTTATCATTAGCATCTACTTAGTCGATTCTTAACCTGTCTGACACAACTTACTTTGCCCAGCCCACCTCTTACACACGTCCGTTGGGCTATTTGCGCGGTCTTCTAGTACAGATGTAACTATCGGTTCTCGAATTACACCCGCATCCGCGCCGTTCATTTTCACCTTTTTACGGCCGTTATTGTAGCTGATTGCAGGGAGAATGACCGCAATCAGTACAACAATCATAGCAAACCTGTGGAATCCTGCTATTGAAGCAGGCGGCGCGGTCGCGGCAGGCTTGATTTTCGGTCGTTTTTCCGGTAGCAATTTCGACAACCATTGAGACTTTTCCCGGATCGACTCCCCTCCTACAGAGTGTTTTCGCTCCGGTGCCGCTCGCGACTCTCGCCTCGTAGTGGCCTCATCACTTATCTGCTTCTCCTCAAAGTCTTGTGCACCGGTCGTGTATTCGGCGTTCTCTCCATCATTTTCATCTAGACCAATTTCTCGGAACACTGACTTCCTCCCTTTCTGAATTCTACCGCTTCGGGGAATAGCCATGTATCTCGAACCCTCTGCTAACCTGTCGGCAGTAACCTGGGAGTTGAAGCGCGGTCGCTCGTAGCTGGGGCGTTGTTCGCACAGTTCGGAAGTGCTGTGTCGAGGTCGAGTGGGCGTCATAACGAGAAGGGATTGTAAGCGTATGATTGGGTAGCTGTCATTTCTTTGTTCAAGGTTATTTTTCGTACGCTTCGCGCTGCAGCGCGTGATGCAAAATGTAAGATAAGGGTGGCGTGAGATGCATGAGGTCACAGCGGGCTTTTTAATAATTGTATGTTCTGCGAGGCATGTAAATCATTGGCAGGATAATTGATGATCGATCAACGGTTCGATAGTAGCAGTAACCGAGCCTGCATGGAAGACCCAGCAGTAAGTTGGGCAACACCCTTCAATTTTACCGTTGACAACTTTACAACAGGGGGAATGAAGTAGACCCTGGCCCAACTACATCATCGTGCCATACTTATTTAATAGGGAAGTCCTCAGTTCTAAAAACATGTTAGATAATTTGGTATGTCTACCCCAGACCGCTGTGGCAAGAGTTACCTTCTCCGTTAATCCTGTTTTGATTCCAGAGTCGTTCATTGCCATTTTAGGACCACCACTCTGAATTGGCATGATTTGATTGGTTCCCGTCGAAACAGGGACATCTCGAAAATGACGACACGACCCCCTGATCTGGTTTTACGCCCGAAAACAGTAGCAGGCTATGACCTCTCACTTGTAGCCGGTCGGGGCAGAAGCTCCAACCGATCATGCAGCGCATCGGTCTGGCCAAGATATCACAGCTGAATAATAACTACAACGTTCGATCTATTTTCAAAGCAACATACTTCAGAATTTGACAGAAATAGGAATGACGCTACAGCTAGGATTCGCCTCAATCTGCCAGTACTCCTTCAGGGCGTTAGAAGCACTGTTTGATTTCCTCTGGCCTGTGCTGCTCAAGAGTCCAATACAATCGGTCATGATCTAAAGTGAAGTGCTTGTCACAAGTTACATAAGTCATAATGCCTCTCATCATCTCATCAGCAAGTTTAGCAAATGATTAAGTCCCAGCCTGTATTTAACCTTTTTTTTTTTTTTTTTGGTCGCATCGCAATGTCTATGAGATTCAACAAACCCGGTGCACAGGCTCCCCAGCCGTTACAAAGCCGGCAACATTCGCTCTACACGTCCGACTATAATTGTCGAAAGTTTCCTCCGAATACCATGCCACATGCGGTGTCAACACTAAATTGAGACCAGCGGTGTCCGCGGCGAGCAAAACATTGTTGGTCGGTTCCGCCGGTTCCTGGGAGTAAACATCGGTAGCAGCGCCCGCGATCCTCCCTTCCTTAAGCGCCGCTACGAGAGCCTTCTCATCTACGATGCCGCCCCGTGAGACATTAATCAGCACATTGTCTGGCCTCATCATATTGAACTCAGTATCGGAGATGAGATTGAGCGTCTCGGGTGAGCGTGGTAGAACTATGACAAGGACAGTAGATTCCCGGATAACCGTCTCGAACAGGACGCGGCCTTCTTGCGCCAGAGCCCCCTTGCGTCCGGCCACGAGGGTCTTCATACCGAGCGTTTTAGCCATCATCTCGATGTTCCGCCCGATTGCACCGTAGCCGATAATGCCGAGAACCTCATCGCGACAGGTCCGTGGCGGCTTACCATCAGGTCCATTCATCGTGCTTTGCTGCGAGCCTTCAGTAGCCCATTCGCCGGCGCGCGTAAGCGAATGCGTCAGCATAATGGAGCGGCGCGTATTGAAGTATAGCGCGAGCACGTGTTCTGTGACCGTCGTGACATTACAATGCGGCGTGTTACCTACGACTATGCCGCGTGCTCGACACGCTGCCAGGTCCACGGCGTCTGTGCCAGAAGCGATTACCGATATCACTACATCAATTTTGCAGTTAGTAGATGCGTGATATACGCTAAACTATTCTTGCGAATGGGTCCTCATGGCCGCTAGTACCAGAGCAATTCGGGACAGCTAGTAGGTAGTCATACTCTTCAGTTGTGGGGTTACCTCTGAGCTCAGAATCTCGGCTGTCATCGGCAAGATAGTCATAATCACGACATCGGCATCCCGAACCCTCTCGGCCACCTGGTCCGGTCTCGTGCGCTCGTAATTCCGGAATTCGCACGTGTGAGGTGCCGGGAGAGTGAAATTAGGCAACGGACAGAAAAACGTCTCTAATGCGACGATGACCCAGTGAGTTTTTGACTTGGTCATCTTGGGAGGGCCGGTCGGTCGGTAAAGGGGTGAGCTGTAACTCTCAAATATTAATGATGGTTCAGTTCAGCCTTAAGGTAGCGCAAGGTATATTTAAGACAAAGATTTCGAAAATTACCCAGGTAAAGAGTGAGATCCCGTGGAATATGTCTTTATTCCGGGACCGGGCTTACGATATGTCTTGGAAGGGCGCATTCGCGTTGGACCCAGAAGTCCCCACATAGTCAATCAATTATATCAATCTAATTGTCAAGTTTCAAGGTGCTTGAGAAACACAACAGACGCTCTCATGTTCAAGTCCTAACTCGGTTCCTGGGGGTCTTATCTTCATAGTAAATCTAATGTTTTAATGGCTTGCTCTATGTTGGGTCGTTCCGTTCATGACTTATTGGTCCAGCCAGCCAAGGAAACTAGTCCCGGTCATTATTTGCTCTAGGAAGTATCCTATGTCTCGGGTTTTCTGTTCCAGGTGCCTGAAACATTTCTCATATGTCTTCTTACCTGCAAGACCCTTATAAGAAACCCTTAATAATGACATTATAATAAATATAAATAGGTGCACAGAGAAATAAGGTCGGCTGTCCCTAGGCCAACTAGCAGCTTTAAATACTCTTAATACCTACTTAAACTTGAGACCGACAGCCACTAGTGGCTTAAGCACAGCCACCAGCCACATAGTCCACACCCCCCTTATGGGCGCATATCAGGATCAACACACAGAGCAAGACAAGAGATGAGATAGGCCAAAAAAATGCCAAAGTTAAGGGTCTGGCCGGGGATTGAACCCGGGACCTCTCGCATGCCGCGGTTAGAACCACGATCCCAAGGAATTCCATGGGACTTAGGGTGTTCCCTAAGCGAGAATCATACCACTAGACCACCAGACCAAAGAAACAACAGGTTATTCACCTGTGGACGACAACGACAGGACTCGAACCTGTGACCCCGAAGGGATATGATGGAACTATTAGGTCAAGGACTCTAATTCTAGTCATACGCTTTAACCACTCAGCCACGTTGCCGGAAGATGCGAGTTCAAAGCCGGAATGGGTTCAAGAACGGCCTCGTTTGCGCTTTACGGGGCAGTGGGCCGGGTGGAGCTAAGTGGGTTAGTTTTGTTGTGCAGGGGCCAAAAAGGTGGGGAAGCGGCAAAGGGCAGGTACCTGAAATATATACCAAGAGTTCAAGTGTAAATAAAATCAACATCGATTAATCTAAGTTCTTATGTTTATTCATAGATTATTTGGTTTAAGAATCTAGTGTCTTTCATTAAGATATTTTAGAGAAGGTTAGATAGCGAAGGTAGAAATAGGCTAAATAAGATATTGAAGCGGTGTAGTAGGTACCTAAGGAAAAGGGTGACTCAGCCGCTGGATGGCTAAGCGAGAGAGTTTAGAGAAATAGGGGTAACAGACGTCAAGAAGGGAGACATGACAGATAAGACACATATGCACAGACACTTTTAACATGAATCGAAAGGGTTCACGTTGATCGCTAAGTCCCTCATTTTGCATACGTGATTTATATGTTTCAAGGCCACAGGAAGTGTAGCTAGAGCTTATCCGCTGGGTTTAAGTTTAGAGTTGTCAGGTTGTTTGGTATCCAGAGTGAAGTTAGGTCACCCGTAGGTCACTGGTAAGTAAAATTATAGGGTAGGGACTCAATGTTATTGATTCCTAGGGCTCCTCTAACTAGATCTAAGGGGGGAACCCAACTATTATATACATGAAATAAAGCTATGGCCACCCTGCTAGGTCCCTTCTTACTCGATGTGACCCTAGACCCTAACAAGAGTGCATGTTCAATATCTAATACCTACAAGATCAATTGATCAAATTTTACATGATGTAGCCTACGCAGTCACATAGTAGGTAGATAGAAAGGGGTCAGTAGCTACGAAGGTGTATTGATCAAATGGCCTCTGGCCTTTCCAACAGGTTGTTAGGAGGGATAGCCTGAGTGTATAGACGAAGCCTAATAGGTATTATACACGATGGTGTCACCTATGCACCTGACAGTGTCTCAACATGTTATATTGTTTTAAATCACTATTCAGGGTTTCCCCTTCCCGCATCAACCCGTCGACTTCTTCCTAGCAGATCATGACATGCTCTTCAGTTACCCTTCGCAGTCAAGCGAGTCTCACACAACTGGAGTTCACCGTAATACTTCTTGTACTCCGGGACAGCAGCAAAGGCTTGTATGTATGCAGTCAGATTGGGAAGCTCCTTGCGTGTCTCAACATCAAGAAAGTACTGGAAGGCGGAGTACAAGACGCTGGTAACCATGAGATCGGCCATTGTCAGCTTATCTCCGACAAGGTGCTTCTTGCCGCCCTGTAGGACCGTTTCAAGGTACTTGGCGTTTCGCAACAAGGCGTTGACGTGGAAATCAAAAGCCTGTTCATTCACAGGGTAGTATTTGACTGTCCGTACGAGAAATTAGTTCCTAGTAATCCATGGGGAGGGACTGGCCAAATAATGATTATGGATTAGTATCACTTACAGACCACCATAGCAAGTGGCATGAAGCAGTTGGTAAACAACTCGCCCTCAGCGTAGGTTGACCACTGCGTAATGAGGGCTCGTGTCTTTTCATCTGTGAAACAGAAAGAGTTAGTCCTATTGGCGCTTACAGGGGATTGAGTTGCATGCCTTCACCAAGAAGCTGACCAGCTTTCGGGCCGGCCTGCGCTATGTAGGAAGCGATGGCAATGCTCTCAGTCAGGCAAAACCCGTCGGCACTCTCAAACGCGGGGACCTTGCCAAGTGGAAATTTAGCCAAGAACTCCGGGGTTCTGTTGGTCTCCCGCATTGTGAATGCCGGGATATCTATCTCTAGACCATTGATATCGGCCACTATCAACGCCTAGTCGTATCATTAGCACACGTTCATGTGAGGAGAACAAGTAAATTAGTGTCTTTCTTACCCGATTGACGCGAGGGTTGTTAGCGTATGTCCAGATTGTGCCAAAGGGAGCCATGTTGAAAGTTCGTGAAGTTTTGACGTTGGCGATTAGTTCAGTTAGAATTTCCTAAAAGGTCTTAGAAAGATGTTGTAAGTATGAGATAACTATGTTGCAATCGTGAGTGGTGTGGACTAGACTAGGAGACAGGATTTGAAGGTCGGGGTACTTGCCTTTTAAAGTAGCTTCTCAACAGTGAGTAGTCTATAGATTATAATATTGCCGATATCCGATTTGTCAGCTGCTACCCTCACGTAAATTTATGTACTCTCACGTCAAGCGTGGCAGTAGGACTTGCCGCAGCCCAATTCTCCGACCGAGAAATTGTCAAAGTGGCTAGATGAACGGCTCCAATACTAGACAAGCGAGACCCATCCTCCCCACCAAGCTGGTAGTTCCGACTAGCAGCCGGACTTGTTCTATGCAGTTAGTGGTACTCCGGCACTGAAGATTCTTAATAATTTTTCTTGACGCTTGAATATTAGGTTCCCTCTGTCTCGCTGTGCTAAAGCACTATAGCTAACTTCGACATACGCCCTACCCTACTAGACAATATGCTATGCCGGGACAGGGGTGTAGAGGAGGCAGTACAAATATATAAATAGCTACATACCGTCTACTTTCTCTCGTGATGCACATAATTACACTTCAAACAGAACTTTCTCCTTTAACTCCGCCCAGGTCCCTGCAATGCAACGTTATTAGGTCTCTGATGTAAATCTTCGTTGTTTTATTTTCCCGTCTTCTTACCTACATTGACACTGATTATACATCCCTTGTATCCCACTGCAACGATAGAAGTCCGTAAGGGATCGGAGCTAAAGCTAGACAGAGCCGCAAACAAGGGGTCCTTCTTATCAAGACAGCCCTACCCACTCACCTAAATGCTAACTTACATCTATGCCGAAACAGACAGCGAAACTACTCTTCGAGGTCATATAAACGTGCTACCGTGTACTTATGTTCTTCTTATTCCGAAAGTTGTTGTTTCGTCTTGCATATTGTGCTCTCTCTAGGTTTGCGGTATAACAACTTGTCCGTATTTGTAAGCTGAATGAGACACGGATGGTTTGAGCTCACCTCACCGCTCTCTGGTTCGCTGTAAGAGAGCCGCCAGTGCCTATGCCTATCGGAACACTATTACCAATCAGGGGCATACAGATCGGCACCGGGATCATCGATATCCCTACTCAGGACTTGGCGCTAATGGGCATTATGGGTTGTAGGGGCCGAGATCAAGTGTCACGGAATTCCGGGAATTATGGGGATATGCCCCGGGATACCGATCACTTTTTTCGGCAGGATCAGTCGCCATGAATGATGTAAGTGTTTCAAGCAAGGATGGAGTAAATACGGCCCAACAATATCCCGGCCGTACACAACTTGATGTCCTGTGTAATTCATCAATGATCCTATGAGAAAATTCAATACATTCAGATGTAGTGGCCTCTGTACTGAGTCAAGCATAGAATTGCCTCCAACACTAATAGCCTAGACCATGCAGCACTGACAGGGTGAGGAACTAGCCTAGTCTACATTGAAACTAATTAGTTTTCGCTAATCTCTGTATCGTCTCTATCTTATCCTGGCGGAGATCTGCCAATCATTTTCCATTACACATTGTAGGAGGCAGGGTAGGCAAAGGACGTGGCTGCAAACAGCCGCGTTGTGATCGCAATTACCGCTCGCCGAACAAATCGAAGATTAAAAAATGACAGTTATCGAGATTGACGTTGTTTCCGACTTCGTCTGTGCTGTACGTGCCTATCGGCTCCCTAGACTAGCTAGGTAAAAACACCTGCATTGACAATGCTCTCAGTGGTGCTACATTGGGAAGCGAAAGTTGGAGAGTGCCATCGCGTTATATCAGAAAGTCTACCCAGGAGGAAAACATGACATCTTCAAGATCAACTGGCGGCCATACTATCTGGGTTACAATAAGTCTGGCTGTAGTGTTGAGAAGAGCGAGCTTGCCAAGATCAAGTTAGCGGACTGGAGCGAAGAAAAGAAAGTTACTGCAACGAAGCGTGTAGAACAAGCCGGACGTGCCGTGGGAATTTATTTTAAGGACGGCGGCAAGATCGGGCCTCATACGAGAGATGCGCACCGCCTAGTGTATCCCAGTCGGGGAAAATCACCGGAGCTCACGAATGCGCTCGTTGAAAAGATATTCGAGGCCTACCATGAGCTTGAGAAAGACATCTCGTCGTTCGATGTGCTACGGGACATTGCGCTGCAAGCTGGCTTTGAGAAATGCGAGATAGACGAGTGGCTGTCTTCCAATACCGCCGCTGGCAGTGTTGATGAAGAAGCTAAAGTATTCCGCGAGGAAGTCACAGGTTCCGGTGTCCCATGTTACATTATGCAGGATATTTATCGTCTTGACGGCGCTCAGGATGCAGACGATTTCATGGAGATTTTCGTCAGGCTGAAGGAAGGCAAACAAGCCTCTGACTAGATTATCTCAGTAACACAGAATAAAACGGGTCCTGGCATTGACGTTCTTCTGATAATGATATCTAACCCCTCCCTTTCCTCCCTAAAATACAGTGCCCAAGTATCTAGATACTCAATATAGCCTGAATTTTTTATTATTCTCGCCTAAACTTCAGTACAGGATCAGCTTCGCTGGCGGCAAGCTGAACTCGCATACCCTTCGCGGCGTGCTCGACTCTTTCAGCAGTCTCAGGCTGATCAATGTGAACCCCCACTAACTCGTCATCTAGTCCGTGGAATAGAAGAGCGAGCGCCGAACTTTTGAATAACGGGTGCTTCATGTTGACGAAGATCGCGAAGGCCAACAGCAAAGAGGTAATAAGAACGGTTGCCGCAGGAAGAATCGTCCAGGGCCAACGGACATGAATGTAAATCTCTCTGGCGTGTGCAATGCCGCGGAGCATGGTCGCATTCTTGTTATCTCCTGGATTTGTTGACCTTATTTGATTTGAAAGCGTTGTAGCTAAATTGACTGTAAGGTTCTGGAAGTCCGCTGTATAAAGGTAGTTTGCCAGGTCGATCGTGTTAACTTGCGGTGAGTACGGTGCCACGTTAATCACCGCCTGAGGTAGTAATTTAACTAGATAGCCCATTAGATATTGGACCAATGTTGAATCTACTGTGAAATTCATGCCGGGTGATGATGATGATGAGAAAGTAGTGCAGCTGCAACCACTTCCGATATCGTATGCAATTTCTTGTAATTCTTCGACATCGATCGATCCATATGAGAGCTTCCTGGGAATAGCGGTGACATTTCGAAAGGTTTGAGAGCACCAGTAGAAACGAGCGAAGTAAGACTCGGTCACAGGTGGCTCGGGATATGCGAACCCAATGCCCGGAACTCTGTTTCGGTACAAGTCATAGTTGGTAACTTTGACCGCACTGAAGACGCCGCTTCTATTTTGACGTTGAGTGGAATCGAACCATGATCGGAAGGACTCGACCCTGAGATACTGAGATTTGCCAAGGTCACCAAAAGTTACATTCCTTGCAATCGTGGATCCCTTTCCGTCAGGAAATGTGTAGGTGCAGTTAAACAAGGGATTGTCTGGATCGTCGCAGCTCATATCGATTTCGCTAGTCAGATTCTGATATGCGCTGCAGATACCAAGTGTTGTGAAATCTTCCCATGTACAATAATCTGAAGGGCAATCGAAGTAGGGTTCGAAAACTGCACCTGAGATACCATCGATTATCGAAGATTGTAGGCGGAATAGGTCTATGCTAGGTTCAAGTTTCCAAACTGCCAAACTTCTAGTCAGCATGTGTTTGTAGAAAACAACCATACGCCATCAGAAACATACCGGTATTTCCAGGTACAAAAGCTTTGGACAGATATTCGGTAGCAATCCCGATCTCCGCCGAGACGTTAGCTAGGGCCGACGTTCTCTCCGGAAAATCTAGAATCTGCTGAGCACTTGGCTCAAAGCCGAGGCCGACAACTGTGACTAAGGCTAGTGAGACTGGTAGCAAAGTACGCATCTTGAAACTACTAATGAGGAGCATGAATGAGCCCCAAGGACCACGACTAGCATCATCCATGACCTGGAACTGGTCAAGTGGCCTTGGTCGAGATGTGAAATGTTTCCACTTCAGCTGGCTCAGGCACGATGCGACAGGAACCATCATGCTAGTTTTAGCGATAGTAGTGAGAACTGCGATAAGGGAATTGGGCTGAATTGGTAAAGGCCAAGATTGGAGCTGTATGTACGCAGATGTGATCACCGGCGTAGTGGCATCCGATCTCTAGATGACGGATTCGTATTGAATAGGCATATGCACGGGATACTGATGGTACCTTAAAGAAACCCTCTCATTTCCCGTCAACCTAAACGTTATCCAATCATTGCTCCCTCAGACACATCAGACAATCAGGATTGATTCCAGATAGCCGTCCCGTGCAGCGGAGCTTTTCACGATGTGAATGGTGTTTTCACTATGAATTTGCGCTCCCAAAAGCATGACTAAAACAAGGAGAAGGACAAACTCATCTCATACCAAGCCCTGACCCATTATCTTCGACAAGAATAACGCAAAAGTCCGCTCTTAGACGATACTATAGCGCCTATACCGAGGTTCCTGTTTGAGGTAGACCAGACACATACACCATCGCTAGCATTATGAGTAGGTATGCATGCTCCAAAGCCTCGCCGCGTGGAACAATCAAGATCAAAGGTGCTTTCTTACTTCCTTTTTCAGACCGACTGGCTAACTCAGCATGGACAACATACTGTGCAAGAGAAGATGATATTAAATCTGCCTGTCGATAGATATAACCTGTATTCTCCCTCCTGCTCAATTGTCATTGTCAGTCTCTTGAAAGTAATTGAGGTTCCAATCATTATTGAGCAGGAGGCGGTGCGTTTTCGCATCCCGCTCGTCTTCTCAAACAATTTAAAAAAAAAACTAAAAAGAAACTTCGAGTATAGTTGGAATGCGGCTACTCTCGAGATATAGCATCATCAAAGAACAAGCAAGTTACGAGAAAAAGAGATTCGCCGCAATCGTCTTGAGCTACCCATACATACCAACAACACCCTATTAATTATCTCAAGACTCACGATCGATGCATGAGAATAAATACAAAGTTCCCCTTAACCGCCGCACGGCCGAGGGTAAATTCGGCCTCAATTAGTAGATAGAGTAAAGTCACAGTACATTCGACGAGATTCGGCTTATATATACGCCTTGCAGCATTCGAAGCGCACACCGGCATACGTTCTTGTTATTACCGCGCCGCACCGGCTTCATCGGGCATGAAGGATCGAGGTGAGTAAATCGCCAACACGTTGGGGGATTTCATGCCACGAGGGAGCACTTAGTCTCTCACAAAATATACTGAATAACCATAGATCTAGCTGTCGTTGATTTGATCGGGCGCTCCCGACCTGAATTTCGCATCTCTGGCAGCCGAATCTGTGCATTTCCCGCGTACTGTAGTCTTATCCTGCTGTTCCCATAACGTAAGGAATCAGGTGATTGTGAGAACGTACATTAGGAAGCAAGAAGGCTGCTGTCATCGTATCAAAAGGCGGTCGTTACGTACAGCTTATGATCCAGGCAATGCGATCTCGCACCAACGATTAGTGAATTCAGAATCAATCAGGGTATCTCAATGCATATTATTCCGCATAGCGGCTTCATTACAGATATTCAGAGTTGATTAGTTCTTTATACGTTCGTCGATATACAAAGCCGCTTCTCCTTCGTACAGCTCAGTCAATCTTATGTCGTAACCTCCTTTGCGGCATCGTGCTGTCGACCATGCCGAATGACCAACCGAGAAACGGATGTGAAGGTTACAAGGTGCGAATCCTGTAGTGGTTGTACATGCTATTGGAGATGGTTTGTCTCAAATACCTCGGGGAGATTCGCCTTACCAAGTCTATATATCCCAGTTCCTTTCTAAAAACCGTATACACATACACACACACTTGACCTTCCAGCCCCCAGCCTTCTATCGAATGGGGTATCTTTTTATATAATGGGTGAATTCGTGATATTACAAGAGACACGTCTGTTCCATGTCCTGAGACGCAGGTTTCAGGTGATTTAAAGATGTTTGTACTCCTTTAGATGGGCCGAAGTGTTGCCCTTGGCTTACTCGTCGACTAGTACAGGTTGTGGTTTCGGCCTCGGAGTCACAGTCCAACGCACTAAGCTGCGCAGGCTCCCTTTCAAGAAGCCCTCTATCTCCTCCTCGGGGACGACGATGGCGCGGGCGCGTGTTTCATCTTCGGGACGGAGCTCAAAGCGACGCATCCGCATGCTGATACGGGGGTCCAAGACTACGGGACTCGTCCATATCTTCTCGGCCGGTGGGGTAGATGGAGCGTTCTCTTTCTCCGCTTCAGGGTCTTTCTTGGCCTCTTTCCATACGGACTTTGGCCAGTCCTTCTCTTCCCAAGCTAAAGCAGTCGCTTGCTCGGGTTCAGAGTCTGCGGAATCGGGGTTGGTCTCTTCACGGTATTCGCGTGCCGTCGCGAGACAGACGGCGGCCACCTCACGGCCAATGTCGTCAGCCAGATGCCGCCGGTTCAGGAAGCGGCCGAGCCGGGTAAAGGTGTTTGTGAAGCCGAGTATGTGAGGGAATTGCAGCGGGGTGGAGGGAGAAAACTCGGCGGGGATGAGCATGGGAAGGGATGATGTCGGATAGTCAGCTGGCGTGTTGTAGGGCGGGGGCTGTGGGGGTCGCTCAGACTTCTTCTCTTCTTCGGGTTTTGTTTCTTCGGGATTCTCCTTCTTCGCTTCGGCTTCTGTGGCTCCCTCCTTTGGTGTCTCTCCTGTTGTTGATTCGACGATGGCAGGCTCTGGCGTTGGTGTGACGGGCGCTGTCAGGGGTCCGAGCCAGCCCTCGTGGAGACCTCGCACGTATTCCTTCCACGTGTGTCGGCCGATGACGATGTCACCTCGCATGCCGGTGTACTCGGGGGTGCCGTTGCGCCGCCTCACCTCGTTGACGACCTCGTCCTGTGTCTGGGCACCCCCGGCGGCGGCGGCAGCGGGGTCGCGGGCCCTCCGTATGCGCTCGGCGACGGCAGCGCGCACATCGCCCTCCTTGCGGCCCTGGACGAACTCCCAGTCCAGGCCGGAGGCGGCCAGCACGGGCTTGACGTACTCGGTGTAGTGGTCCTGGGCGGGGCGCAGGCCGTCGGTGGGCGGGCTCTCGAGATAGATGGTCAGCTTGCGCGGCATCTCGGTGGGCGAGGCCAGCGGCTCCTTGGCGAGGTGTGACACGGCCTTGGCCCATCTTGCCGTTGCCCGCTTCTTCTCCCGCTTGTCGTAGATGATGGCGGCTGACAGCGATCCAACCAGCGTCCAGAAGATCATCCAGTTGCGCGACGGCAGCTTCTTGGGCAGGTTCGGGAGACCCATCATCCGCAGCGGGTTTGTCGTTGGCGGTCTGTACGCAGATTCCGCCGACAGAGGAGGCTTTGTGTCAGCCATGTTTGCAGTGTGGCCCTGGATGCCACTAATTGGTCGATTAAAAATTGTTAGTTTAAGACAACGACGAGGGTGGCGGGACGGTGTCGCCGTCACGATCCCGATTTTTGTCGTATCGTTTGACTTCGGTCGCTGGCGGGTTGGAAATTTCTAGGATTCCGAGTCTCTTTATCGCCCAGCAGCAAGCCTCCAAGCTTGCACAGGGCTCCTTATCGATTACCAGTCACCAGGTACGTATCGAGTATGTACCTAGGTACTCAGGTATTACCCCACTATGATCGATTTCTCAACCACGCCTCAGGCGTGAGTACTCCATGTAATGCAGGTAGTGTTCTCACATTGTCATTTGTACCTTCTCCAGATTGATCATGAATTACTTTCAATACCGAGGCAGGTCCTAACCAGTATAAACCCGCTTTGATTTTACACAGTTCCCTTTGTAAGGATTGTCTCGCCATTCCCTAAATAATCAACTATACTTCCCAGATCTACATCAGACATAACAATTGCCTCTTCCGGTCTCCGTATCTAAACATCTAGATATTACTGCTTTCCTGTCACGCAGCTACCAAATACCTGCATGGCACCATCTTTTCAATCATTTATCGTTCATCATAACATCCAACCATTCCATTGTATTCAAGCTTTGCTGTGAGTAAGGTATAGGAAGGACAACCGGAAGGCGGGGATTTAAAATAATGGTTTGTCTCGAGAAGGGCCAGTTGGGCTCTCATTCGGCTACTTACCATTTCGGTCATCCCAACTTCCCACATCGTGGTGGGATATTGCGGTCGTGATCACCAACTCTCAAGGTTGCGATGATGACGACGGAGGAGGTAATGAGGGAAAGTGTCGAGGCAATGTCTTCAGGTTCAAGTAGCGAGCACCCGGATGGCCAAGAGCGCGCGACATGTGCCGCCTGAACGGGTCGATAATCGTGCTAACGGCGGCTACCATCAAGGTTCGCACGCGCGCAACGACTACAACGGACTTATTTAACGCCTCGCCTCGGCGTGCCAGGATATCTTCAATATTCCATCTCGCGCAACTCGGTATTTTACATGGTTTATTTTACCCTTGAAGCGTGTGGCACCATTATTCCGAGCTCTTGGCCTCTTTGACCTGCATCCCGCTTCGACGCCTGACCAGCTTCAACTAGCTTCTACAGCCTCTCAATATATCCTCCGCAGACCCCTACCATTCCAACTGTGTTGGGTGGTGGCGACAGATCGCAAGGACTCGACATTGAGATGTGACACACAGACATCGTTCAGAAGACAGATATTATAACTCCCGTGGTTTAGCATAGGCCCACAGTTTCGATAGACCATCAGAGTTATAGCATTTACGAACGTGCTCTTTCTGAAACTTTTCACAGCGTGTTGGTGGACAAGAGACAGAAGTGCTTCAGGATGGAGTTTTCAAACCGAGTCATACAGGCCCTACCAAACGAAATTGTCTTGCGCATTGTTGAGTATATGGATGGCGCGACACGCAGCTGTTTCATGGCCACAAGCAAGGTAACTACCATATCTTCGATGCACGCCGACTTATTCTCCTCACTGCCCTACAAGATTCATGTCAGCGACGAAAGCGATTCTAACTTTGGAATAGGGCGTATCTGCGCTCATGAAGTACCATGAGACCTCTATTTGCAAGAACTGCATCGCCACATTTATACTGTCTCCCTTAGGAGACGTGCTTTCTTCGTCGACTGACGAACGTCATATATTGCCAAGGAATACGTTCTCGATGCTTCGTGAACTCGAACTTCGCGACAGAAGAATCAACCACATCCTACAAGACTGCGCAAACCGTTTCTACTTCTTTTCGCCTCTATATTTCCCTCCTTTAACACCCATTGAGCAAGCTCGCTTAGCACTCATATTAAAGCGAGCTATGCACCAATGTGACCGCATTGTAGATATTGCGGCCGGTGAACCACCGACTCCGCCCGAGTATTATCGCTGCGTCTCAGAGGGGCCATATGAGTTGCCATCTGCTCTGCTTTCTCCTGGTGATAAGATCAGCATGCACAATCCGTTGGCAAATCCAAGAGCTCGACCAAAACAGATTGAATACATCCAATCGCTCCCGTTGGAAGACCTTATGGGACTTTACATCCTGCTTCTTACGGTCGAGTGCTGCAAGCTGTCATGTCCTTATCCCTTTACTTGGAGTGCTAACGAATGGATGACGATTATGAACGAGTGCGTTCTGCGGCATGGCTCATGGTTCCTGTGGAGATTTCTTCCCGGAGATGGATACGCGTCGGAATGGTCGACTAATATGATGGCAGTCTGCCACGTCGAACTGGAGCAGTGGGAGTTGGGGGCCATTAGCGAACCAGCTGGGCTCAAGATGACATTAATAGGCCGCCTCAGGGATCTTCTGGGCGGAGGAAACGGAGAGACTTTCTTTAAGAGAATATACCTCACGATCAACAAGATCCTACTTAATGGTGAGGAGAAAGACAAGTGTGTCAAGGCTTAGCAAATGTATCATCAATTCGAGGGTAGAGGGGGGTTGAGGGGGCGGAGTGCATTGCTGGGATGATAGCAAGTGTTTGTTTGCTTTTTACATTTTCGTTGTCGGGACTGGACTGGACTGGACTGGGACAGAATAGCGCAGGATAGGATGGAAGGGCACGATTGGGTTGGTGTTCCTTGGTGACGGTGCTAGACGGTGAGGGCGGAGAAATATATTTCTTCTAGCTTTTACATCTTACGCTTTTCTCTATAACACAGATGTTATCATTTTTTCTATATCTCTATCGCAAGTGTTTCGAGCGGATCCCGCTTTCAAGTTCTAGACTGAAGGGGCATGGAGGGTACAGCCACTTAGTGGCTGACCGGGATACCAAGATTATCAGGAGCAACACTGGCAACAGTCATGCGCATGTTTTCGTAACTTGAATTGAACTGAATAGTGTTTATACTGATCAAAAAAATCTCTAAGTGCAGGTGAATAATTCGTTCGAAGGCCACAGGAAGTATAGGTTGGGCCTGTCTGCCGAAGGCCTGGGCTCTGATAGGGGGGTTTACTCCAATACCGAGGTGTCCATGCTTCTAGGATTAGGTCATCACAAGTAGTCTAGTATGATCTAAGTCGTGAGCTCTCCTCTCAAGCTTTCATCTTATCCGTATCAACTTGGATGGTACAGTGTGCCTATCCCTCAGCGAATACAAGAATGAAATAAAGGTTATTCTGGCATTGAGTCCATAGATTCGGTAATTACATGGCCGGTACGGGGTAGGTTTTCTAGAGCCCTGCAGATTTTTTATTTATCGAGCTCTCGATTGATACTTGGTATAGAAGCGCCCGCCATAGGTGCCAGCTGAGATTGTTCCAACTGCTCAATGCTAGATAGGTTAGCCGACTGCCCCTCACGCTGCAACAACAACTAACGGTGTAGAACAGGTGTATTTGTAAGTGCCATAGGGCTCGGCTGGCACTGTTTTTTTTTTTTTTTTCTTTGCCTCATTATAAGGCTGATCCGTTGTCACTCCAGGACTGCTGAAGATGAGTCATTCCACAGCTACCGGCATGGATGTTCTGCAGGCTGAGCTGGAACCTACCCAGGTAGGTATTGACTTCTGTGGGTAAGCAGAGTTGCATATGCGGCACCCCTCAAATCATGGGATGTCATTAGTTGGCGCTTCATACCTGTGACGAATTAGACGCGATCAAGTCGCCGCAGTAATGCAACCCCCTCCTCCCAAACCCTTAAAGGTAAGTTGTCTCCCACAGATTATTTATGTTGTGGTTTCCTGGACTTTCACTCAATAATTTCATCTGTGTTCTACAGAGTATCTGATACTATTTTGTCAACATGCAAGTGCATCAGGGGTCGAGCAACGGCGCTGAACCAAGAGAAAAGGATTGGGATGAGGTTAAAGCGGACATCGCAAAGCTTGTCGAGGCCATC
The DNA here is from genome assembly GCA_022593225.1 of Xylaria sp. FL0064. Classification (NCBI taxonomy): domain Eukaryota; kingdom Fungi; phylum Ascomycota; class Sordariomycetes; order Xylariales; family Xylariaceae; genus Xylaria; species Xylaria sp. FL0064. The sequence continues at coordinate 2,090,919 of JAJKLE010000003.1, forward strand.
GACACCCTCGCCTCAAGCAAAGCTGTAAATCCAAAGTTGAAGGAGGTGAGTGGGATAGACCCGTATCGACTGTGAGCAATTTGTAACCTACAGAAGCGAGAATGGAGACGCAGTGAATTTGCGATGCAAATGTTTCGTCCCACTTCGTATGAAGTCTTTGATCACCTTCTGGATGTTTTCCTTTCCATATTTCTTCGTGATCAAATTGGACGGTGTTTATTAGCAGGACAAGAATTTGGAATTATGTCAGGCATGCCCAGTTTCACCGATCAGCTAGAGCTCCGACTCGCGATGAGGATCCAAACACAAAATGGGCCTGGCGGAATACAAAATTTCAGCGCTTCAAAGCTATGTCGAGAGCCAAATCAGCTCAAAGCTCACATCAAGGCAACCGAACAGTGGAAGATACCGGTTCCGCGGCAAGGGGATCCCGACAGATTGTTTTGGAGATGGCCCGCTATTGGAAAATCTAGGGTATACACGGCTTATAAAGATACCTTCCTACGCTGGCAAGACCTGTGTACTGAAGAGAGATGTGAAAACCAACTGGTAAGCATGAGCTCATGAGCTGAAATCCTGGGCTGCAATATACAAGTTGCCTAATACATTAATGCCTAGTGTATTCCTTCGTCAGTTGAACATATTGATTCAGACGAGAGCTTTGGGAATGGTGCCATTGTGTATTACCCCTAATCACCTTTCATTCTCCTGTCCTTTCCTTTTCTCTTTATCTCTCCCTTCCGACGAGTGTAAGCAAACTACTTACACTAGATCAGAGTCTTACAAGTCCCAATTGAGGATTCTATTGTTTCATTCGAGTGGACTGAGACAATTATTGCCCAGGCTGGTTTTTTCATTTACGCTCCTTCGCTTCCCCCAGACTCTTCATATTCTCTCCACTTGGGGATGTTCATTAACTTCCTCGGCATTTTTGCCGGAAAGTGGTCTCCTAGGAACGAACGGATTCAGTTTTTACACAGACATATACTGATCCGGCGTCAGGACCGGGCACCGTTTGTCTTGGTCCAGGTCCACTTTCGTTCCTTTACCGTCTCTGATGTGTTACAAGTCAGTCAAGGCGTATCAGGGAAGAGAGAGGGGCTTGCATGCGAGCGTCAATTAACCGGAATTTCCTCATTAGCTCTTGGCGTAGCTGCTCGTCTGTTCATTGAGAGGCGAATATCTATATTGGGCGTACTCTCGACCCAGATTGAAAGCGTAGACCATGCATGCATCTTACCAACATATCGCGTGACGATACTAAGCGAGAGCGGAACAAAGTTCCCCGCCTTGAATAACAGAGAAGACAATCTTAAATGGTGGAAAGGGTTTGACGGAATTATGGCCTTTCAGACGGCTGTTCTCGCAGCCACAGAAGTCTGGGAAACGGAATGGGCCAACACCTTAGACGCAATCGATGACCGTGTTCAATTCCAACTACATCAGACGATGAACCCTATAAAGATATCCGAATGGATGTTCGATGCAGACTTCGAAAGGTCCAGACTCTATTTCACCTTGCTTCAAGTCCTCCGCATATTCGGGGATTACATACGTACTGTCTCAGACGATCTTGACAGCTTGAGCAACATATTCCTCAACCCGCTTTATGGGTTACCGTTCGAATATCCTACACCTGATGAACTTAGGGATATCAAGGGAAACTGGGAAATGGTAATCCGATTCCAGAAAGACGCAGAGCAAAGGCTGCTTGCGCGACTCTCGTACAAGACGGAGGAAATCAAGAGTCTGAGAGATGGAGTATGGCTTCTATTGACAAACGTGCATGTTGTTTGTCCGGAACTAACAATCTTGACAGCTGTTTAGCGCAACATCACTACGAGAATCCAACCGTTCCGCCACGATGAATCGCTACGTTATAATCTTCACTGTGGTTACAGTTTTATTCCTACCACCAACATTCACATCCGTAAGCCTCTTTCAGAGTACCATAGCATTCACATACTGAAGCTCTGCCAGACTGTTTTCGCTCTAGATTTCTTCAAGAAAGACGATGCCCGCCAGACAACATGGGAATTCAAAGTGACGACCGTGGTCATATCCCTCGCTACCTACATCACCGCGGGCTTATGTGTCTTGGCCGTTAACTGGAAGCACATCAAGGCTAGACTTTATAGTTTGTGGCCCGCAACACATGGGGAGACTGAGATGGGGGACAAAAAGGGGGAGGGTATGGCTGATGTGGAAGTAGAGAGCGCTGGCCAGGAAGGGGTCACGGCTGCGAAGAAGCAGTCCCGATTCGTTAACATGTTTGGGTTAAGATCGCGCCGTCGTAATGCAGGCCTACCTCTCTAACGTACCATACATTATTCTGACGTTGGATAATAGTTCCCATAGCCTTCGCATGATAGAACCAATATTTTCGAAGTCAGTTTCAATCATAAATTCAGTTTATGAGCTACCCAGAAGTGAGAATCACTACGTAGCCGTCTTTCCAAACCATTAACAGAAGGTGGAAGGAGGAAAGGAGCTGTGAGCCGTGAATGTTGATATATAACCTATGTTGGTTTTTAAATCTATTGTAATATTCCAGATTCAGTGAAGGGGGTTACTCTATAATCTATAAAACTTTGTACAACTGTTCTCCATCTGCGGAAAGCCACGGATACATATCACCTATCTGCACCGTCGCTTTTACAGGGATATCCGGCGGCGCGAACGATGCCATATAATTCTGGTGTAAATGGTCGATGGGTGGCGAGCTCCTCGCCAGGTACACATCTGCTGGATATAATACTGGGGATTGAATACTATGATCTGACGTATTCGACATAGACGGAGTGACTATTTCAGGTCCAAAGCCCATGGACTGGGGTAGACGATAGGATTGGGATAACCCAGGGTTGTTCTGAAGAATGTGTGGGCTTGTTTGATCGGGCACGAAAGCTGCTGGTCTTGGAACTTGACAGACTGCGTTATTCCTTGGGCTCGGCAATGAATGAATATTTCTATGGTCACTCGGACTTGCACTTGTCGTTGCATAAGTCGGCTCAATGTCAACATGGGCAGCATGTCCATTGCTGCTATGCGATAAAGTACCTGAGTTTGGAGAAGCGTGATAAATGTATTCGGGGGGCAGCCTAACCATTCCATTCACCGACCGGCTGGAGGACTCTTTACTCGCTGCTAATAGATCCGATTGAGGACTATTATGGGCATTTGAATACCCACTAGGCCGAAAGTTTCCAGGAACAACGGAAGCGGAATTACCCGTCGACGGAGTTATCAGCTCCTGCGCAGAGGATGGTGTGGCATGGGGTACGACATGGCGTGGGACCGTTCCGACGATGTCATGTGTGTTCGGCGTTGTCACAGTTTCTTTCTCGTCGGGCCTACGTCTTATAGGACCAATAGACCAATTGTCTAGGAATAGTTGTTCATCATTGGGGGTTGAAGTAGATTGGTTGAGATTTGCAGTCAGTGGCAGCGTCCAGCTTGTCTCAAAAGTAGGCGAAGATATTGTAGAAACTGGAACCTGTGAATCTGATCGGGCGAGTGAAAATTCACTTCCAGCAGCATTTCCTTCACTGGATACCTCGGGTGTATTTGGTATAGACTCCTGAATCGTTGATAGAGACCAGTCTCTGGGGTATGTGCCTAAGGGAACGGTCTCCTGAATGGGGGCAGTATGGGTACGGTTGCTGCGATCAAGTGTCCAATTCGAAGGGAAAAGAGTACTTTGGTTTATATTCTTTTCTCTTTCCATCATTCAATCTTCATAGAGGATAAAACCTGATAACTATTAGAGACCAGTCGGACTGTATATACCTAAGTTGTAGCAGTAATTGGGGAATAAACCATAATCTGCTGTAACCCTCCTATGGCTCAGCTAGCTAAGCTCATGTCAGCCATTCCGTACAAACCAATCAGATTACGAAGGCTGTACAGCGCTGCGCACTTGTTTGGGCTGAACACTGCTGCATTAGTGTCATGGCGAGGCGATCAATAAGGCAGACAGGGTCCTCTTACAGGCACAAAGCCTCTGGAATCCTAACTTTGTTGATTCTAAGCGCGCCTCACTTTCAATACCTACGCTTCCAAATATCGTATAAAAGAACCTTAGAAACACATTAGTTACGGTTTGAGCAAACGCAGTTCTAGTATTCGACGCGCTATGGCGACCTTGAACCCCCTCTCGACTGACAAGTCCCGCGAGCAACAACGTGAAGCAAGCGCCACGGCTCAATGGCCATTTAACCCGGAATGTTTCGATCCTATCCTGTATGTGGACTCAGGCGTGTTTGAAAAATGCGGATGTGAGTTTACTAATCGGACTGGGAAGCGATTATCAGAATGACGTGGCGAGTGCATTCCAAGAAATCGAGAAGAACCTTTTAGCCCCGAGTACGTCTCTACGTACACTCTGTACGGCGGAGAGTTATGCCAGTGAGTAAGATTCTTGTGCAGCTCTGAGACGCATACTACGCTTCCTTCGTGTTCTCATCCAAGTGCGACCAGATGCACAAGAGCTAGCCCTGGACGACCAAGAGACGAGGACCTTGCTAGCTTCTCGAGTAATTGATATGTCCTTATCCAGGTTGACGCTGTATCCTGATATATTACTAGGGGTCCCGGGATGACCAATTGAAACTTAAAATATTGTTTGTGCAGCCTTTCAGTGTCTATTTACGAAGCCCTTCATCTGACTATGGATTAAGCGCAATTTCTAGGCTTTTAAGTACCGGTTCTACACCACCGGCAGCACATGGTGGTCACGGAAGGCTACAAATAGGTAAGGGGGCTTTCAGACTTCTCCTGTACACGTTCAACGTCCCTGTCGCTTTCGTCACCGCGCTTGCGCGCCCATATATGGTTTGTGGAACTGGCTTCCGTCCTTTGTTCCCTCGAGCCTGGGATTATTGGTGCTTGATCCCTGTGCGAGCAATTGTTCCTTGCCGTATTCAGGCCCAGGATCATACACGAAGCACAGCTGGCAGTAACCAAATGGATCCATTTCATTATGTCCATCTCCCTGGCGCCAAAGCCGACATCCGCGGCTCTTCGATCGGGCTCTTCATTCGACACGATTACGATACGGGCCATACCACAATTATATGTTTCAATCTCCTAGACTCTCGTTTGCGTGATCTCATTGAAGAGCCACTCCATCGTGCTCGGTATGCGATAAAGTCGTGGTCTGACACGGGCTTGGCAATAAACCCGCGCTTCATACATGCCATTTAGCTATCAAGTGCGTTGAGATGGTGGAATAAGGTGTTACTCTGCTTCAACCAGCAACTGGTGATGCATGTATGTTGGATCATAATGGAAATAAGTTTCAAGGCACACAATAGAGACTAACATCCCAGTCTAGGAGAAACAATTGCAGCAAGAGATTGCAACCGAAACCTCGGCTTTTTCGAATGAGAGCAAAGACATGAATACCTCTTTACATATCATGGCAGCCCATTTGCATCGCTACAAATCAGAGCTTCACCGCGTAGAAACTATTCTATCAGAGCTTACATCTTGCAAGTTTACCACCACCAGTACATCGGATGAGAACAATCTTAAGGAGACAAGTGACAATGAGAATACTCTTAACTTTGAGCAATTGGTTTCGCAGCTTCGCTCCATCTTGAGCTTTTCGAGCGAGCTAGAAAAGGAAACTGCAAAATATCCTGACATTGGTATGACTTCTTAACACATCTGCATGATGAATCATGTATCAACTTGTGATTAATCATGCTGATTCAAGACGCTCGGCGCAGCTATTCAACCAAATTCAGGCAACGAACGACAGAACAATGCAAGCCATCCTCACAGCCACCCAAGAGGATAACAAGCTGTCTCAAACCATGGCAGTAGAGTCACACGAGCTTACAAGAAGCATGAAGAAGGATAGCGTTGCAATGAAAACGGTGATTGAATCCCGTAATGTACAAAGTGTCACTGCTAACTCTTATAACAACAGATAGCCATATTGACTATGCTGTTTCTCCCCGGCATATCTTTCGCAGTGAGCTCTATTACTACTCTCAGACTATATCAACTATAGACCATGGCTAATTCTCATAGGCTGTCTTCGCAATGCCATTCTTCACTGATACGCAGGCTTTGAAGACCCCTGCCCAAGTTTGGATCTGGACTGTCCTGTCCGTAGTCACCACATCACTCGCATTTGCCCTTTTTTATCATGTAATCAATCGGCCTGTAAGGGCTATATATACCAATAGCAACACTAAACAAGATGAAGAGTCTGCATCAGGAGGAGGCATTGCGCTATCGAATCTGCCTCCAGCCGCTGTCAGTATGTAGAATTCAAATTTTACACTTATTACCGATGCTGTCTAGACTTTTTTCCTCGTAGTCGTTGAAAACGTTACGCATTAGGTTCTAGAGTACGAAAGAGAAATACATAAGTTACCTAGGTACGTTTCGTGAATGGTAGTAAGTCCATTACGCTAGCTCAGACCACATAGCAATAATGAAAAGGAACCGTAATATTCACATCTAAAAGCTCATCCCTCCTTGAGTACAGAGATAACATATCGTTCTTCATAATTATCAGTTTCATTCTATCTCCTGTATCAAAAACACAATATTACGAACATCATCCTCGTCTACCCCCTCCGGTCTATATAAAGCATTTCCAACCAATTTCGTGCTAGTCGCTACTTGAAATGTCTCCCATACTTTCATTCTCGGCTTAGTCGTGACGACCACAAATAGTGCATGGAGGAAGAGAGCGATTGCAGGTGAGACCCATGCTGCTGACGGATCTTCGAGATAGCGGAACTCCTCGGTGCGACACAACATGTTATGGCTCGCTGCGCCTAGTAGAGAAGTTTGCCGCAGAGCCTGTATACTAATCGAGGCGGTCGGCTCCCAATCTAGTTCCCCTTGTTTAACATTTGGGTTCATTGAGAGGGGCCGTCCGAGCAAGCCGCTGAATAGCTGCGCTACCGACTGTGAGTATGGCGTTTGGGCTGCCACATTCTCAAGCTCCTCGCAGACAGTATACAGCAATCGCCGGAAGACCGCACGTCGCCGAGACTCGACATCCACGTTCAGAAGAGATGCAGCTTTCACGATCGTGACGAACCCGGGCAAGGGATACTTAAGCAACGGTGCTGCGCGGTCCCGCTCATTATCATCACAGCTAGAGTCCAGTTCCTCGAAAGAGCCTGCTAGCACGGTCGCCAGGGGCTAGACGGGCGCTGGTGAGGCGGACGGCAGGGAGAAAGATTCCGAAAGCTCGCGTAGGGCTGGCACCGAGTGCAGAAGATCGCGCACCGTCCAGTCGACGGCAGCCATCGTCGCAGGGATATCGAATTCCATCTGTGAAGGGGCTGGGGTTCGTGGGAACCTTGGGGTTCCAACTGATCTCTCAGCTACAAACATGAGTACGGAAAGGAAGACCTGGGGCAGATCGCCCTCAGCGAAGCGGCCTTGGAAAACTTTCATCAGAGCATCACACATGGCTTCACGGTTCTCAACAAATGAAACCAAAGGCAAGGCAGTGGTGATTCCGAAGGAGAGCGCGCCATTGCGTGTATAGAAGACCGAACAGGGGTCACAGACGAGCGACGGTATCTGCCGAGAAGGGCCCAAGAGCCTCGGGGTCGACGCTGGGGAGAGCGATGCCAGGACGCTGGATGTTTCTTTGAAGTGACCCATTGCCAAAGGGAACGCTAGACGAGTGCGGCTTCCAGGCAGTGGGAAGCCCTCAGTATCGACCGCCGTCGGCGGATTATACGGACTGGATGACGGAGCACAAAACAGCCAGGATAACGTCATGTTGTCGGCGCCACAGAGAGGGCATGTACCTTTGAACGAACCCTTGGTTGAGCGCAGGCCAGTCGAATAGAGCAGTCCACGTAATGATACGTCAGTGGCATCCGTTATCCAGCTTCCCCACGGCGCTTCCGCATGACGCGGCCTTCGGTATGGGCCAGACGCAGTGGCTGAGGAGAATTCTCTCCTCGTAATTACACGAGGAGGCGCTCCAGGAGGATGTAACGGTGCGCTTGTAATCTGGCTCTGAGGAGTACTGAGACTCATGGATTCTGTAGGTTCCGGCTTGGGGGCACTCGTAACATTGGCACTGGAGCTTTGGCGCACCCCCCTATATGATGGAGTCATTGCAGGACTGAGATGAATAGGGGTGGCGGAGCTAGCCTCGGCATCTTCGATGATAACCTTCCTTTCTTGAGCTTTTAGCATCTGATTCTGAGCTTCGGCGATGAAGCGGCGCATATTCTCTTGATAGGCAATGCGAAGTCGTGATTGAAGAGAAGGCGGCGGCGATTGCCCGCGGGTGACGAGATCGATTAGCTCTATGAAGAGTGTCCCGGCATTGCCACCTAAGTCTTGACGTGGTTTGAAGAGCGGATCATCGGGACTAATCGTCTGCTGTCGAAGCCAGTGACAGAAAACGTCTTGTTGACCCCTGGCTTGCATGGTCATTCGAACACTATCAAGGTTGTCTACATCGGCAAAGATATTCGCAACCTGATCCACACTCAGGCGGTTGGCAAAAAGGTCGTCCATGTTGATAACGAGTGAGTCTTGGAGAGCGACCTCATTTGTATCCAGATGTTTAGGAGTCGGGATAGAGACAGCAGCAAAGTCGGCCACACACACCTGCGGAAGTGAGTCCCAACGAGACGACGAATCGAAGACAGGGTGAGGCTGACCCTGCAGCAGCACATTGAAGACTCCCTTTGTCTGCATGACGCGTAGGTCGCCATCGATCTCATTGCAGAACAGGAAAGCGCAGTTCGGCACAGTGGCGAAGAGACTCACGCCGACAGATATGTCGCAGCTTGACGGGCCAATGCTTGGGTTGCCAAACACGACAACGACGCAACTGATGCTGTGGACGCCATGATTAGCGATGTCGTGTGCAAATTTGATTCTAGACTCGGGCGGTATGAGGCCGTCCGTCATGAGAAACCATAGCGATGATTCTCTGAGGGCAGCCCTGTGCGAAGTATCCGCCAGGATAGCACCAGGATCGGTGCCACCCCGATCTTCCAGTTGATGCAGCTGGGCAAGGCTCAGAGTAGGGTGTGCCGTGTCATCCCACGGCAAGATTCTGCAGGCGAACCGTGCGCGCGGTGACAGTATGCTTGAGACACTCTTAATGAATGCGGTCTCTGCGGCAAGGGTCGAGCCATAGGTGCTACCTGAAATGTCGACAGCGAATGATACAGAGACATCACGGAATGGCAGTCCATCAATCTTGGGGATTTGGGATTGCTCGTCTGGTACTTGAGAAGCCACCGGCAAATCTGTCGCTGAAGCTTTGACAGCTCCTGGTGCTGACATTCTCAGTCTTTGTTTAGTTCTGGTCGCGTCGTAGCTGTATGTTGGGGAATGATACCTTATAGCTTCGAGAGATCTATGCTGCTTGTAGCCGACAAGGTCTAAGGCTGTCAAAAAGGAAAACTACCCATTAGATAAGTCTGGGCCAAACGTGACAAGGCTCGGGCAGTAATGAGGCAACCAAAACCACCACGTTCATCAGGCAGCCGTAATTTCTGGCCACGCTGCAATGCCCTGCTCACCACAGCCATGCATATGTAGTCACCAGCCTAAGACATTCTACATTGTGAAAAGAACTAAGGAGCTAGTATATTGAACATTATTCAAACAGCAGATCTAGACCCTTCCATCATCAGTATTAACTCGTCCACACAGATAAACACATGAACTTTGATCTTGTAAAGGGGTGCTTTGGAATGGAACAGGATCGAGCCGCCAAAAGTATACAAATTAGGAGAGTGACCCTGATACTCTAAAAGTTTGATTGGTTGGATCTACATACTTCTACTCCATGTAACCATGTGCAGGCATTACTATGCAGCTAAAGTGTTATCGCGACTTCAACCGCATGATGCTTTCGCTAACTCGACTGAGGGGCACATACAATCAAGTACTCATCTATTGCATAGGTAAATGAAATTCCCAACATTTCGGGGCATATCCACTTCACCACTTGCGGTAAGCATATATCTAAAGACGTTCCTACTTCAGTTCAAATCTATGCCTGAGTCGGAAAGTCGAAGGAAGCCCCGCGTGTCTGCCTTGATCATGAATGCAACCTATCCCTGCAGATACAAAAGACGATGGCTGAACCATGCTTGGCGGTGTCACTCTAGGCACTGCTCTTTCAATAGGTACTATACGTAGCTTCCTCTTGAAATTTCTGAATTCTATTCTCCCAGCCACCAAGCGCTGTTGATAATAAGAAGTTAATACATAAGGGCTCAGTTTCTCTGACTTCAAGTCTACGCTTAACTAGTCATAGAGTATATAAGCTTTAATATAGTTTGATTTACTAATGTTAAAAGTGTACGCCCTAGTTGTTCTATAGATATTAGCGCAATATTTTTTCCCCTTCAGTCTACGGAGAATCTAGCCGGCCAGATTTCAATACCATGGCTTTCCATAAAGGGATATAATTTCACCTAGCTTGGCGTTATGTCACTTTCTGTGTTACATGTGATTCTACTTGTTTTCCTGCCTACCTACCTACCCACGCTAGTCGACTTCCGGGTGTCTCTTGGATGATAGGCAGCGTAGAGCGTAGTAGCATGGAAATGGAATAGTTGTAGTAGAAAAGTTAATGGTGCATCTTATGACAGAAAGAATGTGTTCCCAAATTTCCTATCGCTTGAGAGTTTCGCCTATATGTGAAGTTTTCCAGTGAAAAAGAGGGCATGGTAGCTTTATACTCTCTCCCCCCCCCCCCCCCCCCCAAAAAAAAAAAAAAAAAAAACCGCTCAAGCTATGGGGGCATAAAAACTGAATTTATGATCAGGGTCGTATTTCTGTTTGAGTTCTAGGAGGCGCTGTTGCCGTTGCGGCTCATAGCCGTACCAATTCTTTGGTGTTGCGTCGCCGAAGGCATAGTTCACATAGGAGTGTAATTCCGATCGGCCTGTACCCTCGTGCAGAATCTTTCTAAGAGCTTTGCCAAAGTCAGTTGCTTTCTGAGCAATGTCGTGGCTCGAAGGTACCCAGCCTATCATTGGTGCAACAAGTATGTTGTCGTCTCGAAAAGGAAACGCTGTTGATTGGCGAGGGACGTCTTTCACACCCTTGAGTGAATAACCTTCGAACAGGAAAAAGGAGGCGTTCAGTTCGGGAGTCTTCCGCGTAACGTCAGCGAACATATTATAGACCTCTCGCATTGATTGTACGTTGTACAATTGTATGTCAACGGGAAAGCGGGCATTGGCTAGTCCACTGTGTTGGCAAGGAGCAGCATCGTCGTCCCAGCCAACCCAGCGAGGCACGTCAAGATATATCCCACTACCTGCATCCGTGGTGGCGGGTCCAAGGTCATGAAAGACTTTTGTATAGGCTGAGTCAACAGACTTGGCCCCTTCTTGGAGGATCCAGAAAAATGTAATAGGCTAAGGGGATTGCTAGTGTCAGAGCAATCTCATCGGGAAGGGTTAATCAATCTTGGCCTACTGACATTTGAGTCCATCTCTGGAACATTCATAAAAAATCCGTAGTTGATAATGTCCACAGGCGGCGACCCATTGTTCAGAAGGTGGATATTGAGATTCTCATAGAGTCTTTCAACCTTATCGCTGGTGAAAGTAAACATCTCATAAGCCCAGCCGGGCTACTTGATGTCGTAAGTTCTGACAGTGACTGAAGTCACAATGCCGAAGTTACGACCGGCTCCTTGGACTGCCCACCAGAGATCGGAGGTCTCGTCAATAGTCCTCTTTTCGCCAGAAGCTAATACGATATTCATGGAAATAAACTGATCTGATACAAGCCCATGCCGACCTTGTAGTAGACCATGCCCACCCCCCAAGCCGGGGCCCAGAATACTGGTACATTCACATCCGCCGGTGACTGTAGTATCCCCAGCCATGGTCAGTAACAATACTTATAAGTGTCTCATGAAATAACACACCCGTTTGCTTTCCAGCGGCCCAAAGAGCATGGGAGACGGTCTTCGTTAGAGCACCACCGCCGATCCGGGCAGAGTTCTCTTCAATCTCGACGCTGTTCAGCTGGTGCATCCAGATCTCGATCCCATCCTTCACTCGGAACTCAGTAGTTATAGCACCATGACCACCGGAGACAGCAATAAAAGGTATATTCTTTAGGTTCGCGTATTTGACCTTGGGAAATTAGTAAAGTCTTATTCTCCCTATACCGCTCGGTCGTAGAGGCTCACAATCTCAGCGACATCGTCTTCGGTCCCGGGAACGGCGACAAGGTTGATTTCGGGAGCCTCGAATACCGACCACCTCGATGTAGCTTCGGTGTAGCCGTCCGACCCAGGGCCGTAGATCTGAGCGCTGGCCGACAGCCTACTGGTGAGTTCGGTGGCGGTGTTGCGCGGACAAATTGGTGCAAGCCACTGGGGAGTGGCACTATCTTGGCAGACGGCGGATAGACCCTAAGCAACGATAGCCGAGATGATCTCCATCTTGAGCCGCTTGAAGGAGGGAAGGAAACAGTGAGACATAAAAACCAACAAGACGACAATCCCACGCGATGGGTCTTAGCTAATTCACTTCAACGTGACGGCTGGACGACATGCCTCGAATGCGGCACAATAAGATAACCATAATCTATAATAAATAGTGAGAAATGAGGTTGACTAATGGAAGTGTCTAGTGAGATGGGAAATGGCGGGGATGATTGTATTGATTGGGGATGTTACTGTTAGCTGCGCGTCCGCGGTACAGTATGACTCCTACTGTGAGTTCACCACACCATACACAGTAGATACTTGGAGAAGTTAAATCAAGAGTGTATACCAAGTCCCTAGCAACCGGCGAGTAAACCTCCAGCCAAGTCCTACCGACACGTTCGCGAAGATGTGAACTTGCGGTAAAGAAGAAGAAGAAGAAGCAATCATCCCGATGTATTAAGCGGGATGATATCCTTTTAGAGGGGCAGGTCCGAAATCCGTACAATGTTGGCCTGCTGGGGGAGCCTTTGAAGGAACCTTAACTGAGCGCAGGCCAGGCGAATAGAGCAGATTATACGATCCGCTAGTTGAATCCGTTATCCAGCCTCGCACGACATTTTCACATGATATAACTTTCGTTTAGGGACAGACTCAGTGACCGATTGAAACGCTCTTGTAGTGATCATACGAGGTGCCTGAGTTTTGATGTGGCTTGAATAGTAGATCGTCGCTACTAGGAGAAAACATCTTGCCAGCCATTGGCGTTTATGCTCGTTCGGATATCTCCAATGGGGTCTACATCGGGTAAATATTCTCGTCCATGTAGACGACGGCTGAGTATTGGGGCGCGACTCGTTGGCGTTCAGGTGTTGAGGAGTTTGAAAATAGGGAAGGTAGTAACGTCGGCTATAGATAAAAGTTGGCCCTGCGTATCTGCTCTTCAGTTCTCCTGTCATGGACGCAACCTATTCTCACGGATGGAAAGGCGATGACTGAATCGTGGTTGGCTGAATCGCTTCAGACTCTGCTCTCTCAGTACTCGTTATCTCTTCATTTCTCGTGTTCTATCCTCTTAGCTACTAAGCGCCGCTAGTGGTGAAAGGTGTAAGGATGAGAGCTTCGATAATACCATTTGATCATACTGACGTCTACTCTACCTACTTTTAGCCCCCGACTCCGACCCATACGAGAATGCAAGTCGGTCTGTAACCCGCATAGTAATCCAACTGTGAGTTACTAACGCAGTCTGGACTGATTTATCTAGTAGTTCTACTCTCAATATCATAGTGTAAGGTAGATGGGTGAGAATTACATCGGATAGATTGTTCTAGGTAGTTATAAATAGCTGCTTTAGCCTAGGTACGTCTAAATATTTACTAGTATAGGTAAGGAGATTTAGCTAGGGCCTCTATGGGCTAGATTAAGCGACTCAGACGGGTAAGTACAGTAGTCCCTGTACAAATCTGAAAACGACTCTACAAGTATGTATGAACATAGCTAAATGTGATAAGATTCGATATTCTGGTCAGACTCTGACCAGAATTTTGTTGTCATAGATATTATTATGATAGTATCTGTTTAATATGCTTAACCGCCTAGTAGTAAGTTAAGGTTACCCCAATAGATACTTATCAGTACCTGACTTACACACCTGTAGTGTGGATGATAACGGGTACGCTATTCCTTTTTGGGATAAACCATCGCGGATCAGATGTTCTAGCTCCAGCTCTAGCTCTCAGCCGCCACTGCATTAGTGCTTACCAACTGCTGCTGCTCAGTGCAATCTGTACTTGTATCCGCGAACGCTCTTGTCTCGGGCCAAACTCTCATCGTCCCAAATCGTCATTTCTCCATCAGACCATCTCGCGACGCCTCCGAACGCCCTTGACGCAAACTTAAAGCGTTTCAGTGTACCTGACGTATATCACATGCCATTCTCGACTTGTACCACCACATTTGATACCCGCCCGGAATCCAATCTGAAAGTCAATGCCTCTTCATTTTAGCCGCATTCGCTGGGGAATCTGCTCCATCTGCTCCATCTGCTCTATCTGATCCAACGAGTTTCAACTATCCTTCTCTGTCCGCCCGACACCTCGGATCGTACATTGCATGCCCCGCGACCACGTGCAGTTGAGTGCTTGTGTACATTATCCAAGAGCAGACCTACTCGATTGGGTTGGATTCATTTCCCACTTGCGGCGCTCGAGACCTACCAACTTGTTGCACATCGCTACCTACAATACAACAGCCACAGATCCGCGACTCTATTGTCCCCTTGGGCGAGTTATACCCGTTGGACCCTTCCGATAATTCGACCTCTTCCGAAACGCATAAGCGCACAATTACCATCCTACCTCAGACACACAGAGAGAGAGAGAGAAACCACCGTTAGAGGACTACACTCTCGACGAGATGCCTTCCCCAAGACGAGTGCGCTTCTTCATGGTGATGGTTCTCGCCATCGTCGTCACCATACTGTTCTTCACATCCAAAATGCGACATTCGACGCCTCGCGATCCTCGCACATTAAATAGCTTCTTTGGCAAGACAGTAAATGGATTAGACCAACGGCGTAGCAGTGGTGGCCAGATCCTCATGAGCGGGAAGGGATTGACTAGTGACGAGAACCTCAAAGACCACGATGGGGACGGCAGTGTGGATGAAGATGATGAGAAATTAGCCCAAGAGATGGCTGAGCGATTACGAGCTGCTGAACAACAGGCCAAGGAGCAGGCAAATGCGAAAGCCCCGCTGAAGCCTGATGCGCCCAGCGATGTCGTGGGTGTCGGCAGTTCCGCCGGCGGCCAGAAGAAGGGCAAATACAGAATATCAAAGCAAAGTGAGGACGAGGAAGACGACGATGAGGAGGAAACAGATCAAAATTCCGAGGCCGAAGTTGCTCTATTCGAAATTCTAGACAAATCGCCAGGTATGCTCACCAGTGCAGTACACACTCGTGTTCCCGTTTCTCTAACTATCATCTAGTTGTCATTTTCTCCAAATCGTACTGTCCTTATTCAAAGAAAGCTAAGGGCGTTCTACTTGAGAAATACATCATAGAGCCTAAGCCCTACGTAGTGGAGCTTGACGAGCACCCTCTTGGATCCAAACTACAGGACCTGCTAGCTGAAAAGACCGGCAGAAGGACGGTCCCTAATATCATGATTCATGGTAAGAGTGTTGGTGGTAGTGATGAGATCGCTTCACTCGATTTAAAGAAGACCTTGATCGACAAATTCAAGTCAATGGGCGGTAAGAAGATTTCCATGAAGGAGAGATTCACCGGCAAGGCTAAGGACAAAGCGTCTTGATTCACCCGTCTTTCTCTGTTTCAGGAAGGAACGAAACAAGCAAACATTGCTCGAACTATGTAGATATAGGATGGGCTTGGTTGGTTCACGATCATATGCATTAGTGGTGTTGGGGAAAGTTGGAATTCGGCCAGATATCACCATTTTTTAGGGCAAAACTGTACAGAGACTATGAGAAGGAGAAAAAGGAATATGCTTAAGGCTGCCTGGATGTTTCAGATGCCGCCCCATTATTCCTAACACGCAGTTTGCCGTTATTAATGGTGATGGGGTAATTGTATATTGTACATGCTAAACGGGTTATGGATGCTCTATGGTTCATAGTTGGTAGTAGTTACTCCAGCTTTTCGATCTTACAACAATTTTAGGCCGCATGCCTCCCGTGTGCTACGCTAATTCTCCCTCTCAAATTCTGGAGATCGTGTGTGTCCTGGAGAATCGTGACGAACAATCCATATAGACCGCTCAATCTTTGTGATAGCGGATCCTCCGTCAGTAGTCGCTATACGAACTTCGTCGACAGCTACCTAATTAGTCTCTGAAGGTCCGACCTTACGGCGGCTCGAATATACTATTGAATTCAACAAACTCAACACAAAGCCACGATGTGACCGATGTTGGTGGCTGGCTTCCACCCCCGCACGCCCCAACTCGGCCGGAGACCGATCTACAGCTAACCCAACCACGCATGCTTGCATGGGCTCCGCCAAGAGTACCACCTTGGAATGCAGTACACCTCGGGATAACATATTACTAACATGCTACTAGGTTAGATAGATAAAATCCTCCGGCTTGAAGGCCTACCGAATGTCATTATTGTCTGCTCCCCGCACCTTGGCTCTTGTGGTGCAAGACAGTAATACTCCCAATTCACTTACTCCTATCTATTCGGGGTCGGCTTTTTCATATGGTGAGGTGTGTGATACTAGTGGAAGAAAGAAATTAAACGAGTCGCCATGACACAGCCATCGTTATCTCACCTTCTATCAGTCCTGATAGCGGCAGCGGCGACTGCTTCTACTACCGCCGCAGACCCCGTCGTCCGCGTTCTGAACGGCAGCTACGAGGGCTTGCACCTGCCGTCGTTCGGCCAGGATGTGTTCCTCGGGATCCCCTACGCGCAGGACACGGGCGGACGCAACCGGTTCCGTGCGCCACAGGCGCTGCAGGAGACGTGGGACGGAGTTCGCGAGGCGAAGAGGTACGGGCCTGCATGCCCCGATCAGCAGGTGGACGAGGATGGGTATTATGGGATGGGCGAGGATTGTCTTAGTATTAATATTGTGCGGCCTGCGGGGTTTGGGGCTGATGATGACAATGATGATAAGGGGGAAGAAGTAGGGAAGACAGCGAGAAGGTCGAAAAGGAGGAAATTGCCCGTGATGTTGTGGATTCATGGGGGAAGCTACCAAGTTGGTACGAGCGGGCTGCCGAACTACAATCTTACGTTTCTCGTGCAGCGGTCTGTGGAAGTCGGTCTCCCGGTTCTGGCGGCAAGTATCAATTATCGGAAGGGAGGGTGGGGGAATATGTACTCGAGGGAGATCCAGGTATGAAAAGCTCGCAAGCTTCCCAGTTGCGAATACCGGGTGTATCGGTCCCGGTAGAGGTGGTGAAGACATAGGGTGTAGGAGATGGAGGTGTGGGATGGTCATTCATAGCAGGTATGAACAGACTCACAGACTGACTAATGGATTTTTCTTCTTAGGGGTCTGGAAACACGAATCTCGCCCTCCGGGATATGCGCAAGGCGCTCGCTTGGATCCAGGAGAACATCGGTGCATTTGGTGGCGATGCCTCTTCTGTGACCATCTGGGGTGAATCTGCGGGCTCATTTGCAGTTGTGCGTCTCTATCCTTACCTACCTGATCAAAAATTAATGATCTCTCCTCCATCTCTCTTTGTGAAAGGGTCTCATATTATCGAGGCATCTTTAGAGAGGAAGACTGAAAATACGTACATTGTTACTAACCCAGATTTAACCCTCCAGGGCCAGCTCATAATGAGCTACGGCGGACGCACAGACAGGCTATTCCACCGCTCCATCCAGGAGAGCGGCAGCGCGGCGACGGCGTGGTATAACGGGTCGGACTGGTACCAGCCCATCTACGACAAGATCGTCGACCAGGCGGGCTGTGCGCAAGCCATCGACACGCTGGAGTGTCTCCGGACCGTCGACTACGAGACCATCTTCCCGCTGCTGAATTCTTCGGCTGTTACTGGACCTGGGTGGTATCCTACTGTGGGTAAGTCTCATAAATAGACGACTTCCCTAGAGATCAAGATTAGAGTCAAAGTCGAAGACTCCTTTGTATTGTCTGTTTCCTTGAGCATCTACAAAGATTCCCATATATGATACAACCACAAAAAGGGATTTGGGGGCGGGATGAGACCAACTAAACATTTGTACTCAATTCTATCTAACCCAAGAAACAGACGGCGACATAATGCCCGCATACCCAACCACACTCCTGCACGAATCCCGCTTCGCGCACATCCCGCACCTCTACGGGACAAACTCCGACGAGGGCACAGACAACGCGCCCGTAGGCCTAATCAACACAGATGCAGACCTGCGCACCTACCTGCAGCGTGACACGGGCTTCGGCTTCCCGCCCGCGACCATCGCCCGCATCATGCAGCTGTACCCGGACGATCCGGCCCAGGGCATCCCGCTGGACACGGGCGCCGAGCGCTTCGCGGATAAAGGGTACCAGTATAAGCGCGTGGCGGCCATCGTTGGGGATGTTTTTTATCATGCTCCGAGATTGGTCGATGCACGGGCATATGCGGAGAGGGCACCGACGTTTGTGTATCGGTTTAATACGCGGCCGTTGGCTGGGTATGCTAATACTGGTTATGGTAATACTACAGGAGCTACGGGAGGAGGGGGAGGCGGTGGGAGTGAGAATGCGACGGTTATGTTGGCCCCCGCGTATAAGGGGGTGGCGCATTTCAGCGAGGTTGGGTTCGTATTCGCGAACCCGACCTCTGTTGGGCCGTGGCCAGGATACCGTGCTCTCAGCAGGGAGATGAGCGAGCGGTGGATAAGGTTCGCGCACACGGGGGACCCGAATGGAGGGATTTGGAAGCGGTGGCCGCGGTATAATGAGGGAGCGAAGGGACTGAATATGGTGTTGCAGACTGAGGAGCAGGGGGGCACGTATATGGAGGAGGATACGTATAGGATTGAGGGAAGGGAGTATTTGAGCAAGTGGGCTCGTAGACGGCACGTCTAAATAGGTACTAGAGAGATGATATGCTAATGGAGGCCTACGGATTTTCATATTGATGATGGCAGTGATACCTAGGTAAAAAGGATGCTGTTGGCATATATAAATATTCAGTACGTACATATTAAGTACTTAAATCCGGGCTTTAGATTCCCGCCGCTTATTGTGTTCAGAAAAATACGGGTACATGGAAAGAGAGGGGGGTTAAAGTACATGAACGTTCCATGAGCTGAGTGAAGTTTATCTCTTGCCTCCCAACGATGCTCAAGGGGGGATTTACAGCTGAGCAAGAAGCTTGTTGACGTGCTCCTGCAGCTGATCAAGCGGGACGAACTCTATAGAGCTAAGCTGGCGGCACTGAACTTCGCACTGTCGATCGGATAGCCACTTGCGTCCAAGGAGAACTATCACGGGGTAACCCACCAAGTCTGCGTCTTTGAGTTTCCAAGGGAATTTCGCATCCCGATCATCAAGGGCCAGGTCGATCGAGGGAAACGTATCCGAAGGCTCGGTCAAAGAACGTATGATGGTCATGGTGTCTTCCTCCATCTCCCTCCCCGGGATGACAAGCACCTCGAAAGGAGCGATGGCACGTGGCCAATTGAGTCCCCGTTTGTCGGCGAGGTGGTCTGCGACAGCTCCAATGATTCTAGAGACGCCTATTCCATGGCAGCCCATCTGCATCGATACACTAACCGATTCCGATGCACTAGCTGATTTGTGTGGCTCTGTAGAAACAGCTTGGTTGTTTTCGAGTCCGGTAGTAGGCATGCCGACGCGGGCACCAAGGGTGTCTGAGTATTTCGTACCCAGGTGGAAGGTATGCCCAAGCTCTATGGCTTTTTGAACCGTGAGTTTTCCCGATATACACCGAGGACAGTGGTCGCCATCTTGGATACGGATTGTATTCAAAGGCTCGCCCTTTGTTGAGGACATCACGTATTTGTTCTCAAGCTGAGATACCTCGACGGGGCTGTCGGGAGGAAGTAGAGGGAATTGGCTAGGATCGTCTTGAAGACTGCTTGCGAAGCGTTGACCTAGCCTGTAGTCTATTACGTTCAATAATTGTGGTCGCTCGTCGCTTTTTGAAGAACCCACGGTGTGGAGTGCCGAATGCCACAAGGACGAAACACCTTCGAGACTTGCGTCCAGGCCTGAAACGACAGACTTGAGGGCATGCGTGTTGAGATCGCCCTCTGCAAACAAAGTCGGGTACCAGACATTTATGAGAGTTTTCCTGTCTTTAGAAATACCTCGCCAAACTTGAGCTGGGGAAACACCATCGCTCCTAACATTATTGGCGTCAGTGGAAACAGGGTCCTCATGAGTGACAGACCGTGCGGTAGCCAGTTCCTCGTTTGCAACATAATTGCAGTCTGTACAGCTTATCACGTTGTCTTCACCCGTCGGCGAAGGCAAATGATACTCATGGCTAAGATCACCCCCAATGTCGCCGGAAGCAGCTTCCGCAACGAGATATGGCAGTTTCAACTCGTCAAATAGTCTACTGTAAGCAGCGCGCGCTTCCTCGTACGACTTAAGCGCTGACTGAAGTGAATGGTCAAAAGTATACAGATCCTTCATGACGAACTCTCTCGACCGTAACAGGCCGTGACGTGGACGGATCTCGTCACGGTACTTGCGGCCTGACAAGTTAGAGTCCATGTTGTATGTGTTCCCAGTGTACTAAAGCTCACCGATCTGATAAAGCCTTAGAGGCAGACTCTTGTAAGACTTCACTGTGTTCGCTACTAACTTTGTGATCTCTTCTTCATGTGTTGGCGCTAGTATATATGGGATAGCCCTTCGGTCGGTAAAGCGAAACAACTATAGCCATGGTTAACCAATCAACACGCCCCGGAACGCTTTCACCTCGTAGCACTTGCCTCTTTACCGTAGCCTTCTAACCGATTGGTCCTCCCCCATAGCGCTTGTGATGAGATAGAAGACAGTGAGACCTTAGAAGCACCTAGATGAGCTCAGGCGTAAGCAGCGTAATTATCGGCAACTTGTCAGATTTCTGGAGGCATACCCAACTGAGACATGTACTTGTCTATTAAACCTTCGAGCTTCTTCTGCACCCTTTCACCCAATGGCAGTGTATGGAAGATTCCTGCATGTGACTTCGTTGAAGCTCAGCACTACCGCATGACACTGACAGGACCCAAATGATAACCAACCTGTCGCAGGTAGCCTGCCCGAACGAGCTTGGCATGGCCATCTGGCACTGGGTGTTAACACAGTCGAGAATCCATTGAGACGCTCCGAAAAAAAATAAAACGGCGCTATACCTTCGCCTTCAGCTGGTACGAGGCCACCGGTAGGTAGCCAAAAGCTGGAAATACGGGTGAAGCGGCTCGGCGAGGGTGATATTGGCTACCGAATCAGTAAGAATGAGCAGATCGATTGAGGGCAACCCTTGACACACTGCACCCGTTCTTATTGAAGTTGAATTGTTCAGGTATCGGCGTTGCGATATCCTCGCTTGGGTCTGTAAAGAATGGCAGCACCTGGCTGTGCTTCGTCGTGAGAGGAACATTATTTTGACCATGGCATTGTCGATCTTGGTTAATAGGTAGGCTCGGCGCTAATTGAATCCAGGCAAGGACGCAGCCTAACAAACGCCTTTTCCGTTAGACTACTCTAATCTGAAACAAGTAGAATTTATAGAAAATAGAAAAAGTGCGAGTAATACAGATTGAAATAGTTGTAAGTAGATCAAATAAGATCAACTTGACCCGTAACCGCGAGCAGGAGTAGATAGCTTGTCTTATCTTAGTGATCAATGCCTATCGTTGTTTGGCCATTAGGTATACCTCAGTGTGCTAATAGGGAAACATTTGGCTGCATTTAGTGCTATGTACTCAGGCCATACATGCAGTGTACCTAATTTACATCCACCTAGGAGTTGGTGGATTGCTGTTACCTTTGCTTCTGTTACCAGACAGGGTATAACGACAATATATTGTAGGTACTGCCTACCCACACAAATTGTTAGCGTTTATAGTAAACTAAATATATCGCTTATATTTTAAGTTAGTCAGGTTTTTAATTAATTTATATTTTTTTAGTTTTAATTTTAGTTTTTAATAATTATTTTATATTTAATAATTTTGTTTAAATAAAATAAATTATATATTTATTAAAATTTTCATTTAAATAAATAATTAAACTTAGGCTTAATAGGTAAATATTTTAATAAACGACGACCCCCCTTATAATTATATAAATATTATTATATTAACACTTTTATTTTTTTATTATTATTATTTTATATATAATAAAATTAAAAAGAAACTTAATATAATTAATAAAAACTAAAATTATAATATTTAATTATAATTATTATAATAAAAAAATATTATTATAATATAAAATAATTTAACTTAAAGGTTTTTTATTATATAAAGAATTTAATAAAAAAGATTATAATTTAATAATTTTAAAAAATAAATATTAAAAACTATTTAAAAATTATTAAAATTATTAATATTTTTATTATTATTATTTAATAAATTTTAATAATTAAAATAATTTAATAATAGATTTTTAATTATTTATTATAATTATATTTTAATTTTATTTAATGAAATAAATATTAAAAATATTTTTAAATCAAATTTAATAAATGAATCTTTATTTTTTTTAAATATTTTATTTTAATATTATTATAAAATCTTTTATAAATAATGTTTTTATAAGAATTTTAAAATTGAATTAATTAAAAGAATATTTTAAAAATATTTTAAATAATTTTTAAGTTTTTAAAAACTAAAAGATTTTAAATTTAAATAATAATAAAAATTATTTATAAATTAAATTTTAATTAAAGTATATTTTTAATATTATTTTATTAATTATTTTATTTTAAATTATTTTAATATAAATTTATAAAAAAAAAGAATTTTTATTATATTTAATTATAATTTTTTATATTTTTTAAATTTATATTTAAATTTTTATTTTATAATAACTTTTTTAAATAATTATATAAGATTATTATTTAATTTTTTATTAAAAAAAAGTATTATAAATATTTAAATTTATTTTTAATATAAAAATATAACTATAATATAAAAAAATAATTTTAAAAAACGTTTAATATATATTATATTTTTATATTTATTTTTATATTATTAATAAATTATTGTATTTTATTTAATATTAATTTTAAATTATTATATAATAATAAATTATATTTTTTTTATATAATAATTATAATTTCTTTATATTTAATTATTGATTTTATTAAATATATAAACAATTATTATATTATTATAATTAATATAATAATAAAAATATTAATAGATTTTTTTTATAAATTAAAAACTTTTATATATATTATATATATTTTAAAATATATATATATAATTTGTAATATATTAATAATTCTTTAATTAATAAAACTTTATATATTATAAATACTAATATTAAAAATTAAATAATAATTAATTTATAAAATAAATCTATTAAAGAATATTATAAAAGTATTTATTTTATTTAATAAATTAAATTAATTAAATAAATTATACAACTTAAAATATAAAATTAAAATATAAATTTAAAGATCTTATAAAAACGTTAATGAAATATAAATATTAATATATTTAAATAATAAACTTTAATTATATTTAGTTAATTATTATTAATTAAAAATATTATTATAATATAAATAAATAATAATAATTTAAAGAATAAATTAAATAGAAAAATTAATATTTTTGTTTAAATTAATTATATTTATTTTAAAAATAATTTTTTAAAGAATATTTATATTAATTAAAATAATAATTATAGAAATATTAGAAAATCAAAAAATAATAATAATAATTATTTTATAAATATTTATTTTTATAACATTTTAATTAAAGAAATTAATATTAACTTAAACCTTGAGTATACTAGTTTTTAAACTGGTTAATAAAAATAAAAAACTAAAAAAACTAGAAAAACTAAATAAATTAAAAAAAAACAAGTTATTATTATTATTATTATTTTTAAAACACGTTATTATAACTAGTTTATTAAAAACTAAAGGTTCTAAGCTTATACCCCCTAGGTTATATAATAAGTTTATAAATATAAAAATATTCATTATATAAATTAATAATTAAAAGAAATATTAAAAAATTATAATAATCTTTTAGTTTTCTAAAAAAAAAATATTTAGATAATTTTAATTAATATTAAAAAATTATTTAAAATGCTTTATATTAAATAGAATTAAATAAAAAACTTAACATATCTTTATAAATTATAAAAGTTTTAAAAAATAAATAAAAATATTAATTAAAAATATTAAAAAGATACAATATCTTAAAAAATAATTTTATTATTTAAAATAAACTAAAGATGTAATAAATTATATTATAAAGTTTAAATAATTAATAATAATTTTAAAATTATTAAAATATATATTATTTTATTTATTTTATATAAAATTAAGAATACAAATTAAAAATAAACTTTATAAAGTGAATAAACTTAAAAAGATTAATATATATATTAATATAATTATTATAATTAAAAATTTCTTTTTTTAAAAAATTATAAAATAAAGGTTTAAATAAATAAATAAAATTAAAGAATAATTATTTAAAAATATATTTGAAATTAAATATTTTAATTATAAAAAAAGAATATATTTTTAAAATAAAAGTATAAGGTGATTATTTTAAATTAAATAAATAATTTTATATTTAATAAAATAAAATATTTAATTTATAATAAATTAAAATAAATATATATAAATATTATTTGAAGATTAAATAATGTTTAAAATAAATTATAAAAAATATATATATATTATAAAAATAATTAAGATTATATAATATATAATTTTAAAAAATGATTTAATTAA
Organism: Xylaria sp. FL0064; assembly: GCA_022593225.1. Taxonomy (NCBI): domain Eukaryota; kingdom Fungi; phylum Ascomycota; class Sordariomycetes; order Xylariales; family Xylariaceae; genus Xylaria; species Xylaria sp. FL0064. The sequence goes on from JAJKLE010000003.1 coordinate 2,115,741, forward strand.
AAATAAAAAGTTATTAATAATAATAAATTAATATTGTTAATAAACTTAAATAATTATAAACAAATATTTAAAACGAGGCTTAAAATATAATTTAAAAATACATTTTATTTAAAAAAATAAAATACTTTATTAAATATTGAAAAAAAAGAAAAAGATAGAAATTATTTTAAATAAGCTTAAAAAAATAAAAAAGGGTTTTTTATAACTTAAATTATAAAAAATATAAAAAGATAATAAAATATTATTAATTAAAATTAAAATTAATATTATATATATTTTTTAATTAATTGTTTAATTAATTATTAAAATTATAAATATAATAAAATAATAATAAAGAAAATAATTTTTTAATATTTAAATATTTACAATATTATAAAATTATATAAATATATTATATAATATATAAATATTATTAATATTTATAAAATAAATTAAAAAATAATTAATTTTTAAAATAAATTATATATATAATAATAAATACACTATATATAATAGATTATAAAATTATTATATAAATAAATTATTAAAATAAATAATAATTATATATAAGATTTTATTATAGAATATTATATAAATAATTATTATAAATATTGTTAATTATTAAAAATATAATTATTTTAATAAATAATTTATAAAAAATAAAGAAATAAAGAATTATATTTTATAATGTAATTAAAAATTAAAAAATATTTTTTATATAAAGAAAACTAAATAAAAAAAGTTTATATTATAACAAAACTAAAGAAATTTTAAATTAAATATTTATTAAATTATTTTATATAAAAGATTAAAAAAATAAAAACTAAAAAATAAAAACAATTTTTATTTTAAAAATAATAAATAATTAAAATTATTAAGATTTTATAAAAAGTTTAATATAATATAAAAGAAAATTAATTTAAAATTAAATTTAAATATTAAAAGAATATATATAAACTTTTAATAAATCTTAAAATATAAATAAATATTATATTATTAAAAATAATAAAATAAAATAATATTCTTTAAAAATATAAATTAAAATCATAAGAAATTATAAAATTTAGTAGGAATATTTTTAATTCTAATAATAAGTAAATATTTAAAAGAAATAATATTCTTTAATATATTTATATAAAGATTTAAAAAATAAATTATATTTAATATTATTTTAAAATTATTACAATTAATAATTAATAATTATATAATTTAATAAAAAATAAAAATAATTAAATAAAAATTAAATTAATAAATAAAAGAAATTAATAAAATTATAAAAGAAATTATTAAAAATATATTAAAAGAATATTGTAAATTTTATAAATTACTTTAAAAAAAAACTTTTTAAATATAATTTGTAAAATTATTATATTTTAATTAAAAAACAATATTAATTAAAATTTATTAAATTTAATATATAAAATTAAATAAAATAAAAACTTTATAAAAATATATTTAAAAAGATTTAATTAAAGGATTTATTAAAAAGTTATAATATTAAAAAAAAACATAATTAATTAATAATAATAAAAAATATATTCATTAAATATAATAGTTTATAATATTTAATATATTAAATAAATATTATATTATTTATATTATTAAAGAAAAATAGAAAATAATTATTTAAATAAAATATATATTATATAAATATTTAATAAAGTTATAAAAATTATAAAATATATTAGCTAGCTTTTAATATATAATAATAATAATATTATTATAATATTTATATAGGTTTATATTTATTTATTTAAATATATTTAAAAACTATAAAGAATTAATTTTCTAAAATTTATAATTATATTTAAATAAATAAAAATATAATTATTAAAAATTAATATAATATACAATTAAAAGATTTTAAACTTACTAATAATTATAAAAATTAAATAAACTTTAAAAGTTTTTAATTATATTTATATATTTATTTAAAATTTTAAAAATATAATATAATATTTTATAGAATATATAATAAAGAAATATAAAAAGAAAACCTTTTTAATTTTAAAAAAGATATAAAAGATTTTTAAAAAATTAAAACTTACAATAATCTTTAATTTAATAATTAAATTATTAAACCTAATAAAAAAAAACCTTAAAATAAATATTTTAAATAAAATAATAATAAAGATATTTAAATAATTTAAAAATATTAAAAAATATTATATTATATTATATTATTTATAATAAAAAACTTTTTATAATTATAATAATATTTAAAAAATAAAAACTATTTTTTTAAAAATAATAAAATTAAATAAAATTTATTTAAATTATAGGAATTTAACAAAATTTATAATTATATAAAGAATTATTAAATAATATAAAGATTAAATAATTTTTTTAAAGTTTAATATTAAAATATATTATATTAAAAAGAATATTAAAATTAATATATTTAATTAATAAAATTAAATAAAATTTTAAATTTTAAAATAGAATATTTAAATATTATATTTTTAATAAAATAAAAGCGTAAGAATTAAAATTATTTTTAAAAATCTTTTAAATATATAATAATAATAAATATATAATTTAATAAGATTGATAAAATTATATAAATTAAAAAGATTAAAAAATAATAAATTAATATATAAATAAAAGATTTATATATTAAAAGCTTTATAAAATAAGTTTATTAAAGAATTTTATAAATATTTATTATATAAATATTAAAAAATAATTAACATTATATAGCAATTATAAAAAAAATATAATCTTTTGGAATTATAATAAAATATTATAATTTATATAAATATTTAAATAAATATAATATATATATTATAAACTTTATACATATTTTTTAAAATATATATAATATATATAAAGGTTTTTAATTTATAAATAATAATAAAATTAATAATAAATAATTTATAAAAAAGGTTTATTAATACTTTTATTATTATATTTAATATTATTAAATATAATAATTATTTTGAAATATTAATAAATATTAAATAAAATTTAAAATAAAATTAATAATTAAAAAACTAAATTAAATAAATAATTAAATATAGAAAAGTAATAAGATTATATAAATATAAAAAATATAAATAAAATAAAGCTTATTTCTTTTAATAATCCAAGGTTTATTAGCTTATTATTATGATTTAATAATTTAAAGCTTATTAATTTATTATTATAATCTAGTAATCTAGGGGTTACTGGCTTATTATCTATAATTATATAACCTATGTTAATTATGGCTTCTTTTCATTATATT